>JAEPBF010000359.1:0-215169 GCA_019739055.1 Passiflora organensis | reverse complement strand
ACTTGCTGGTTTCCAGCTGCCTAATAGGAAGCAATCTACTATCTTCAAAGTTCAGGCAGCGCTGAATGATGTCAATGCTGCCTCAAATTCTGCACCAACTGTAGACGCAAATTCCAAGGTTGCTTCAACAGAGGAGAAGGACGAGATTGGTGGAATCAAAATTCCAGATGTACCGTCAATTGAAGCGTTCATGACACAAGTATCAGACCTTGTTGAACTTGTTGATTCAAGAGATATCACTGATCTGTATCTTAAGCAATCTGATTGTGAGCTCATAATAAAGAAAAAAAAAATGAAGCTTTTCAGCCGTCGCCAGCACCTGGTGCGCCCCCATTTGTGAATGTTGGGAATAAAGTGAACAAAGGTCAGATCCTTTGCATCGTTGAGGAGATGAAACTGATGAATGAAATTGAGTCTGATCGAGCTGGAACCGTAACCAAGATTCTGGTAGAGGATGGGAAACCCGTTAGCGTGTGCTTGCTTCTATTTGTCATTGCACCATGAATGCTCAGGAAGGAGCTCCAAACATGGTAGCAGGCGACTTCAAGTTCCAGAATCTGATGGCTTTGTTTTTGAACAAGCCTCAAGGCCACAGAGTGACGAGGACGATGGCGCTTACTACAATGAAGACGGTGAGGACGATTTACGCGTCGGAGAAGGAGAAGTGAAAAGAGAGATTTTACCAAGCTAGAGCTCAAACTGGACCACGAGAATAGTCCGCTATGGGCTTGTGCTGATGACTGGATCTTCCTGGAAACATTTTCGCCTTTGTACAAACAAGCTTATGATTTTCTCATCGCTATTGCGGAGCCCGTTTGCAGGCCGGAGTCTATGCATGAGTACAATTTGACTCCGCATTCCTTGTATGCAGCAGTTTCGGTTGGGGTGGAGACGGAGACTATAATTGCTGTCTTGAGTAAGCTGTCCAAGACAAAGCTGCCGAAGGAAATGATCGATTTCATTCACGGTTCTACTTCAAATTATGGGATAGTGAAACTCGTGCTTAAGAAGAATCGGTATTTTGTGGAATCTCCGTTTATAGAGGTTCTGAAGAAATTGCTCAAGGATGATGTTATTTCTAAAGCAAGGCTTATATCTGAGAGTTCATACGGGCAAGATGGATTTACTATCAGCAAAGCTGTGGCAGAAGTTTCTAATGTTCATGATGGGTTGATAAATCAAGCAGAATTGGCAGCTGCTGCAGAAGACAAAGAAACACACTCCTTTGAGATTGATCCTTCTCAGGTTGAGAATGTGAAGCAGCGGTGCTAGCCAAATGCTTTGGATTATCCAATGCTGGAGGAGTATGACTTCAGAAATGACACTGTGAATCCTGATCTCAAAATTGAGTTAAAGCCTAATGCAAAACCACGGCCATATCAAGAGAGAAAGAATCAAGGTGGTGGAGAAACGGTTCAAGCCCAGCTTGTTTTGTTCAAACTTCGTATTCTTTCTTTGCTGGAGATATACTTGCTTGAAAATCCAGGGACGGCTCAAAGTTCTGACAGTATACTCAAATTTGACTCAGACGTTTGTTAATCCACATACTATAGAAATCAGTGAGCAGCTTGCACAGCGTATGCGGGAAATTCTACAGAAGAAAATATTCAAAGCCAGAAAAAAAAAAAAAAAATTCCCAAGGGTGAAGACATGCAACTTTCCCTTCAAGAAACTTCATTGGAGAAGAGCTTAAAATCAGCATCAAAATCTTTCAAAAGTAGGAAATCTAGTAGCTCATTGAAGAAAAAGGAATCCGCCTCATGGAAGCTGAACCATTCCCAACTGTGTTAAGAGCAGATTTTCCAGAGAAAGGCTTAAGTTATAAAGATGGACACGTGGTGGACAATGACCAGATTGAGACTTTTGATGACTCAAAAGATGAAGAACTTCCTGATATTAATCAAGCAAATGAAAACAATGTATTTCACATTTCAATGCTAAGAAAGTATATGCGAGATCCTGCTCATGTGCTTAAAGAACCGCCAGTTGAAGTTGCTGAAGACCTATCCTATCCCGTACAGCCAGTTGCCATACTAGACCGGACAGTTCGATAGCTTCGCAGTCGAAACGTGCCTATGGTACGAGTTGTTTGGCGTAATGGCCAAATTGAGGAGCAGTCTTAGGAGACTGAGGAATCTATGCATGCAAAATTTCTTTACTTGTTTGATTAGGTACTTATCTTAGAAATTTCGAGGACGAAATTCTTATAAGGAGGGGAGGATGTAAGACCCCTAATTTTGAGTCCTAGAAGTCCAGAAGCCAGTGCAGGTGAAAAGACGATTTTGCCCCTAAAGGATAGTATGTGTGATGGCCGAAATTGGTAAGATTGTTTAATAGTTAACTTTGTTTTAAATTTTCTTTGATCTAAGTTCTTATAGGTGGATAATTTTCTTAGAGATTGTCTTTATAGAGGGATAATTGCCTTAGAGATTAAAGACCCTAAAAATAGAAAAGATAATTTAGAGTTTAATTATCTGGTAGATTATCTTATTATGATAAAGTGATTTAAAGTAGTAATCATAAATGTATACCCATTCATTATAAATAGGAAGCCAACCTCACAAAAATCATTCATAGAAAACTTACAAATTCGTATGAGCCTAAAACCCTATACCTCCCTATAGCCACTATAATTCACAGAAATTGCAAACCAGCATAACTCACTCATCGTTCATCGGATCTCTGCGAGTAATAGCTTGTTGGAAAGCTCTCTTCTTCCTGCTTCTAAAAATAATTTTTTTTTTGTCAGGAGGTTAGTATTTCTTTGTCTAAGGTTAATTTGAAAATCGGCGGCGGAATTAGGTTTTTGCCAAATCTTCTTGAACTTCAAAATAGCATAACTTTCTAATCGTTTGTCAGATCCTTACAAATAATAGCTTGTTGGAAAGATCTTTTCATCCTCTTTCCAACCATATATAAATAGCAGCTTGAATATAAATATTTCCGTATTTAAGGTTAAGACAAAATCGTCCTATGCCCTATTTTTAGCGACAAGATTTGCATAGTTAATTGGAATGGTAAATTCAGGTTGAATCTTGTTAAGCTCCTGGCGATCACATCACACATCCAAGGGGGAGGCACCTGAAATGTTTGATCACTGGTTTTCTGATAGGTTTGGTGAGTGGTATTGGTAAGGAAATAGGGTATTCAATTGACTATTGAATATGCATGCTTAGTTTGCTTTTGTCTTTGCCTGGTGATAATTTAGGTGGTTCAGACTTACTTAATAAAGGAAAAGGAGTAGCTTCTTGTTCAGAGACAAGAGAGTTAGGATCTACGCCTCATCGGTTTCTCCAGAGACCCCTGTTCTTTTCTTGATGTTTTTGTTACCTGCCCTTGTTGTATTGTTTGCGATTGGATTATAGGGTGAGAATATGAAATGCGGAATGAAATATGAATCTCCTAGGCTATATCGAACCCCTGAGTTAGGAATTGAGTGCCTGGGATGCAATTGTTATGAGAATTGGATATGTTGATTGTGTTCCGACATGATTGAGGATACCCTGTTGTGGTATTATGCTTTGTACTTGCCTGTGTGTGCTTGTACGTGTCTGTGTGTCAGGATCCTGTTCCGATGGCCATTCGGGGTAAGTGCTGATGCTCCTAGGGAGAGGAGAGGTTCTTACTGGTATGGGAGTTGTATGGGCGGCAAATCCCAGCAAGAGCTCGCTGGAGGTCTGGTCCTTGTGTGGCAGGAACCCTGTCCTTGTGTGGCAGGAAGCCCTGGTAGGTATGTGACCTGGGATGCCCTAGTAGGTATGTGACTAGGGAAGACTTGTCCGTGTGGGGCTAGTCGACTTGTCTTTGCAGGACAAGGTGTAAGACCCAAATTTTGAGTCCTAGAAGTCCAGAAACCAGTGTAGGTGAAAAGACGATTTTGCCCCTGAAGAAAAGGATATGTAATGGCCGAAATTGGTAAGATTATTTTGTAAATTAATTCGTTTCTAATTCCTTTAGATCTAAGTTCTTGTAGATGGGTAATTGCCTTAGGAATCATCCTTAAGGATAGATAGTTGCCTTAGAGATTAAGTCCCTAAAAATAGGGAAGATAATTTAAGAGTTTAGTTATCTGGTAAATTATATTAGATTGATAGATTAATTAAAAGTAGTAGACATAATTCTCCACTCATTGATTATAAATAGGAAGCCAAACCCACAAAAGTTTCCCCTAAAACCTTACAAAATTCGTATAGGCTTAAAACCCTATACCTTCCCATAGCCGTCAGAATTTGCAGAAACTTTAAACCAGCATAACTCCCTCATCGTTCATTGGATCTCTGCGAATAATAGCTTGTTGGAAAGCTCTCTTCATCCTCTTTCCAGAAATCTTTGGATTTTCTTCGGGAGGTTAGTATTGTTTTGTCTAAAGGCACTTTGAAAATCGGCGGCCGAATTAGGTTTTCGCCAAATCTTCTTGAACTTCAAAATAGCATAACTTTCTACTCGTTTGTTGGAATCTTGCAAATAATATCTCATTGGAAATCAATTTTCATTCTCTTTCCAGCCATATATAAATAGAAGCTTGGATGTAAATACTTTGTTGTTTTAGGTTAAGACAAAATCGTCCTATGCCTTACTTTTAGCGACAGGATTTGCATAGTTAATTGGAATGGTAAATTCAGATTGATTCTTGTTAACTTCTTGGCCATCACATCACAAATCCAAGAGGGAGGCACCTGCAACATCTGATCAGTGGTTTTCTGATAGTTTTGGTGAGTGGTATTGGTAAGGAATAAGGTATTCAATTGATTATTGAATATGCATATTTAGTTTGTTTTGTCTTTGCCTGGTGATAGTTTAGGTGGTTGGGATTTACTTAATAAAGGCAAAGGAGTAGCTTCTTGTTCAGAGACAAGAGAGGTAGGATCTACGCCTCATCGGTTTCTCCAGAGACCCTTGCTCTTTTCTTGATGTTTTTGTTACCTGCCCTTGTTGTATTGCTTGCGATTGGATTATAGGGTGAGAGTATGAAATTCGGAATGAGATATGAATCTTCTAGGCTGTATCGAACCCCTGAGTTAGGAATTGAATGCCTAGGATGCAATTGTTATGTGAATTGGATAAGTTGATTGTGTTTTGACATGATTGAGGATACCCTGTTGGGGTATTATACTTTGTACTTGCCTGTGTGTGCTTGTACGTGTCTGTGTGTCAGGATCCTGTTCCGGTGGCCATTCAGGGTAAGCGCTGATGCTCCTAGGGAGAGGAGAGGTTCTTACTGGTATGGGAGTTGTATGGGCGGCAAATCCCAGCAAGTGCATGCTGGAGGTCTGGTCCTTGTGTGGCCGGAACCCTGTCCTTGTGTGGCAGGAAGCCCTGGTAGGTATGTGACCTGGGATGCTCTGGTAGGTATGCGACCAGAGAAGACTTGTTTGGGTGGGACTAGTCGACTTGTCCTTGTGAGGACAAGATGAAAGGTTACTGATTAGTTTGCGTGATTAACCATCTACCCTTTGTGCAGTAAGTTTTGGACAACACAGGTGGAAGGGGATGGCCTTTCTTCTTTATTGCCGAGGGCAATGTGATGTGTTTCACCTGCCTGTGTACTTCTGAGCTTTCGGAAGTGATTACAGTCCTCCCTCAGCCATAAATTCGGCCCTAACCTCCTTTGATTGCTTTATGAATTGCGTGATCCCTTTTAGTTGTTTAGGAATGATCTTATGTGAATTGGGAGATTTGTGTTTAGGGATTCTGTAGATCTTATGATGCTGTGACCCTACTGAGATTCTTGTAATCTCAAACCGTTGTTTTTACCCTTTTTCAGGCTTCGGTACATTCACTGTTCGTGGTACTAGTGTGTGAGATCAAGGCTGCACGGTGGGACGATATCGCATCACATTTGCATACTTGTTACTTGCGCATATAATATGAATGATTGGACAATTTTCTGGTTTATTTTAAGCACTCTCTTTTGCTTGCTATTTCCGAAACTTGTTGGAAGATTTCTTGTTGATTATTTGGATCCCTATGGGACTTGTGTGTTATGAACTCAATGATTTCCGTTAAGACTTCTGCTGATGTTTTATTTACTCCGTATGTTACCAGAACATGTGTCCAATATCATGCTCCAATTGTTGATAAGCAATAAAATGAACAAGTTAAAAATCGGTAGTTGATGATAAGCCTGGTGAGATTCAAATAGGTCTTAGGTGTTTTTTAGGCTTATTTGGGTTTCACGGCGGTAATGACCTTAATCGGAGCAATTATTAATTGTTTAGGGACTAGGGTCGTTACACAAGGTGATAGACTTACTGATTAGTTTGCGTGTTAACCATCTACCCTTTGTGCAGTAAGTCTTGGACAACACAGGTTGAAGGGGATGGCCTTTCTTCTTCATTGCTGAGGGCAATGTGATGTGTTTCACTTGCCTGTGTACTTCTGACTTTCAATGTTTGCAGTCCTCCCTCAGCCATAGACTCGGCCCTAACCTCTTTTGATTGGTTTTTGAATTGCGTGACCCCCTTTTAGTTATTTAGGAATGATCTTATGTGAATTGGGAGATTTGTGTTTAGGGATTCTGTAGATCTTATGATGCTGTGACTCTACTGAGATTCTTGTAATCTCAAACCGTTGTTTTTACCCTTTTTCAGGCCTAGTTCGTGGTACCAGTGTGTGAGATCAAGGCTGCACGGCAGGACGATATCGCATCACATTTGCATACTTGTTACTTGCGCATATAACATGAATGATTGGGCAATTTTCTGGTTTATTTTAAGCACTCTTCTTTACTTCTTATTTCCAAACCTTGATGAAGAATTTCTTGCTATTTATTTGGATCCCTATGGGACTTGTGTGTTATGAACCCAATGATTTGATTTAAGACTTCTGCTCATGTTTTATTTACTCTGTATGTTACCAGAACATGTGTCCAATATCATGCTCCAATTGTTGATAAGCAATAAAATGAACAAGCTAAAAATTGGTAGTTAATGAAAGCCTGGTGAGATTCAAATAGGTCTTAGGTGTCATTTAGGCTTATTTGGGTTTCACGGCGGTAATAACCTTAATCAGAGCAATTATTAATAGTTAGGAATTGGGGTCGTTACATATAAGCCCAAGACCTCCCCCGCTCCTTTCCGATGTGGGTTAACTTGACCCCCCTACGGGCTGGGTCTCACAATCTCCCCTCCTCATAGACCTCGTGTCCTCACAATGGGAGCCAAACGTAACTGTCTTGGGCTCAAACTCACGGGCCCAAACGTGAACACACAACACGACCCAAGCCCACCCGGAAGGGGGAACAAGATCGGCTCTGCTACCATTTGTCACGACCCGGCCCCCGGACCTTCGGCCCGGTGGGCCCGAACGTGTATGTACGTGTGATGGATCACAACTGCAACGCTGAGTCGGGCTTCTAACCACATGGCCCCAAAGATGCATCTTGTTACAAATGATCCACTCACACAACACATATAAGCTCAAGACCTCCCCCGCTCCTTTCCGATGTGGGATTGTGAGACCTAACCCATAGGGGGGGGTCAGGTTACCCAATCCCACATCGGAAAGGAGCGAGGGAGGTCTTGGGCTTATATGTGTTGTGTGAGTGGATCATTTACAACAAGATACATCTTTTGGGCCATGTGGTTAGAAGCCCGACTCAGCGTTGCAGTTGTGATCCATCATATGCACATACACGTCTGGGGGTCGGGTCGTGACAAATGGTAGCAGAGCCGATCTCGTTCCCTCCTCCGGGTGGGCTAGGGTAGTGTTGTGTGTTCACGTTTAGGCCCGTGAGTTTAGGCCCAAGGCAGTTACGTTTGGCTCCCCTTGTGAGGACACGAGGTCTATAAGAAGGGGAGATTGTGAGACCCAGCCCGTAGGGGGGTCAGGTTACCCAATCCCACATCGGAAAGGAGCGGGGTAGGTCTTGGGCTTATATGTGTTGTGTGATGGTATCATTTGTAACAAGATGCATATTTTGGGCTCTGTGGTTAAAAGCCCAACTGAGCGTTGCAGTTGTTATCTATCACACGTACATACACGTTCGGGCCCACCGGGCCGAAGATCCGGGGGCCGGGTCGTGGAAAATGGTAGCGGAGCCGATCTCGTTCCCTCTTCCGGGTGGGCTTGGGCCGTGTTTTGTGTTCACGTTTGAGCGCGTGAGTTTGGGTCCACGTCAGTTATGTTTGGCTCCCCTCGTGAGGACACGAGGTCTATAAGGAGGGGAGATTGTGAGACCCCCCAGCCCGTAGGGGGTGTCAGGTTACCCAATCCCACATCGGAAAGGATCAGGGGAGGTCTTGGGCTTATATGTGTTGTGTGAGTGGATCATTTGTAACAAGATGCATCTTTTGGGCCATGTGGTTAGAAGCCCGACTCAGCGTTGCAGTTGTGATCCATCACACGCACATACACGTCCGGGCCCATCGAGCCGAAGGTCCGGGGGCCGGGTCGTGACAGTTCCAGTGGTCTGTAAGTTTCCAAAAGATATTGCCGGTTTGCCACCAGCAAGAGAAGTGGAATTCGGCATTGAACTAGTGCTAGATACGAATCTGATTTCCATTCCTCCTTACCGTATGGCTCTTGAGGAAATGAAAGAATTGAAGACACGATTGGAAGATTTGCTGGATCGTGGTTTCATCCGACACAGTGTGTCACCTTGAGGAGCACCTGTCTTGTTCTTGAAGAAGAAAGATGGTTCGTTGTGATTGTGCATTGATTATTGGCAACTGAATCAGGTGACTATGAAGAAGAAGTATCCTCCACCACGTATCAATGACTTGTTCAACCAGCACTAAGGTGCAACCAGCCATGTTTTCCAAAATTGATCTCAGATTGGGATACCATTAGTTGCGTATTTGTGACGCTGATATTCCAAAGACTGTATTCAGATTGCGATACGGCCATTATGAATTTCTGGTTATACCATTCAGTTTGACCAATGCACTAGCAGTGTTTATGGACCTGATGAATCGAGTATTCCGAGAGTTCTTGGATAGATTCATGATAGTCTTGATTGAAAACATTCTGATTTACTCAAAACTGGAAGAGGAGAATGTTGAGTACTTGCGTATTGTGTTGGAAATTCTGAGAGATCGACACTTGTTCGCAAAGTACTCTAAATGCGAATTTTGGTTACGAGAAGTTGGTTTCCTTTGCCACATTGTTTCTGCCCATGGTGTTCTTGTTGATCCAAAGAAGATTGAAGCCATTGTTGCTTGGAAACCCCCACGGACTGTATTTGGAGTTCGCAGTTTCCTTGACTTAGCCAGATACTATCGTCGCTTTGTGGAGAATTTCTCATAACTTGTTGGACCTTTGACGAAATTGACTCACAAAGGAGAGCCGTTCAGTGGAATGAGAGATGCCATTGAATTTTTGAAGAATTAAAGAACAGACAAGTGGGCACACCTATTCTTACCTTACCAGTCGGCGGAAAGGAGTATGTGATTTACAGTGATGCATCGAAATCTAGACTTGGAAGTGTGTTGATGTAAGATTGGAAAGTCGTTGCCTATGCTTCCTGACAGTTGCGTCCGCACGAGAGAAACTATCCTACGCACAATTTGCAGCTTGTAGCCGTGGTGTTCTCATTTAAGATGTGGCGCCACCACTACCTATAGGGCTAGACTTGCAGAATCTTCACCGACCACAAAAGCTTGCTTCCCTGGCAGTTGCGTTCGCACGAGAGCAACTATCCTACGTACCATTTGGTGCTTGTAGCCGTGGTGTTCGCATTAAAGATATAGCACCACTACCTATATGGCAAGACGTAAAGAATCTTCACCGATCATAAAAGCTTGAAGTACCTCCTTGCAAAGAAGGAGTTGAATATGAGACAACAAAGATGGATGGTGCTGATTAAAGACTATAATTTGATCATCAAATATCATCCCCCAAAGCGAATGCTGTTGCTTATGCCTTAAGTTGAAAGTCCCATTCTTTTTCTCCACCGATTTTAGCATATATGCATGCGCACTACAAGCCTATGTTGCTGTATTTGAGAGATACACATGTGCATCTTGGCAGTGATTTCTCTAGTTCATTGTTGGCCCAAATTGAAGTCAAGCCTACTTTGCTTGAAGAGATCCAAAATCAGCAATCAGAAGATCCAAGATTGGTTGAAATTCAGCAACAAATATCTGATGGTGTTGATGCCATAGTTCGTGATTTCAGAATGCGAGATGATTGAGTTCTTGTCTTCAAAAATCGAGTATGTATGCCTTAAGATGTAGATGTTCACAATCTGATATTGTCGGAAGTGCATAGTTCAAAGTTTGCTATTCATCCTGGTGGCACTAAGATGCACCAAGAATTGAAGGAACAATATTGGTGGCCGAACATGAAGCGCCATATTGTTGAGTTTGTTTCCTGAAGCCTTATATACCAACAAGTGAAGATCCAACATCAAAGACCCGTTGGTTTACTTCAGTCACTTTCGATTCCCTAATGGAAATTGGAGCATGTCACGATGGACTTTGTGACCAGTTTGCCTAGATCTCAGTGTGGATTCGATTCATTTGGATGATTGTGGATCGATTGACGAAATCTGCACACTTCTTACCCATTCTTATGACAAACACCCCCGAGAAATTGGTTGTTTTTTATTTGGACGAGATTGTTCATCTACATGGAGTGCCAGTTTCCATTATTTCAGATCGTGACCCTCGATTCACTTCACGATTTTGGGAGAAATTCCAAAATGCGCTGGGTTCGAGACTGAATTTCAGTACAGCGTTTCATCCCCAAACCAATGGTCAATCTGAAAGAATGATTTAGACGCTTGAAGATATGTTGTGCGCATATGTGATGGATTAAAATACCAGTTGGGATCGATGTCTACCTTTGGCGGAATTCGCTTATGATAACAATTTTCATGTATGCATTGAAATGGCTCTTTATGAAGTATTGTATGGGAGACATTGCAAAGCTTCTATTTGCTGGAATGAAATAGGTGAGAGACGCCTAGATAATCCAGAATTGATTGATCAAGCAATGGAGCAGCTGAATCTGACTCGACAAAGGCTGAGGATAGCGCAAGATCGCCAGAAAACTATGTTGATAATCGAAGAATGGAGCTTGAATTTGCAGTGGGTCACAAAGTGTTTCTGAAAATCACCCCATGGGAGGGTTTCCTTCGTTTTCAGCAGCGAGGTAAGCTAGCACCTCGTTACATTGGTTCGTATGATATTGTTGAAAGAATCAGCCATGTTGCATACCGACTTGTATTGTCTCCAAATATAGAGAGAATTCACAACATTTTTCACGTTTTGACGTTGAGAAAATATGTGCAAGATCCTGTTCATGTGCTCAAAGAACCACCAGTTGAGGTTGTTGAAGACCTATCCTACCCCGTATAGCTAGTTGCCATACTAGATCGGTCAGTTTGTCAGCTTCGCAGTCGAAGCATGCCTACGGTACGAGCTGTTTGGCATAATGGCCAAGTTGAGGAATAATCTTGGGAGATTGAGGAAACTATGCGTACAAAATTTCCTTACCTTTTTTCTTAGGTACTTGTGCTGAACTTTCGAGGATGAAATTTTTATAAGAAGAGGAGGATGTGAGACCTCGATCCTTTGTCCTAGAAGTTTTGAAGCCAATACAACTGAAATGACCATTTTCCCCTTGAAGAAATGGATGTGTTTTAGCGGGAAATGGTATTTAAGTTTTAGTGTTCATTTCTGATTTCATTTCTCCCTTATTTCATTTCCATCATTAATAGTATATTATCTATTCTCAAGAAATAATTCAAGAATTAAATCCTAAAGATTATCTCCTTATATTTAGCCTTAACAGTAGGGAAAATTAATCCAGTTAATCCTATAAACATACCAGCCGGCCACACATGTCCACACACCAAAAATACACAAACTTATCATACAATAAACCCTTCTTCCTTACCCTTGTTGCCAAAATTAACCTAACATATAACATAACCGAATTCTTTTATCCTTCATTAGATTTTTATAAATATTAGCTTATAGGAAACCTCTTTCCATCCTCTTGCTCGCTATCTTGGTTTCAGCATCAGAAGGTTAGTTCTTCCTTATATTTTCTCTTATCATAATTCCCAAGGTATTGGTGTCGAAATTCCTTGATTGGTCCTTCAATTGATTTCTGTTGTCGTTCCTCCTGTTCGTATGATTGTCTGATACCTATTCATGTTGTAATATCATGAATTCATCATTTGAATCTTCCTTATGTATGAAATCGGCATACCCTCTACCTTTGCTCTATTGTTGTCGATTTTTACGAATTAACTTGTCTGTTGGTGTCTGATCTTGTTCCTTTTAATCGTATATGTAATTAACACCTAGTCCTTCTATATTATCATGAAATCACAACCCCTAAACTATGTGTGCATGAAATCACAATTTGCTTTATTGCCCTAACCTATTGTCGAAATTTGTATGATAAAGTGATAAAGTGGGTTGGAAAATCAGGTTGATTCTTGTTGTGTTCCTGGCTATCAAATCTTGCATCCAAGGGAAAGGTCTCAACAGGATCTGATCACTGGTTTCCAATAGGTTTGGTGAGTGGAATTGGTAAGCCTATACGAATTCTGTAAGGTTTTAGGGGAAACTTTTGTGGGGTTGACTTCCTATTTATTTTTAATGAGTGTAGAATTAGGTCTACTACTTTTAATCAATCTATCAATTCAATACAATCTACCAAATAATCAAAACTCTTAAATTACCTTCCTTAATTTTTTTAAGGTAACTATCTACCTTAAAGGATGTTTTCCTAAAACGATTACCCATCTACAAGATCCTAAATCAAAAGGAATTAGAAGCAAATTAATTTACTGAACAATCTTACCAATTTCGGCTATCACACATCCTTCTCTTCAGAGGAAAAATCGTATTTTCACCTGCACTGGCTTCTGGACTTCTAGGACTCAAAATTCGGGGTCTTACATTCTCCCTCAAGTAGGAATGCAGCAATGGCAACCTTGTCATCATCCATGATACGCCAGAACAAGGATACTCAGCTTAAGGTGTTTATCCACTCACGAGTGGCTGCAGCTCCAGCTGAACCACCAAATCTTTACATCGAAGTTGTCGATCTTCCTTCAGTAATTTTGTAATCACAACGAGAAATCTCTCAGCCTTCTTATGATGTGCCGGCTGTACAGGTTCAAATGGAGGAATAGGTTCTTCCACTGGTGTAGGTGCAGGAGCATTCTGAAATTGCGTCTCCATACGCTGCTGATTTGCAAGCAATTCCTTGTAATACGTTTAAGATCTGTGCCATGACAGGATCAATAACTGGTGCGGCTGGTGCCTCAGATTGGTTTTCGGGCTCAACTTTCCCTTCCTGCTCATTTTGTGCGTTTGGTTCCTCTTGCTCAATAGGTTGTTGTTCAGCCTGAACCTCAAACCTACCCCGTTGGTCCCTTTGTAGCCTCGAGCGTGCCATACTACACGAATACACCTTATTACTCAACACAAAACTAAATATCATTAATAGAAGTGGTACCTAGTGGAGAGGCATGCACTGGACGATACACATATGCTGGAAAGCAACATACAAATTTTTGAAAATCTTATGCACACATGCAAAGGTATTCTCGGCAATTACATCAACACTCATATATATACTCTCGGAAATCATCACCAAACATTAAGCAAGCATGGTTTCACACAACATCCATATTTGGCAATACTCTCAGTCACATACATATATACATTCAGCAATACAGGAGTCAAATAGGGACACTCAGCAACATGCATAAATCAACACACACATTCTCAGCAATGATAAGAAACACAGCAAACAGTCACCAAAACATATCAGGCATAAGAACATACATGAACAAACATCACATTAGATTATCATTCTCATCATTTAAATCTTACAAATCAATCCCATTTTAGCATTAGTTCACTTTCGGTATTAACCTCTAAGTGAGTGAGTGTGTGCAAATGTCCTTACCTACAAACACCAAAATCAATAAATAAGTTAGCATATAACAAATTATACTTCCTAAACCATGCTCCGTTACCAAACCTGTGATGACCCCAATTCCTAACTATTACTTTTTTCTCCGATTAAGGTCATCACCGCCGTGAAACCCAAATAGTCCAATTGACATATAGGAACTATCTGAATCTAACCAGGCTTACCATTAACTTTCGATTTTAGCATGTTTATTTCTAATTTTTTTTTAACAACGATTGGAACATGATATTGGATAATGATTTTGGTAACATACTGAGTAAATCAAACATCAGCTGAAGTTTTTAGATTGAATCATTGGGTTCATAACACACAAGTCCCATAGGGATTCAAACAACCAGCAAGAAAATCTCCAAATATATTTCGGAAATAGCAAGAAAAGGAAGGATCTGAAAATAAACCAGAAAATAGCCCAATCATTCATGTTATATGCGCAAGTAAACAAGGATCTAGTATGCAAATGTGATGCGATATCGCCCCGCCGAGCAGCCTTGATCTCACACACTAGTACCACGGGCAGTGGATGTACCTAAGCCTGAAAAATAGTAAAAACAACGGTATGAGATTACAAGAATCTCAGTAGGGTCGCAACATCATAAGATCTACAGAAACTCTAAACACAAATCTCCAAAATCATATTAGATCATTCCTAGACATCTAAAGGGGATCACGCAATTCAAGAATCAATCAGAAAGGGGTTAGAGCAGAATCTATGGTTGAGGGAGGACTACAAACACTTACGAAAGTATCAGAAGTACAGAGGTAGGTGGAACTCATCAAATTGCTCTCGGCAATGAAAAAAAAAGGCCATCCCCTTCCACCTGTGTTGTCCAAGGCTTACTGCACAAAGGATAAACGGTTAACACACAAGCTATTCAGTAAGCCTAGTAAGTCGTCTTCTCAGGAACGGACAAGTCTTCCCAAGCCACACACGGACTTGGTCATTCCAAACCACACAAGGATAAGAGCTTCCTGCCACACAAGGACAGGGTTCCGGCCACACAAGGACCAGACATCCAGCGAGCTCTTGCAGAGGTTTCGCCACCCATACAACTCCTATACCAGTAAGAACCTCTCCTCTCCCTAGGAGCATCAATGCTTACCCCGAATAGCCACCGGAAAAGGATCCTGAGACACAAACATGTACAAGCACACACAGGCAAGTACAAAGCATAATACCATAGCAGGGACCCTCAATCATGTCAGAACATAATCAGCATATTCAATTCACATAACATATGCAACTCAGGCATTCGAAACCTAACTCAGGGGTTCGATATAGCCTATGAGATTCACATCTCAAAACGAAATTCATACTCTCACCCTATAATCAATTCGCATGCAATACAACAAGGGCAGGTATAAAAAATATCAAGAAAATAACAGTGGTCTCTGGAGAAACCGATGAGGCGTAGATCCTACCTCTCTTGTCTCTGAACAAGAAGCTACTTCTTTGCCTTTATTAGGTAATTCTGAACCACCTATATTATCACCAGGCAAAGACGAAAACAAACTAAGCATGCATATTCAATAATCAATTGAATACCCTATTTCCTTACCAATTCCACTCACCAAATCTATCAGAAATCAGTGATCAGATTCTGCAGGTGCCTCCCCCTTGGATGTGTGAAGTGATAGCTAGGAACTTATCAAGATTCTACCTGAATTTCCATTCCAATTAACTATGCAAATTTCGTCGATAAAAGTAAGACATAGGACAATTTCAACTTTAAGCATAGAAAAGTTTTAAAGAAGGAAATTGATAATCATACATAACGAATAGATGCTAAGCAATCATAAGAATACGTGAAACGACAACAGAATTCAACCGAAGATAAAAACTGTAGAAATCTAAAAGCCTAATTCCGTCGCTGATTTTCAACTTAACCTTAGACAAGGAAATATTTATGTCAAAACAATGAAACATATATGATTGGAAAGAGGATGAAAAGATATTTCCAACAAGCTATTATTTACAGGTATTCGACAAACGATGAGAGAGTTATGCTACATTGAAGTTCAAGAAGATTTGGTGAAAACCTAATTCCGCCGCCGATTTTCAACTTATCTTTAGAGAAAGAAATACTAATCTTCTGACAAAAAAACAAAAATAGTTGGAAAGAGGATGAAGAGAGCTTTCCAACAAGCTTTTATTTTCAGGGATCCGATGAACGATAAGAGAGTTATGCTGGTTTAAAGTTTCAACGAATTTTGGCGGCTATAGGGAGGTGTAGGGTTTTAGGCTTATATGAATTTTGTATGATTTCTCTGAATGATTTTTGTGAGGTTAGCTTCTTATTTATAATGAATGAGTATAGAATTATGATTACTGCTTTTAAGATAGTTACGATAATTAAAAAAAAGATAATTAATCTTCCCCTATTCTTAGGAATTTTAATCTCTGAGGCAATTATCTATCTATAAGGACTTAAATTAAAAGGAATTTATACCAGAATTAACTACCATACCACTCTTACCAATTTCGGCCATCATACATCCTTTCCTTCAGGGAAAAAATCATCTTTTCACCTGTATTGGCTTCTGAACTTCTAGGACTTAAAATTTGGGGTCTCACAATCGGTTTCTTCAGAGATCCTTGTTGTTTGCTTATTGATTTCGGTGCATATACTTGTTGATGATTGCATGCGCATATGTTGTAGTGAGTATGCTTTATGGATCAAGATGTGATCCTCTAGGCTATACCGAACCCTCGAGTTAGGTTATGAGTGCTTAATTTGCATGTGTTGTGTGAATTGAATAAGCTGATTGTGTTCTGACATGATTGAAGACACCCTGTTGTGGTATTATGCTTTGTACTTGCTTGTGTGTGCTTGTACATGTTTGTGTGTCACGATCCTTTTCCGGTGGCCATTCGGGGTAAGCGCTGATGCTCCTGGAGAGAGGAGAGGTTCTTACTCGTATGGGAGTTGTATAGGTGGCAATCCCCAGCATGTGCATGCTGGATGCCTTGTCCTTGTTTGGCAAGATGTCCTTATACTTGTGTGGTTTGGATGCCCTTGTCCTTGTGTGGCTTGGATGCCTTATCCTTCTGTGGCAAGATGAATAAACTTGTTGATTAGCTTGTGTGCTAACCCTTTTACCCTTTGTGCAGTAAAGCCTTGGACAACATAGGTGGAAGGGGATGGCCTTTTCTATTGATGAGATTAATTGATGATTTACCTTCCTGTGTACTTCTGATTTTCGGAAGTGTTTGTAGTCCACTCTCAGCCTTAGCTTTCGACCCTATCTCTTTATTGTTGAATGATGATTGCGTGATTCCCTCTAGATGTATAGGTTGATCTAATGATGTTTGGGAGATGTTTAATTAAGATTTCTATAGATATTATGATATTGTGACCTTACTGAGATTCTTGAAATCTCATCCTGTTGTTTTCACAATTTTTCAGGCTTAGGTACACTTGCTGTTCGTGGTACCAGTGTGTGAGATCAAGGCTGCACAGCGGGGCAATATTGCATCACATTTGCATTCTTGTTTCCTTTATTGCTTGCGCATACAATATGTACTTTGATTGCACTATTTTTTTACTTTTCAAGTCCCTCCTATGCTTGATTGTTTCCGGATTTTCTTGGAGAACTTGCTGGATTTTTAGATCTCTATGGGACTTGAGTGTTGTGGATTCATTGATTAAATTTAAAGACTTCTGCTGATGTTTTATTCACTCCATATGATACCGGAATATTTTTTCAACATCATGCTCCAATTGTTATAAAAGCAAAGAATGAATATGCTAAAATCAGAAATTAGATTGGTAAGCCTTGTGGGATTCAAATAGGCCCTAGTTTTGGGTTTATTTGGATTTCACGGTAGTAAGGACCCTAATAGAAGCAATAATAGTTACAGGTTAGGAAATGGGCTCCTTACATTAAAAGACACCAATCTGCATGATAGGCATTTGTTGAGCATGCATTGATTCTTCAGGAAGAAAAAGAATATGCACATATCATACCATTATGATATTGATGGGATTGTTTGACTAAGCCATAGGTGATTATCAGTGTTATTCGATGTTGTACAGGAAACAAATGGAAAATTACGGATCAGGAAGCTTTCCTTTTGGTGATGGTGAACCTCCACATTGGCCACCACCTTACCTTGCACCCAGATTTCCGCCACCCACAGATCCTCCTCAACAAAACCCAGGAAGAAGGGTCCTGTTGCTCTGAGTAGTTATAGACATGTATGCTTAAGGCGCTATAGTTGATGGTAGAAGGACGGTATATTACAATGTGATGAGTACATTAAGACTATTTGAAGGATCATTACCCCCACCACTGCCTCTAGTTCATCACGAATACGATAATGGAAGAAGGTAGAATATTGAGGCAAGAAATCAGCCTAGGGAAGAACAAGGTTATGGTCGAGGTCAGAGAAGATGACCCATGAGAGATAAGCACTATTTTTGGTGTCGAGGACTAGGCCGTATTGCTAGAAACTATCAAGTAATACTAAGGGTAGCTGATGAATGGGAACCCACACGTCCACCATCTCCACCACCCAAACCATTGTATGATCCTGATTTCCATTAGACACCGAACCCTTCCGTGTGAATAACATCCATAGAGATAGTTTCACATACTAGTACATCATCATCCTCTCTAGTGATTAGGCCTAACTACTTGGATGATTCGGGATATAACATCGCTGGATCGGACCAAGGATCCTTCATAGCCGGAAGAGGTGCGTATTTTATTTGATTTTCTTATAGTTTATGGTTATTTTGATATATGAGATTGATAGTACCCATGTTAAGCAAGAATGCCTGCATGCTTTGAGTGTGTTAGTTTAGAATTGCTTTGAAACTAAGTAGATTTGCTAAAACATTAAGGTAATTGGCATATTGTTATTGTGGAATTGATATACAGTGAGAAGTTGGAACGAATATTGGTTGAGTTGAGTATAATCGCAAAACAAATAGAACTAGAAGGAGGATATCAAAGTCATTAATAAACAGGATTACGAAATTCCGAATGGCAAAAATTGATGGTGAGTGTGTTTGTATGATAGTATCGAAAGGAAATGAAAATAGGTTTAGAAGAGAGGAAATGAAAAAGATACTCGGTTTGGGTGAGAAGGATATGATCGATGTCAAACTGATATTGGATGAGTAGCCAGGATTGGATGAGGATTGCTAGGAACAAGTTTCGAGGACGAAACTTCTAATAGGGTGGGTAGAATGTGAGAATCGAATATTTTGAACCGGTAAAGAGTATAAGAGTAGTTCAGCTCAAATTTAAAGAACGGCTTGTAGCCGGGAAAAGGAAGTGTCAAAAAGGGATAAGAACCCTCCCATATAGTTATTTGGGCTTAAAGAAACGAATTTGTAAGGACCACCCCAAATCCTAACCTATTATTAATTGTTCCTACTAGGATCCTTACCGCCATGAAACCCAAACAAGCCCAAACCAGGACCTATCTGAATCCCACAAGGCTTATCCATTTAGTTTTGATTTTAGCATGTTAATTCCTTTAAGATTTTAAAGTTTGGAGCATGATATTAGATAAATATTCTGGTATCATATGAAGTGAATAAAACATCAGCGGAAATCTTTAAATTTAATCAATGAATCCATAACACACAAGTCCTATAGGGATCCAAATAACCAGCAAGTGAACCTCCAATATAATTCGGAAATAACAAGCAAAGAAGGAATCTTAAAAAACCAGAAAATAGTCCAATCAATGATCATGTTATATGCTTAAGCAACCAAGGAGACAAGTATACAAAAGTGATGCAATATTGCCCCGCCATGCAGCCTTGATTCTCACACATTGGTACCATGAACAGCGAATATACCTAAACCTAAAAAATGGTGAAAACAACAGAATGAGATTAAAAGAATCGTAGTAGGGTCACAACATCATAAGATCTACAAAAATCTTAAACAAACATCTCCCAAACAACATCAGATCATCCCTACTCATCTAAGGGTATCATGCAATTCAAGAATCAACCAAAAGAGTTAGGGCTGAAACTCAGGCTGAGGGTGGACTACAAACACTTCCAAAAAACAAAAGTACACAGGCAGGAAAACACATCAGGTTACTCTCAGTAGTAGGAAAAGAAAGGACATCCCCTTCCACCTGTGTTGTCCAAGGCTTTGCTTCACATAGGATAAAAGGTTAGCACACAAGGTAATCAGCAAGCCTATTCATGTTGCCAGCACACAAGACAAGGCATCTAGCCAGTACATAGGACTAGGCATCCTAATCAGCACACAGGATTAGGGCATCTTGCTAGCACACAAGACTAGACATCCAATGCGCGCAAGCTAGGGATTGCCGCCCATACAACTCACATACCAGTAAGAGCCTCCGGTCTCCCAAGGAGCATCAGTGTTTATCCTGAATGGCCACCTGAAAAGGATCCTGACACACAAACATGTACAAGCACACACAGACAAACACAAAGCACAATACTATAATAAGGTATCCTCAATCATGTCAGAACATAATTAGCATGTTTAATACACACAACACATGAAAATTAGGCACACATAACCTATCTCAAGGGTTTGGTATAGCCTAAGTAATCATATCTCAATCCGAAATTTATGTGTCCACCATACAATCAATTCACATGCAATAATAACAAGGGTGTGTATCGAAAACAACAAATAAACAACAAGAATCTCTGGACAAACCGATGAGGCATAGAACCTACCTCTCTTGTCTGTGAACAAGAAACTATTCCTTTGCCTTTATTTAATAGTTCCAAACCACCGATAGCTTTACAAAGCAAAGACAAAATCAAACTAAGCATGCATACTCAATAACCAAGTAAATATTTTATTTCTTTACCAATTCCACTCACCAAACCTATTGGAAACCAGTGATCAAATGCTACAGGTGCCTCCGCCTTGGATGTATGATGTGATAACTAAGAACTTAATAAGATTCAAACTGAGTTATCATCCCAATTAACTATACATATTTTGGCACTAAGCATAGGACACAAGACAAATTGTGATTTCATGCATACAAGGTGTAAGGGTTGCAATTTCATGTTAACAAAGGAGGATTATATATTTATAACTTGTACAGTAAAAAAAAAACAAGATCAGAATCCAATAGGTTAATCAATTGATTAAGATAAGTAATAATAGGGTAAGGGTATGGCATACTGATTTCATGTATAGAGAAGATTCAAAGGATGAATTCATGATTTTATAACATAAATGGATGCTAAACAATCATAAGAACAATAAGAACAATAATAGAAATCAACTGAAGGCAGATTCACACAATTTTGAAACCTAATCCTGCTGAATTATGACCTAACTTACGACAAGGAGAAACTAATCTCCAAAAAAAAAACCCAAAATGGTTAGAAAGAGCACAGACAGAGCTTTCCAACAAGCTATGATTTGTAAGAATCCGACAAACGATGAAAGAGTTATACCAGTTTGAAGTTTAAATAGATTTCAATAATCCTACCGAATTACGACCTAACTTTCAAAAAAGAAAAACTAACCTTCAGACAAAAAACATAAAATGGTTGGAAAGAGGACAGAAAAATATTTCTAACAAGCTATTATTTGCAAGAATGCGACAAAGGATGAGAGAGTTATGCTTGTTTGAAGTTCAAACAGATTTCGGCAACAATAAGGAGGTTTAGGGTTTTTGTTTTGATGAATTTTGTGTATTTAACCAAATCAAAAATAATTAATACCAGAAATAATTACTAGACATTCCTTACCAATTTCACCTGCATTGGCTTCTGGGCTTCTAGGACTCAAATTTCAGGGTCACAAATTTGTCGTACATTTTTTAAAATTTTGGATTTAGGGTATTTTTGTAATTTCTTCCTTTGTGAGACCCCGAATTTTGAGTTATGAAAGTCCAAAAACCAGTGCATGTAAAATGACCAATTTTCCCCTGAAAAAATGATTTGTAATGGCCAAAAATGGTATGGAATGTCTAGTAATTATTTTTGGTTTCATTTTCCTTTGATTTGTTTCCTTATTGGTTCAAATTTTCCTAAGGAGATAAAATTCATAAAATTAAGGAAGGATAATTTCATAATTAAATTCTAATAATTATCTTACCTTATCTAGCCTTTAAAGTAGGGAAATTAATCCCATAAACATCCTATATAAATAGTAGCCGGCCACACTTGTCCACACACACCAAAACCACACAAAATTCGTCAAACCTCAAACCCTACACTAGACCATATTGTTGCTGAAATTTTCTTGATATTCATCATAGCATAATTCACTCATCCTTTGTTGGAATTCTGCAAATAATAGCTTATTGGGAAGCTCTTTCCATCCTCTATCTACCTATCTTGGGTTGGTCATCAGAAGGTTAGTTCTTCCCTGTCGAAATTCAAGTTATAATTGCTTAGTTTTGGTGCTGAAATTGTGTGATTCTTCCTGCAATTGATTTTTGTTATTGTTCTTTTTGTTCGTATGATTGTTTGGTATCCATTCATGTTATAATATCATGAATTTTTGCTTTGAATCTTCCCTTTACATGAAATCGGCATGCCCTACACTTTGCCCTATTGTTGTCAATTTTGATCAATTGATTAACCTATTGGTTTCTGATCTTGTTCCTTTTGATCATATATGTTATTAACACCTAATCCATCTTTGTAAACATGAAATTGCAACCCCTAAAGCTTGTATACATGAAATCGTAATTTGTTCTATTGCCCTATTCTTAGTGCCGAAATTTGTATGGTTGATTGGGATGGTAATTCAGGTTGATTCTTGTTAAATTCTTGGCTATCACATCACACATTCGAGAGGGAGGAACCTGCAGCATCTGATCACGAGTTTCTGATAGGTTTGGTGAGTGGAATTGGTAAGGAAATAGGATATCTACATGATTATTGAGTATGCATGCTTAGTTTGATTTTGTCCTTGCTTTATGATGTTATTGGTGGTTTGGATCCCTTGAATAAAGGAAAATGAACAGTTTCTTATTTAGAGACAAGAGAGGTAGGATTTATATCTCGTCAGCATCTTCCGAGATCCGTGTTGTTTACTTGTTAATTTCGGTGCATATACTTGTTGATGATTGTTTGCGTATATCTTGGATAGTGTATGCTTGAATTGTGAATTGAGATGTGATCCTCTCGGTTATACCGAACCCTTGAGATAGGTTATAAATGCCTAATTTGTATGTGTTTGGTATTTTGAACATGCTGATTGTGTTCTAATATGATTGGGGATACCCTGTTGTGATAAAAACAAAGAGAAATCGAGGAAAAATAGAGGGAAAAGGGTAAAAATGCAAAAATTAAGAAAAATACTAGAAATTCAGAGGAATCTAATGGTATTAAGTTTGATTAAATCTGATGTCATTTGATAGGTCAATGTAATCGTGGAAGTTGATTGAAAAATTATTAAAAAAATAATATAAAGGGTGCAAAATTTCGTTGGATCGATTTTTAATGTATAGGACTATTGTTATGACTTAGAAAAGAATAAATAAAGGGCTATGACATGGCATGTGAATAATTATAAGGTGGATCTTAGTTTAACAAGTGTGGAAGTGAATCAACAAATTCAGACTCCTCCGGAATCGTATCCTGAAGAAGAAATTCCATAAACCTGTGAGTGGTTCGTGTCTGTGTGGACCATAGTAAATTTTATACTTTCCTTAAATTAAGCTTTTAGACTTTATAAGGATTTGAATTGTATAAAAATGCATACGTAGTTTGAATTTTTAAGATTGTTAAACTCATAAACTGGTTGTGTATAATTGTATTTTACCATGGTATTCATTTGTCGTATTGTATCATATGTCTTCAAGTAACAGTATGCACGCAGCATGTGTCGGTATAGGGTAACCTATACCACCCTTGAGATCTCTCCAGGTCTATTTTTTAAGGAATAAAGTTAGACAAGGTTTAATTTTATAATCGCATTAGTTAATCTTTACTTGCGGGTTATGGGTATCGATTTAGGTGGAGCTACCATCACCTAACGACCCGACATTGTCAGTGGAATGGGACTTAGATAAATATTCAATAATTTACTTATGTCAACTCAAAAGACGAAAGACAAAAACGGTTAGGGTTACCATTGACAGATCCTAGTCTTGTCTAGGACCCAGAAAGACTATGAATTTATACTAGCCCAAGTTATGTTATGTGTGAATGCTTAAGAAAGATTGTCATAAATTGGTTTATTGTGTGCTCTTGTTTCTTTGAAAATGGTAGTGACCTTATTTGATTAAATTTTTGCTTAATGTTTTAATTTATTTATATACTAGACCACCTTGTTTATGTAATATATATCCACCACTCACCTGGCAAGTTTTCTTGTCAGATCCGTTTGCAGGATCTTCTAGATGGCTTGTCTAGCAGTTCAAATCCCATCCAGCATCATGATTGGTGAGACCCCGATCCTTTCCCTGATAGATTTCCTAGAAGTCCAGGTACCAGTGAAGCTGAAATAACCATTTTATCCCTAAAGAAATGAATATGTAGTAGCCAGAAATGGTATTGAAGGTTCTGTCCTCATTTTGTTTTCATTTCTTCCTTGTTTCATTTCTATCATAAATGGTCTATTATCTATCCCTAAGAAATAATTCCAGAATCAAATCTTAGACATTATCTCCTTATATCTAGCCTTAAAAGTAGAGAAATTAATCCCATTAAACCCTATAAACATAGCAGCCAGCCATACAAATGTTCTTACAATAAAAACACTCAAAATTATCATGTGATAACCTCTCTTCCTTACCATTGCTGCTGAAATTTACCCTACACTAACCATATATCATGAATTCCTTATTTGTATCCTCTTTATTTGTGAAATTTGCATACCTTACTCCTTCGCCCTATTGTTGCCAAAATTTGACAGTTAGTTTGTCTATTGGTTTTTTGATCTTGTTCCTTTTATTCGTTTGAGTAATTAACACCTAATCTTTCCTTGTTATCATGAAATCACAACCTCTGACCTCCTTATGCATGAAATCGCAATTTGCCTTATTGCCCTAACTTGGTGTCGAAATGTGCATGGTGAATTAGGTTGAAAAATCAGGTTGATTCTTATTGTGTTCTTGGCTATCACATAACACATCCAAGGTGGGTGGTTCCAGCAGCTTCTGATCGCTGGTTTGGTGAGTAGAATTGATAAGGAACTAGAATATTTATTTGATTGCTGAATATGCATGATTAGTATGGTTTTATCTTTGTCTTATGATTGTATAGGTGGTTCTAGTTCCATTGATAAAGGCAAAGGATTAGCTACTTATTCAGAGACAAGAAATGTGAGACCCCGATCCTTAGTCCTAAAAGTCCAAAAGCCAGTACAGGTGAAATGACCATTTTGTCCCTGAAGAAATGGAAGTGTGGTAGCCATAAATGGTACTGATTATTCTTTCCTCTTTTGGTTGATTTCATTTCCTTCTTGATTCATTTTTTAAAAAAATGATATATTTTTTAAATTTAAGGGATAGTTCCAGAATTGAATCCTAAAGTTTATCTCATTATATCTAGCCTTAAAAATAGAGAAAATTAATCCCATTAATCCTATAAACATACCAGCCGGACACACATATGTCCACACACTAAAAATACACAAACTTATCACGTAATAAACCCTTCTTCCATACCCTTGCTGCCGAAATTCACCTAACACATACCATAGCCGAATTCTTTCATCATTCATCAGAATTTTGCAAATAAAGCTTGTTGGAAACCACTTTCTATCCTCTATCTTGCTATCATGGTTTCATCAACAGATGGTTAGTTCTTCCCTACATTTTTTCTTATCACGATTCCCTAGGTATTGGTGCCAAAATTCCTTGATTGATCCATTGGTTTCTATTGTTGTTCCTCTTGTTCATATGATTGTTTGGCACCTACTCATGTTGTAATATCATGAATTCATCCTTTGAATCTTCCTTATGTGAGAGATCGGCATACCTTATTCCTTTGCCCTATTGTTGCCGATATTTACCAATTGACTTGTTTGTTGGTTTCTGATCTTATTCCTTTCAATTGTATGTGTAATTAACACCTAATCCTTTCATATTATCATGAAATTACAACCCCTAAACCTTATATGCATGAAATCACAATTTGCTATATTGCCTTATTTTAGTGCTGAAATTTTCATAATGAACTATGTTGGAAAATCAGGCTGATTTTTGTTATGTTCTTGGCTATCATATAACACATCCAAGAGGGTGGTTCTTGCGGCATCTGATCACTGGTATACCTCATTAGTTTCTCTAGATATCCCTACTGTATGATTGATATTTTCGATGCATGTCTTTGTTGTTGATTGTATGCGCATGCTTGGTATAGTGTATGCATGAGTTTCGGATTGAGTTATGAGTACTTAGGCAATTTTAGACCACTATGATAGGTTGTGTATGCCTAATTCGGTTGTATTGTGTGCATATGACTTGCTGATTGTATTGTGGTATGACTGAGGATGCCTTTGTGAGGACCCCCTCCCTGGAAGAGCAAACACACACTTACATACCAGGTATTGCCAGGTAGTGGAACACTTTTAATCCCCTGGCATGCTACCACTGGGATTCAAACCACTATCCACTACCTTCTGTTAGTGGTACTAGTGTGTGAGATTAAGGCTGCACAGCAGGACCCTATTGCATCACATTTACATACTTTGTTCCTTGCTGATTGCTAACGCATATACCATTAAACATGAAGTTTGATTGGACTGCTTTATGGTTTATTGAATCCCTCTTATTCTTGTTTATTTCTGGAATTTATTAGAGGGCTACTTGCTGATTTTGAGATCCCTATGGGACTTGTGTGTTGTGGTACTTTTGGTTAATTATAAAGACTTCCGCTAATGTTTTTATTCACTTCGTATGTTACCAGAATGTTTATCTATTATTATCATGCTCTAACCTTTAGAAAACATAAGAAAAGAATCTAATAAAATTGGAATTAGGATGATTAGAGCCTTGTGGGATTCAAATAGGTCCTAGGTTTGGCTTGTTTGGGTTTAAGGATGATAAGGATCCTAATAGGTTGGGTTTTACAGGTTTGGTAGTGGAGCATGGTTTAGGAAATATAAATTCGTTATATTCTAACATGTTTGCTGGTTTTGTGCTTGTAGGAAAGAACATGCACACACACCCACACCCTTTAGAAGTCAATGCCGAGAGTGCTTTAATGATAAAATGATTGGTTTGTGAAATTTAAATGTTATAATTGATTGTGTGTTTTACTGTGTGTTCCCATGTGTTCTTACATGTTGTATGATTTGATGTGTTTAGATGATTGCTTGATGTGTTTCTTTTGACTACCGAATGTGTGTGTGAGTTGCTACATGTTTATTGTGATCTATTAATGTATGCTGCCGAATATTTCTATGTGTGCCGAGTGCATGGGTGTGATTAGTGTGAATGCTGAGTGTGTTTCTATGTGTATATGTGCATTGCCGAGATTTGTGTATACTTGTGTGCATGTGTGTTTTGTTTTTCAGCATATGCATATCGTCTGGTGTACGCCTCTCCACCAAGTACCACTTTCTTTCCTTAGTTCCATACTTGGGTTATGTATTGAGTGACTTCGTGCGTTTGTATAGTATGGAAAGAAAAAACACATCTAGGAATCGTCGGGGTAGGTATGAAGCCCAAGCCGAACAGAAACCCATTGAGCAGAATGAACCGAATGCACAAAATGAGTTGTGAGGGGAAGCTGAGCTGGAAAAACAACCTAATGCATAAACCGCACTAGTCATTGATCCCATAATGGCGCAAATACTGAACGTATTGCAAGGGATTGCTGCGAACCAACAACAAATGGAAGCTCAATTCCAGAATGCTCTTGCACCCGCACTACCTATGGAAGATCCTAGTCCTCCACTTGAATCTGTTCAGCTGGTTTATCCTAAAGAAGCCGAAAGACTTTCGGTTGTCACAACCAAGCTGCTAAAGGAAGCTCATCAGCCGGGATGCACAGATTTCAGTGGTTCAGTAGGTGTTGCTGCGGGTTCGTGAGTGGATTGACACCCTATGTCGAGTGTCCTTATTCTTGAGCATCTCTGATGATGAGAAGGTTGCAATCGCTACTTTCCTACTTGAAGGAGAAGCTCTCGCATGGTGGACAGCAATGAGTTTGCGGTTAGGGTATCATTTGCCTTCGTGGGAAGAATTCCGACATGAGTTTGACGAAAGGGTCTACACCAGATTCCACAAAAATGACCATCTACAAGCTTTCTATAAGCTTGAACAAGGCACCCGTTCGGTGCTGGAACACAAAAAGGAATTTTCCCATTTTGCACCTGAAGAAGATCGCTCAACTTATTAGCCTGCGAGACAATTCCAAGATGGGCTGAGTACCGAGCTAAAACACATTATGGGGATGACAATTGTGTAAAATTTGCAAAAATTGATCTTTGCTGCCACTAAAGCCAAGAAGATTGTCCAAAACAGGAAGCCTCTCGGGTCAAGCAATAGCGGATCATACCGGCGTGATTCCAGATTCAACCGACGTACGGGACCCTATCCTTTAAGGTCTTACCCTCCAAAGAAAAATGGCAATGGGGGTAACTATCGGAAGAATCTTTCTGGTCCTAATCCCAATAGATCTACATGGATTTCACAGCCACGACGGTGCTACAAATGTGGCAAAATAGGCCATATTCAGAGGGAATGTCCTAAACCAAGACGTATCACAGGCACACCGAATGCAAGCCGAGGTGGGTACGTCAATCCCACTAAACCACTAGCACGCGCACCTGGAGGACCACCTAACGGGTCTACGAGTGAGGCGTAGCCCAGACCAACGAGGTTATTCACTTTCACTGATACTGAAGCAAGCCCAATTATGGTGACAAGTACTATTTCGGTCTTTTCTCAAAATGCTAAAATATTATTAAATCCCAGAGCGAAATAGATCATTTGTGAGTCCAAGGATAGCACTTAGCTTAGATTTGCCTTTGTCTCCCTTGTCTCCTCCTATTTTGGTTCTGACTCCTTCGGAAGAGCAACTGATTTGTGATGTAGTCTAGATCGGGTGTGTTGTACGTATGGGTTCGAGAATACTTGAAGTGGATTTGATTTCATTGGACATCCGAGAGCTATATGTGATTTTAGGCATGGATTGTGTAGCCAAATATCAAACCCGAATTGAGTGTTTCACCAAGCGTGTGTGGTTCAGCCTTGTGCAGCAGTGTTTTCCAAAATTGATCTCAGATCAGGATACCATCAGTTGCGTTTTCGTGAAGCTGATATTCTGAAGACTGCATTTAGATTACAAAACGGCCCCTACAAATTTCTGGTTGTGCCATTCGGTTTGACCAATGCACTGGCAGTGTTCATAGACCTAATGAATCGACTCATCCAAGAGTTCTTAGAAAGATTTGTGATAGTTTTCATCGATGACATTCTGATTTACTCAAAATCAAAATATGAGCATGCTGAGCACTTGCAGCTCGTGCTGAAATTTTGAGGGATTGACACCTGTTTGTGAAGTACTCCAAATGCGAATTCTGATTACATGATGTCGGTTTCCTTGTCTTTCTTGTTTCTTCCTTTGGTGTTATTTTTGATCCAAAGAAAATTGAAGCCATTGTGCTAGGGAACCTCCGCGGACTGTATTTGAAGTTCACAGCTTCCTTGGCTTAGCCGGATACTACAGTCATTTTGTGGAGAATTTCTCATCGGTTGCTGGACCTTTGACGAAATTAACACGCAAAGGAGAGCCGTTTGTGTGGAGCGAGAAATGCCAGTGAAGTTTTGAAGAACTAAAGTACAGATTTGTGACCGCACCTATTCTTACATTGCCGGTCGGCGGAAAAGAATATGTGGTGTATAGCGATGCATCGGAATCCAGACTTGGATGCGTGTTGATGCAAGATGGGAAAGTCGTTGCTTATGTTTCCTAACAGTTGCCTCTGTATGAGAGCAACTATCCTACACATGATTTGGAGCTTGAGCCGTAGTGTTCGCATTGAAGATATGGTGCCACTAACTGTATGGTGAGATGTGCAGAATCGTCACCTACCACAAAAGCTTGAAGTATATCCTTACGCAGAAAGAGTTGAATATGAGATAACGAAGATGGGTGGAGCTAATTAAAAACTACGAATAGATCATCAAGTATCATCCTGGGAAAAGCAAGTGTTGTTGCTGATGCCTTAAGTAGACCCATTCTCCTTCTCCATCGGTTCTAGCCTATATGCATGCGCACTACGTGCCAGCCAGTGTTGCTGGATTTGAGAGTTACATGTGTGCATCTTGACAGTGATTTTTCTGGTTCATTGTTAGCTCAAATTGACAAAAATCCTACATTGTTGGAAGAGATCCAAAATCAGCAATCAAAAGATCCAAGATTGGCTGAAATTCGACAACAATTATCTATTGGTGTTGATGACATAGTTCGTGATTTCAGAATGCAAATGATGGAGTTCTTGTAAACTGAGTATGTGTGCCACAAGATGTCAATGTTCGCAATCTGATATTGTCCGAAGTGTATAGTTCAAAGTTTTCTATTCATCCTGGTAGCACTAATATGTGCTGAGATTTTAAGGAACAATATTGGTGGACAAATAAGTAGCGCCACATTGCAGAGTTTGTTGCTTGATGCCTTGTATGTCAACAAGTGAAGATCGAGCATAAAAGACGCACTGGTTTACTTCAGTCACTTTCGATTCCAGAATGAAAGTGGGAGCATGTCACGATGGACTTTATGACTGGTTTTCCCAGATCTTAGTGTGGATTCGATGCCATTTGGGTGATTTTGGATCGATTGTCGAAATTTGCACACTTCCTTCTTGTTCATGTGATAGACACCCCTGATAACTTGGTTATTCGTTATTTAGATGAGATTGTTCATCTACATGGTGTACCAGTTTCCATTGTTTCAAATCATGACCCCCTTTTCACTTCATGATCTTGGGAGAAGTTTCAAAATACGTTGAGTTCGAAACTGAATTTAAGTATAGCGTTTCATCCCCAGACTGATGGTCAATCTGAAAGAACGATTCAGACGCTTGAAGATATGTTGTGTGCGTGCATGATGGATCGAAATACCAGTTGGGTTAGATGTCTAACTTTGGCAGAGTTCGCTTACAACAACAGTTTTTATATAAGCATTGGAATGACTCCTTATGAAGCATTGTATGGGCGACATTGCAGAACTCCCATTTGCTGGAATGAGGTAGGCGAGATGCCTAGATAATCAAGAATTGATTGATCAAGCAACGGAGTAGCTGAATCTGATTCGACAAAGGCTGAAAACAGCACAAGATCGATAGAAAAACTATGCTGATAATTTAAGAAAGGGGCTGGAATTTGCAACGGGTGACAAAGTGTTTCTGAAAGTCGCCCTGTGGAAAGGAGTTCTTTATTTTCGGTAGTGAGGTAAGCTAGCACCTCGTTATATTGGTCCATATAATATTATTGAAAGAATCAGTTCTGTTGCATACCGACTCGCATTGCCTCCGAATATGGAAAGAATTCACAAAATATTTCACGTTTCGATGTTGAGAAAGTATGTGCGAGATCCTACTCATGTGCTCGAAAAACCACCAGTTGATGTTGCAGAAGACCTATCCTACCCTGTATAGCTAGTTGCCATATTAGATCGGTCAGTTCATCAGCTTCATAGTCGAAGCGTGCCTATGGTACGAGTTGTTTGGTGTAAAGGCCATGTTGAGGAACAAAATTGGGAGACTAAGGAATCTATGTGTGCGAAATTTCCTTACCTATTTTCTTAGGTACGTGTGCTGAAATTTCGAGGACGAAATTTTTGTAAGGAGACGAGGATGTGACACCCCCATCCTTAATCCTAAAAGTCCAGAAGCCGGTGTAGGTGAAATGACCATTTTACCCCTGAAGAAATAGATGTGTGGTAGTCAGAAATGGTTTTAAAGATTCTTTCCTCTTTTGGTTGATTTCATTTCCTTGCTGATTCATTCTTATACAAAATGATATATCTCCTAAACTTGAGGGATAATTTCAGAATTAAATCCTAACGATTATCTCCTTATTTTTAGTCTTAAAATTAGAGAAAATTAATCCCATTAATCCTATAAACATTTCAGCCGGCCACACACATGTCCACATGCCAAAAACACACAAACTTATCACACAATAAATCATTCTTCCTTACCCTTGCTGCTGAAATTCATCTGACACATACCATAGTCGAATTTTGTCATCCTTCTTTAGATTTTTGTTAATAATAGCTTGTTGGAAACCTCTTTCCATCCTCTATCATGTTATCCTGGTTTTATCATCAAAAAGTTAATTCTTCCCTATGTTTTTTCTTTTCACAATTCCCTAGGTATTGGTGCCAAAATTCTTTGATTAATCCTTCAATTGGTTTTTGTTATTGTTCTTATTGTTTGTATAACTGTTGGGCACCTATTCATATTGTAATATCATGAATTCATCATTTAAATCTTCCTTATATGAGACATTGGCATACCCTATTCCTTTGCCCTACTGATTTTTACCAATTGACTTGTCTGTTGGTTTTTGATCTTGTTCATTTTAATTGTATGTGTAAAAAACACCTAATTCTTCTATATTATCATGAAATCGCAATCCCTAAATCTTGTATGCATAAAATCGCAATTTGCCATATTGTTCTAACGTAGTGCCAAAATTTGCATGATAAGTTGGGTTGGAAAATTAGGTTGATTCTTATTGTGTTCTTGGCTATCACATCACACATCCAAGGGGGTGCTTCCTGCGGCATCTGATCACTGGTTTTTTATAGGTTTGGTGAGTGAAATTAATAAGAAACTAGGATGTTTACTTGGTTTCTGAATTGTGTATGCTTAGTATGGTTTTGTATTTGCCTTACAATTAAATAGGTGGTTCGGATCCTCTTAATAAAGGAAAAAGAATAGGCTTAATATGGTGTAATAGTATTAATTTTGGTGTGTGTGGACAAATGTGGCCAGCTACTCTTTATCTAGGGTGTAATAAGAGTAATTTTTTCTACTTTTATGGCTAGATAAGGGAAGATAATCATTAGAATTAAACTCTGGAATTATCTCCTTAATTTTAGGAATTTATCATCTAAGATAAGATTGAACCAATAAGAAATAAATCAAAGGGAAATGAATCAAAAATGAATACTAAACCTTCAGTTCCAATTTTGGCCATCACACATCCTTTTCTTCAGAGGTAAAACGGTCATTTCACATGCACTGACTTCTGGACTTCTAAGACTCAAAATTTGGGATCTCACATCCTCCACTCCTTATAAGAATTTTATCCTCCAAATTTTAGCACAAGTACCTAATCAAACATGTAAGGAAATTTCGAACGCATAGATTCTTCAATCTCCCAAGACTGTTCCTAGATTTGGCCATTATGCCAAATAACTCGTACCATAGGTATGCTTCGACTGCAAAGCTGACAAACTGACCGATCAAGTATGACAACTGGCAGTACGGGATAGGATAGGTCTTCAGCAACCTCGACCGGTGGTTCCTCGAGCATAAGTGCAGGGTCTCGCATATACTTTCTCAACATCGAAATGTAAAATATGTTGTGGATTCTTTATATATTTGGAGATAGCGCAAGTCAGTATGCAATAGGGTCGATTCTTTCAACAATGTCATACGGGCCAATGTAATGAGGTGCTAGTTTACCTCGCTGCTGAAAATGAAGGACATCTTTCCATGGGGTGACCTTCAGAAATACTTTGTCACCTACTTCAAATTCCAGCTCCTTTTATCAATTGTCAGCAAAGTTTTTCTTTCGATCTTGCGCTGTCTTCAGCCTTTGCGAATCAAATTCAGCTGCTCCGTTGCTTGATCAATTAATTCTGGATTGTCTAAGAGTCTCACGCCTACTTCATTCCAGCAAATGGGAGTTTTGCAACGTCTCCCATATAACGCTTCATAAGGAGCCATATCGATGCCTACATGAAAATTATTGTTGTAAGAGAACTCTGGCAATGGTAGACATCGATCCCAACCGGTGTTTTGGTCTAGTACACTCGCACGCTGCATGTCCCCTAGTGTATGAATCATTATTTCAGATTGACCATCAGTCTCGGGATGAAACATTGTACTGAAATTCAACCTTGAATCCAGCACATTCTAGAATTTCTCCCAAAATCGTGATGTAAAATGAGAGTCACGATCTGAATTGATGGAAACTGGTACTCCATGCAATCGAGCAATCTCGTCCAAGTAACAAACAACCAATTTCTTAGTGATGTTTGTCACACAAACAAGTAGGAAGTGAGCAGATTTTGTAAGGACCCAAACCCAACCTATTAGGACCCTTACCGTCGTGAAACCCAAATAAGCCCTCGCAAGATCCTATTTGAATCCCACAAAGCTCAAGTCACCTATTTGTCAACTTTATTGATTGATTTATATGCTATTTAAAGGTTGCTCCATTTCTGGTTTATACGGAGAGAAAGGAAACATCAGCAGAAGACTTATATAATACTTAAAACAAGTGGAAACATAACACACAAGTCCCACAGGAATCTTGAAACATCAACCAATAGTATTATGGATATTTCAGAAACAACAAAAAGAGAAAGAGGGATTGGAAAGCCAGAATGAAAATCCACACAAGTTCAAAGACATAGCATGAGTATTCAACAGAAAAAAGGTGCAAATTCGTCCAGCCATGCAGCCTTGATCTCACACCTTTGGTACCAACAACAAAGTACACACCTAAGCTTACAAAGGGGGAGAAAAGAAGGGATGAGATTACAAGAATCTCAGTAGGGTCACAGTATCTTAAGTCTTAGGGATTCCCAATCAAACATCTACTAAACAACATCAGATCATCCTTACTCATCTAAGGGTATCACGTAATTCAAGAATCAATCAAAAAGGCTAGGACCGAAGTTAAGGCTGAGGGTGGACTACAAACACTTCTGAAAATCAGAAGTATACAGGCAGGAAAACTCATCAGGTTACTCTCGGCAGTAGGAAAAGAAAAGGTTAGACAATAAATATTGCAGCAAGCCTTTTAGTTGTCTCCGACATCCAGACTTGAACTGGCCTAGGAGCACTCTTGCAGCAACGCATACAAGTTATCCTGTCACTCTCAAACAAGGCAACCTAACGTCCAGACTCGAACTAGCCTATAGGGCATCTTGACATCCAGACTCGAACTGGCCTATAAGGCTTCCTGACGTCTGGACTTGAACCGGCCTACAAGGCATTCAGCGAGCTCTTGTTGGGAATAACCACCCATAAACCTCCCGGTTCCGGTAAGCATCTCTCCTCTCCCAGGGAGCAACAATACTTACCTCGCATGGCCAGCAACAAAAGAATCTTTCAAACAAAACAAAAATAGGGGACATACATGTATACACACATAGTACACGTATACACAAATCACAACAAAGGATCCTCAATCAAATCACAATACAAATCAAAGATCAATCCTCAAAGTCATAACCGAATCAGGCAACCTATTTTCCTATTAACTTCCGAGATTCCCTTTCATCATAATCACACATTCCACAAGTATATAACCAAGATAGGCAATCGAATTCACTCATATTCAAACAATCAAACAATAGGGTAACCAAAGGAACCGATGAGGCATAGATCTTACGTCTCACGTGTCTGAATTAGATGCAATCCTTTTACCTTTCCAACAAGATCTGAATCTTCTAAATAATTACAAGGCAAAGACCACACAATACTAAACCACAAGACTACTTAATTAAAAACTAAAGGCATTGGGAATCCTTACCAATTAAGCTACCAAAATCCAGCGATCCGGATGCCGCAATATCTGTCCCCTAAATGCGTGATGTGATGACCAATAACTCAGTAAGAATCCACTTGATATTTCACCTTAATTCAATATACAAATTTCGGCAACACCTTAAGGTTTATAGGGCAACGTGCGATTTCAATATTAGAGAGGTTAGTGGTTGTGATTTCATGAAGTTAAGAAAGGAATAGGTGTTTATAACATATACAATCAAAAGAAATAAGATCAGAATCCAATAGGTTAATCAGTTTATCAAGACAGGTATCAATAGGGAAAAGCTAGGGCATGCTGATTTCATGAATAAGGAAGATTCAAAGAATGAATTCATGATTTTAAAATCATGAATGGATGCTAAACAATCATACAAACAAGAGGAACAATAACAGAAGTCAGTTGAAGGTAGAATCACACAATTTTGAAACCTAATTCTGCCGAATTTCGACCTAAATTACGACAAAGAAAAAATAACCTCCAGAAGAAAAAACTTAAGGTGGCTGGATAGATAACGGAAAGAGCTTTTAACAAGCTATTATGCATAAGAATCCAACAAAGGATGAGAGAGTTATGCCATTTTGAGGTTCAAGCAAATTTTGGCAACTCTGCCGAAATATGATTTAACTTTTAACAAAGAAAAACTAACTTTCAGATGAATAACCCAAGATGGTTTGAAGAGGATGAAGAGATCTTTCCAACAAGCTATTATTCGCAAGAATCCGACAAAGGATGAGAGAGTTATGCCAAGATGAAGATCAAGGAGTTTCGATTAGGGTTTAGGTAAAAATCGGATTTTGAGAAGAAGGGGATATTTTGTGAAATTTTTATCTTCCTTTTGGTATGTTTAGGTGGGATAGGCTGACCACTCTTTTGTAGGTGTCTAAGAAGGCTTAGTTTTGATTTTAGCATGCTAACTCTAAGATTTTAGAGTTTGGAGCATGATATTGGACAAATATTCTGGTATCATACGGAGTGAATAAAATATCAGCAGAAGTCTTTAAATTTAATCAATTAATCCATAACACAGAAGTCCCATAGGGATCCAAATATCCAGCAAATAATCCCTAAAATAGTTCTGAAAAAACAAGCAAAAGAGAAAATTTGAGAAATAAGAAAAAAAATAGTCCAATCAATGATCATATTGTATGCACAAGCAACCAAGGAGGCAAAAATATACAAATGTGGGGCGATATCGCCTCGCCATGCAGCCTTGATTCTCACACACTGGTACCACGAATAGCAAATGTTCCTTAGCTTGAAAAATTGGTGAAAACAACAGGATGAGATTATAAGAATCTTAGTAGGGTCACAACATCATAAAATCTACAGAAATCTTAAACAAACATCTCCCAAACAACACCAGATCATCCCTACACATCTAAGGATATCACGTAATTCAAGAATCAATCCAAGATTAGTGCCGAAACTAAGACTGAGGGTGGACTGCAAACACTTCCGAAAGTTAGAAGTACACAAGCAGGTAAATCATCAATCAATCTCATCAATAGAAAAGGGTCATTCCATCCACCTGTATTGTCCAAGGCTTCGCTGCATAAAGGATAAAAGGGATAGCACACAAGCTAATCAGGAAACCTATTCATCCTGCCACATAAGGACAAGGCATCCAAGCCACACAAGGACAAGGCATCCAAGCCACACAAGGACAAGGCATCCAAACCACACAATGATAAGGGCATCCAAACCACTCAAGGATAAGGGCATCTTGCCAAACAAGGACAAGGCGTCTAGCCACACAAGGACCAGGCATCAGTGCTTACCCTGAATGGCCACCAGAAAAGGATCTTGACATACAAACACATACAAGCACACACAGACAAGCACATAGCACAATACCACAACAAGGTATTCTCAATCATGTCAGAATACAATCAAGATGTTCAATGCACACAACACATGCAAATTAGACACTCATAACCTAACTCAAGGGTTCGGTATAGCCTAGAGGATCACATCTTGATCCACAATTAAAGCATACTCACTACAATATATGCACATACACTTATCATACATGTACATACCGAATTAACAAGCAAACAACAAGGATCTTTGAAGAAACCGATGAGGTATAGATCCTACATGTCTTGTCTCTAAACAAGAAGTTATTCCTTTTCCTTTATTCAAGGGATCCGAACCACCTATAACATCATAAGGAAAAGACAAAACCAAACTAAGCATGCATACTCAATAACCAATTGAATACCCTATTTTCTTACCAATTCCACTCACAAAACCTATCAGAAACTAGTGATTAGATGCCGTAGGTGCCTCCCTTTGAGATGTGTGATGTGATAGCCAAGAACTTAACAAGATTCAACCTAAATTACCATCCCAATTAACTATGCAAATTTCGGCACAAAGAATAGGGTACAAGACAAATTGCGATTTCATACATACAAGGTAATAGGGTTGTGATTTTCATGTTAACAAGGAAGGATTAGGTGTTTGTAACATGGACAACCAAAAGAAACAAGATCAGAAACCAATAGGTTAATCAATTTATCAAGATAGGCAACAAATAGGGCAAAGGTAGGGCATGCCGATTTCATGTATAGGGAAGATTCAAAGGATGAATTTATGATTTTACATTATGAAAGAATGCTAAACAATCATATGAACAAGAGGAACAACAACATAAGTTATTTAAAGACAGAATCACAAAATTTTGAAACCTAATCCTGCTAAATTATGACCTGAATTACAAAAATGAAAAACTAACCTCAAGAAAAAAAAACTCAAGATGATTGGATAGAGGACAGAAAGAGCTTTCCAAAAAGCTATTATTTGCAAGAATCCGAGAAATAATGAGAGAGTTATGCTATCTTGATGTTCAAGCAGATTTCAGCAGTAATAAAGAGGTGTAGGGTTTTTGGTTGGACGAATTTTGTATATTTTCTGTGTAAGGTTTTTGTGTGGCCGGCTTCTTCTTTATATAGGGTGGTTGTAGGATTGAATTCCCTACTTTAAAGGTTATATTAAAGTAAGATAATTATCAGAATTAAATTCTGTAATTATCCTTCCTTAATTTTAGGAATTTTATTTTCTAAGGTAATTATCAACCAATAAATAACCAAATCAAAGGGAATTAATACCAGAAATAACTACTAGACATTCCATACCATTTTTTTCCATCACACATGTGACGACCCCAATTCCTAACTATTACTATTTGCTCCGATTAAGGTCATCACCGCAGTGAAACCCAAATAGCCCAAATGACACCTAGGACCTATCTGAATCTCACCAGGCTTACCATTAATTTTCGATTTTTAGCATATTTATTGCTAATTTTTAACAACAATTGGAGCATGATATTGGACAGTTATTCTGGTAACATACGGAGTGAATAAAATATCAGCGGAAGTCTTTAGATTAAATCATTGGGTTCATAACACATAAGTCCTATAGGGATCCAAACAACCAACAAGAAATCCTCCAAATATATTTCGGAAATAGCAAGAAAAGGAAGGATCTGAAAATAAACTAGAAAGTAGCCCAATCATTCATGTTATATGCGCAAGTAAACAAGGATCAAGTATGCAAATGTGATGCAATATCGCTCCGCCATGCAGCCTTGATCTCACACACTAGTACCACGGACAGTGGATGTACCTAAGCCTGAAAAATAGTAAAAATAATGGTATAAGATTACAAGAATCTCAGTAGGGTCACAGTATCATAAAATCTGCAGAAATTCTAAATAAAAATCTCCAAATTCGCATTAGATCATTCCTAGACATCTAAAGGGGATCACGCAATTCAATAATCAATTAGAAAGGGGTTAGGACCGAATCTATGGTTGAGGGAGGACTACAAACACTTCCGAAAGTATCAGAAGTACACAGGTAGGCGGAACTCATCAGATTGCTCTCGGCAATGAAGAAGAAAGGCCATCCCCTTCCACCTGTGTTGTCCAAGGCTTACTACAGAAAGGATAAACGGTTAACACACAAGTTGATCAGTAAGCCTAGTAAATCATCTTGTCACGCATGGACAAGTCTTCCCAAGCCACACACGGACTTAAGCATCCCAAACCACATAAGGATTAGGGCTTCCAGCCACACAAGGACCAGACATCCAGCGAGCTCTTGCTGGGGTTTTGCCACCTATACAACTCTCATACTAGTAAGAACCTCTCCTCTCCCTAGGAGCATCAGCGTTTACCCCGAATGGCCACTGGAAAGGATCCTGACATACAAACACGTACAAGCACACACAGGCAAGTACAAAGCATAATACAATAGCAGGGTATCCTCAATAATGTCAGAACACAATCAGCATATTCAATTCACATAACATATGCAACTCAGGCATTCAAAACCTAACTCAGGGGTTTGATATAGCCTATGATATTCACATCTCAAATCAAAATTCATACTCTCACCCTATAATCAATTCGCATGTAATACAGCAAGGGCAGGTATCAAAAGTATCAAGAAAATAACAGGGGTCTCTGAAGAAACCGATGAGGCGTAGATCCTACCTCTCTTGTCTCTGAACAAGAAGCTACTCCTTTGCCTTTATTAGGTAATTCTGAACCACCTATATTATCAGCAGGCAAAGACGAAAACAAACTAAGCATGCATATTCAATAAGCAATTGAAAACTTTATTTCCTTACCAATTCCACTTACCAAACCTATCAGAAACCAATGATCAGATGCTGCAGGTTCCTCCCCCTTGGATGTGTGATGTGATAGCCAGGAACCTAACAAGATTCAACCTGAATTTTCATTCCAATTAATTACGCAAATTTCGTCGCTAAAAGTAGGGCATAGGACAATTTCGACTTTAAGCATAGAGAAGTTTAAAAGAAGGAAATTCATGATCATACATCACGAATAGATGCTAAAAAATCATAAGAACACTCAAAACGACAACAGAAATCAACCGAAGACAAAAACTGTAGAAATCTAAAAACCTAATTCCGTCGCCGATTTTCAACTTAATGTTAGACAAGGAAATATTTATGTCCAAACAAAGATACATATATGGTTGGAAATAGGGTTAAAAGAGCTTTCCAACAAGCTATTATTTTCAGGGATCCGACAAACGATGAGAGAGTTATGCTACATTGAAGTTCAAGAAGATTTGGCGAAAAACTAATTCCGCTGCCGATTTTCAACTTATCTTTAGAGAAAGAAAGACTAACCTCCTGACAAAAAACCAAATATGGTTGAAAATTGGATGAAGAGAGATTTCCAAAAAGCTATTATTTTCAGGAAACCGATGAACGATAAGAGAGTTTTGCTACATTGAAGTTCAAGAAGATTTGACGAAAACCTAATTCCGCCGCCGATTTTCAACTTATCTTTACAGAAAGAAATACTAACCTTCTGATGAAACACCAAATATGGTTGGAAATAGGATGAAGATATCTTTCCAACAAGCTATTATTTGCAGGGATCCGATGAACGATAAGAGAGTTATGCTGGTTTGAATTTTCAGCGAATTTTGGCGGCTATAGGGAGGTGTAGGGTTTTAGGCCTATACGAATTTTGTATGTTTTCTCTGAATGACTTTTGTGAGGTTGGCTTCCTATTTATAATGAATGAGTATAGAATTATGATTACTACTTTTAAGATAATTAAAAATAAAATAATTACCAGATAATTAAATTTTTTAATTATCTTCCCCTATTCTTAGGGATTTTAATCTCTAAGGAAATTATCTATCTATAAGGACTTAGATTAAAGGGAATTTATACCTGAATTAACTACTATACTACTCTTACCAATTTCGGCCATCACATATTCTTTCCTTCAGGAACAAAATCGTTTTTTCACCTGCACTGGCTTCTGGACTTCTAGGACTCAAAATTTGGGGTCTCACAATCGGTTTCTTCAGAGATCCTTGTTGTTTGCTTATTGATTTCGGTGCATATACTTGTTGATGATTGCATGCGCATATGTTGTAGTAAGTATGCTTGAATTATGGATCAAGATGTGATCCTCTAGGCTATACCGAACCCTCGAGTTAGGTTATGAGTGCTTAATTTGCATGTGTTGTGTGAATTGAATAAGCTGATTGTGTTCTGACATGATTGAAGATACCCTGTTCTGGTATTATGCTTTGTACTTGCTTGTGTGTGCTTGTACATGTTTGTGTGTCACGATCCTTTTCCGGTGGCCATTCGGGGTAAGCGCTAATGCTCCTAGAGATAGGAGAGGTTCTTACTCGTATGGGAGTTGTATAGGTGGCAATCCCCAGCATGTGCATGCTGGATGCCTTGTCCTCATGTGGCTAGACGCTTTGTCCTTGTGTGGCAAGATGTCCTTATCCTGGTGTGGTTTGGATGCCCTTGTCCTTGTGTGGCAAGATGCCCTTATCCTTGTGTGGTTTGGATGCCCTTGTCCTTGTGTGGCTTAGATGCCTTATCCTTCTATGGCAAGATGAATAGACTTGTTGATTAGCTTGTGTGCTAACCCTTTTACCCTTTGTGCAGTAAAGCCTTGGACAACATAGGTGGAAGGGGATGGCCTTTTCTATTGATGAGATTGATTGATGATTTACCTACCTGCGTACTTCTGATTTTTGAAAGTGTTTGTAGTCCACTCTCAGCCTTAGCTTTGACCCTATCCCTTTATTGTTGAATGATGATTGCATGATTCCCTGTAGATGTATAAGTTGATCTAATGATGTTTGGGAGATGTTTATTTAAGATTTCTATAGATTTTATGATGTTGAGACCCTATTGAGATTCTTGAAATCTCATCCTGTTGTTTTCACAATTTTTCAGGCTTAGGTACACTTGTTGTTCGTGGTACCAGTGTGTGAGATCAAGACTGCACGGCGGGACAATATTGCATCATATTTGCATTCTTGTTTCCTTTATTGCTTGTGCATACAATATGTACTTTGATTGGACTATTTTCTTATTTTTCAAGTCCCTCCTATGCTTGATTGTTTCCGGATTTTGTTGGAGGTTTACTTGCTGAATTTTTAGATCCCTATGGGACTTGGGTGTTGTGGATTCATTGATTAAATTTAAAGACTTCTGCTGACATTTTATTCACTCCATATGATACCGGAATATTTGTCCAACATCATGCTCCAATTGTTATAAAAACAAAGAATGAATATGCTAAAATCAGAAATTAGATGGGTAAGCCTTGTGGGATTCAAATAGGCCCTAGTTTTGGGTTTATTTGGATTTCACGGTAGTAAGGGTCCTAATAGGAGCAATAATAGTTACAGGTTAGGAACTGGGTTCCTTACATTAAAAGACACCAATCTGCATGATGTGCATTTGTTGAGCATGCATTGATTCTTCAGGCAGAAAAAGAACATGCACATATCATACCATTATGATATTGATGGGATTGTTTGACTAAGCCATAGGTGATTATCAGGGTTATTTGATGTTGTACAGGAAACAAATGGCAAATTACGGATCAGGACGCTTTCCTTTTGGTGATGGTGAACCTCCACATTGGCCACCACCTTACCTTGCACCCAGATTTCCGCCACCCACAGATCCTCCTCAACAAAACCCAGGAGGATATCAAAGTCATTAATAAACAGGATTACGGAATTCCGAATGGCAAAAATTGATGGTGAGTTTTTTTGTATGATAATATCGAAAGGAAATGAAAATAGGTTTAGAAGAGAGGAATTGAAAGAGATACTCGGTTTGGATGAGAGGGATATGATCGATGTCAAACTAATATTGGATGAGTAGCCAGGATTGGATGAGGATCGCTAGGAACAAGTTTCGAGGACGAAAATTCTAATAGGGTGGGTAGATTCTGAGAATCAAATATTTTGAACCGGTAAAGAGTATAAGAGTAGTTGAGCACAAATTTGAAGAACGACTTGTAGCCTGGAAAAGGAAGTATCAAAAAGGGATAAGAACCCTCCCATCTAGTTATTTGGGCTTATAGGAACGAATTTGTAAGGACCATCCCAAATCCTAAACTATTATTAATTGCTCCTACTAGGATTCTTACCGCCATGAAACCAAAACAAGCCCAAACCAGGACCTATCTGAATCCCACAAGGTTTATCCATTTAGTTTTGATTTTAGCATGTTATTTCCTTTAAGATTTTAAAGTTTGGAGCATGATATTAGACAAATATTCTGGTATCATATGGAGTGAATAAAACATCAGCGGAAGTCTTTAAATTTAATCAATGAATCCATAACACACAAGTCCTATAGGGATCTAAATAACCAGCAAGTGAACCTCCAACATAATTCGGAACTAACAAGCAAAGAAGGAATCTTAAAAAACCAGAAAATAGTCCACTCAATGATCATGTTATATGCGTAAACAACTAAGGAGACAAGTACGCAAAAGTGATGCAATATTGCCCCGCTGTGCAGCCTTGATTCTCACACACTGGTACGAACAACGAATTTACCTAAGCCTAAAAAATGGTGAAAACAACAGGATGAGATTACAAGAATCGCAGTAGGGTCACAACATCATAAGATCTACAAATATCTTAAACAAACATCTCCCAAGCAACATCAGATCATCCCTACTCATCTAAGGATATCATGCAATTCAAGAATCAACTAAAAGAGTTAGGGCTGAAACTAAGGCTGAGGGTGGACTACAAAAACTTCCAAAAATCAAAAGTACACAGGCAGGAAAACACATCAGGTTACTCTCAGTAGTAGGAAAAAGAAAAGACATCCCCTTCCACCTGTGTTGTCCAAGGCTTTGCTGCACAGAGGATAAAAGGTTAGCACACAAGGTAATCAGCAAGCCTATTCATATTGCCAGCACACAAGACTAGGCATCCAATGCCCGCAAGCTAGGGATTGCCACCTATACAACTCACATACCAGTAAGAGCCTCTGCTCTCCCAAGGAGCATCAGTGTTTATCCCGAATGGCCACCGGAAAAGGATCCTGCCACACAAACATGTACAAGCACACACAGGCAAACACAAAGCACAATACCATAATAAGGTATCCTCAATCATTTCAGAACACAATTAGCATGTTCAATACACACAACACATGAAAATTAGGCACAGATAACCTATCTCAAGGGTTTGGTACAGCCTAAGTAATCATATCTCAATCCGCAATTTATGTTTACACCATACAATCAATTCGCATGCCATAATAACAAGGGTGTGCATAAAAAACAACAAATAAATAACAAGAATTTCTGGACAAACCGATGAGGCATAGATCCTACCTCTCTTGTCTGTGAACAAAAAACTATTCCTTTGACTTTATTTAATAATTCCAAACCACCTATAGCTTTACAAGGCAAAGATAAAACCAAACTAAGCATGCATACTCAATAACCAAGTAAATATTTTATTTTTTTACCAATTCCACTCACCAAACCTATTGGAAACCAGTGATCAGATGCTGCAGGTGCCTCTTCCTTGAATGTATGATGTGATAACCAAGAACTTAATAAGATTCAAACTGAGTTATCATCCCAATTAACTATACATATTTCGGCATTAAACATAGGACACAAGACAAATTGTGATTTCATGCATACATGGTGTAAGGGTTGCAATTTCATGTTAACAAAGGAGAATTATGTATTTATAACTTGTACAGTAAAAAAAAAACAAGATCATAATCCAATAGGTTAATCAATTGATTAACATAAGTAATAATAGGGCAAGGGTATGGCATACTGATTTCATGTATAGAGAAGATTCAAAGGACGAATTCATGATTTTATAACATAAATGGATGCTAAACAATCATACGAACAATAAGAACAATAATAGAAATCAACTGAAGGCAGATTCACACAATTTTGAAATCTAATCCCGCTGAATTATGGCCTAAATTACGACAAGGAGAAACTAATCTCCAAAACAAAAACAAAAAATGGTTGGAAAGAGGACAGAAGGAGCTTTCTAACAAGCTATTATTTGTAAGAATCCAACAAACGATGAAAGAATTATACTATTTTGAAGTTTAAATAGATTTCAGCAATCCTATCGAATTACGGCCTAACTTTCAAAAAAGAAAAACTAACCTTCAGATAAAAACCCTAAGACGGTTGGAAAGAGGACAGAAAATATTTCTAACAAGCTATATTTGCAAGAATACGACAAAGGATGAGAGAGTTATGTTTGTTTGAAGTTCAAACAGATTTCGGCAACAATAAGGACGTGTAGGGTTTTTGTTTTGATGAATTTTATGTATTTTCTGTGTAAGGTTTAAGTGTGGCCGGTTTTCTTTTTATATGGGGTTGTTATGGGTTTAATTTTCTTAATTTAAAGGCTAGATTAAAACAAGATAATTATAGAAATTAAATTTTAAATTATGCTTCCTTAATTTTAGGGATTTTATTTTTTAAGGTAATTATCAACCAATAAAGAACCAAATCAAAAGGAATTAATACCAGAAATAATTACTAAGCATTCCTTACCAATTTCACCTGCACTGGCTTTTGGGCTTCTTCGACTCAAAATTCAGAGTCTCACAAATTTGTCGTACATTTTTTGAAATTCCGGATTTAGGGTATTTTTGTATTTTCGCCCTTTGTGAGATCCCGAATTTTGAGTTATGGAAGTCCAAAAACCAGTGCATGTGAAATGACCATTTATTCCCTGAAAAAATGGATGTGTGATGGCCGAAAATGGTATGAAATGTCTAGTAATTATTTCTGGTTTCATTTTCCTTTGATTTGTTTCCTTATCGGTTCAAATTTTCCTTAGGAGATAAAATTCCTAAAATTAAGGAAGGATAATTTCATAATTAAATTCTAATAATTATCTTACCTTATCTAGCCTTTAAAGTAGGGAAATTAATCTCATAAACACCCTATATAAATAGTAGCCGGCCACACTTGTCCAAACACACCAAAACCACACAAAATTTGTCAAACCTCAAACCCTACACCATACCATATTGTTGCTGAAATTTTCTTGATATTCATCCTAGCATAACTCAGTCATCCTTTGTTGGAATTCTGTAAATAATAGCTTGTTGAGAAGCTCTTTCCATCCTCTATCTAGCTATCTTGGTTTGGTCATCAGAAGGTTAGTTCTTCCCTGTCAAAATTCAAGTCATAATTGCTCAGTTTTGGTGCTGAAATTGTGGTGATTCTTCCTTCAATTAATTTTTTTTGTTGTTCATTTTGTTTGTATGATTGTTTGGTATCCATTCGTGTTATAATATCATGAATTTATCTTTTGAATCTTCCCTTTACATGAAATCGGCATGCCCTACATTTTTCCCTATTGTTGTCAATTTTGATCAATTGATTAACCTATTGGTTTCTGATTTTGTTCCTTTTGATTATATGTGTTATTAACACCTAATCCATCTTTGTAAACATGAAATCACAACCCTTAAGACTTGTATACATGAAATCGTAATTTGTTCTGTTTCCCTATTCTTAGTGCCGAAATTTGTATGGTTGATTGGGATGGTAATTCAGGTTGATTCTTGTTAAATTTTTGGCTATCACGTCACATATTCGAGAGGAAGGAACCTGCGGCATCCGATCACGGGTTTCTGATAGGCTTGGTGAGTGGAATTGGTAAGGAAATAGGATATCTACATGATTATTGAGTATGCATGCTTAGTTTGATTTTGTCCTTGCTTTATGATGTTATAGGTGGTTTGGATCCCTTGAATAAAGGAAAATGAACAGTTTCTTATTTAGAGACAAGAAAGGTAGGATCTATGTCTCGTCGGCTTCTTCAAAGATCCGTGTTGTTTACTAATTGATTTCGGTACATATATTTGTTGATGATTGTTTGCGCATATCTTGGATAGTGTATGCTTGAATTGTGAATCAAGATGTGATCCTCTCGGTTATACCGAACCCTTGAGATAGGTTATAAATGCCTAATTTGTATGTGTTTGGTGTACTGAATATGCTGATTGTGTTCAAATATGATTGGGGATACCCTGTTGTGGTAAAAACAAAGAAAAATCGAGGAAAATAGAGAGAAAAGAGTAAAAATGCAAAAATTAAGAAAAATACTAGAAATTCAGAGGAATCTAATGGTATTAAGTTTGATTGAATCTGATGTCATTTGATAGGTCAATGTAATCGTGGAAGTTGATTGAAAAATTAGTAAAAAAATAATACAAATGGTCAAAAATTTCGTCGGATTGATTTTTAATGTATAGGACTATTGTTATGACTTAGAAAAGAGTAAATAAAGGGCTATGACATGGCATGTGTGAGGACCCGTACCCGGTAACTGGGAGCCTCACCGCCGTGCAGCCCCGGTTGTCCCAACTGGTGTACCAAGCGGAACTACACAAGGCTTAACCGTAAAACTCTGTTACGCTAATCGTAATAAATACACAACATATGAATTTTTTTTTCAAAACATGGCACGCATCAAATTGTACTCGGCATAACCAACAAACAACGGAGTATTAAACACATGCAGCGAAGATAACAAATCACATACAACGGGCCATTCGGCCTTAAACATGTAACACCTCGGGTCCACACTCACAGATTCCAAGAAACTCAAAATAACATCACTTCTTATATATATCAGCACAATGCACAAGTATGCAAATATACAAGAAGATGTGAGGAATGTCCGAGTAAAAAAAAAACGTGTGTGCGTGTGCATTTGTCCAGCCCTATGACCAATACCGGGATAGCAACCTCGAAGTTGAATAGCTATCTCTCACAACTTAGTCCTAAAACAAAACAATAGAGAGGGGGGGAGATCAAGGACCTTAGTGGAAGTTACCGCATCATAAGCATAAACGGTGGAATGGAGACAAAACCAAATCATAGTATCAAACATTTATTCAAACCATTACAATCCATGTTCTTCTATGTATCCATCCTAAGTGCACACACCAAACGGCATAAGGAAAATAAATACAAGAGATCCATAAATCACAGCTTTGATATTTGACTACTATGCCCAAAACATAACGGACACAAACCACTTTCACGTAACCCCCGCTAAAGGGTTACCTAAAAGCCTACCGATGGTTTTCAGTTATAGCATATATATAAACAAAACCCCACCATCAGTATTGTCCAAAATTGAATGGAGAAACACAAGCTATCACATTCAATTTTGAGCACACGTAGATATAACGTCGTCAGATATATATGAAGCATTTGTAAGGCCATTCCCTTCATAGTTCACACAGCACTCAATATACATACATATATCCAACCATACCTCTCCAAGGTAAGCAACTGTCTTCTCTATAAGGACTCCATATACTTACCTAACTTGATCAAGCTTTTACCGTCAATTCCAATCGGTACAGTGCCTAGAAAATGTTTATATTTGGTACTCTTGTTTTTCTTTTTTTTTTTCGAAAACATATTGCACAACACATAGCACAATTCATCACACTCAAAAGAAGACTTTCAGGGGTTAAAAACACTCATTCAGGGGTTACAAAAGGGTGTGAACATCATCGGGATCCTTACTGGAAATCGGGAGGTCTGATCGGTTAGTGACCAAATAGTGAATTTATCACGTATAGGTTATTAAATCAAAAAAAAATTCATCATATATTCCATGCATGCAATTAAACATTTCCAGCTTGTAAAACAGGTGCCAAACATCTCAAAATAATATTCAAAGTATTCGGCCCCAATGAGAATCATGTATATGGAAATGAAAAATCACATCGTATGGTAGGTCACAAAACACGTATGAAAATTCGTATGCTTTTAATCCATTTCTCGAAGTGGGCTGGAACAATATATTTTCTTTTTAAAATCTCTTCTCACCTCTCATGCCCAATAACACATGTATCATCATAATATTATCACAACAAATCACCACAAGGGACTGCTCATCAAGGGTAACAATGAACACAACTCTCACAAGGGAAGTATACACCAAACAAGTCAGCATGCTTGAGCTTTGAATATATAGTTGATGCATTCACACATGGCAAGCATATTATGATTCTAATATAAATGTTAAACACAGGTCAAGTTACGCCTCCATTCAAACCAAAAACAATTGATCATATTTAATTCTGAAAACAAAACATTTCGCGTATGCAAATGAAACATAAACTCCCACCTCTCGTCGCGTCGACGGTTCTCCAACAATATCCTAGCCTCTACCGCTCGATCCGGTACAGCCTAAACAAGCACAAACCATACAGCCATACTAAGCATAACCAATCAAGGAATCAAATGGAAAATAATTGAAAGCAATCCTATGGATCCTCTCACGCTGCACACACATATACATTCAGATACTCTCATTACCAGCTCAACATCAATTCCTCACATAATCAACACGTTTCCTCTCAATACTGACTACAACCACTCAATTAACATGAATAAACACACCAACATGATCAATAACATGAAGAAACAACCCCTGATACTGTTCATCCGGAATTCATACAAGAATCATAGGTTGTTTTCATGCATTTCCATCCATCAAAAACACTTAATCATATCACTAGCAACCTAATAAACTAACCAATCCAAAAAGAAAACCAAAGATTAATCATTTACCAACAACTCTGAAATTTTCGGTTAAAATGAAGAACACCTCAAAATCAGGCCTTAGACCCCAATCTAACAGTGGAAAAGTGTAGAAAATTGATGGGAAAGTGTTTTGAGACAATCCCCCACAAGTTTTTGGGGTCAAATTGAACAAAGTTTGGATTTTGATAGGTTGGAAGGGTGAAGGAAGGAGAAAAACGGGTTAGGGCTGGTGATGAGTGTGTGTTCTGCTGGTCACTTATGGAAGAGGAGTGTTTAAAGGATGAAGTGTGGGCTTGGGCTGATGGGTTTCGGGCTCAAAAGTTCAACAAGGCTGAAACGTGAAATCAACGGCCCATTTCATCACAAATGAGCCCAAGTGACACGTGAAATGTGAGGACCCGTTCCCGGTAAATGGGAACCTCACTGTCGTGCAACCCCGATCGACCCAACGGGTGGATCAATCGGAACCACACAAGGCTTACTGTAAAATCATTTCCAAATCTTGAAACTTTCCTTTGAAATTGAAGCATGGCATGTTATTATAAAAACTCGGCAAAATCAACAACAGAATTATTAGCGGAAGTCTTTTATCTCACACATATCAACCCACGATATAATTCTGTCACACATTTCACATAATATCGCACTGTCATTTAAACTTATGCAGTATAAAATTTAAATCCTAGATTCACACGTTTAGCATACATATGCACACGTCTAGTGTGTACCTACAACACAAATAATGCCGAGTGTCCAAAATGTGTGGAGTACAATGTCCAGTTCTACGACCAACAATGGAATAGTAACCTGGAAGCTGAACTGCTAGTCTCTCAATTTAACCCTGAGAAAAATAAAGGGAGGGGGTGAGATCAAAGGACCTCAGTGGGAGTACCGCGTCATAAGCACAACGTGGGAATAGAGGAAATTACTAAATCAGTTTACAAACCAAGTACGTAACACAATTGAGTCTCATGCTCATATATGCACATAACGAAATCCACAATGCACAATGCACAATGCCCGACGCGTGATTATCAAAACATTATGCAACGGCTAATATGCCCAAAACCTACCGGGACGAACACAAACCACTTCCGAATAATCCCCGCTAAAGGATCATCTGGAAGCCCATTGATGGTTTTAATTTAAGAGTTACATATGTATTCAAACCCCTACCATCAAGGTTGTCCAAAACTGAATGGAGAAATCAAATTATTAGATTCCATCTCAATTTCGTAGATACATACATATAGTATTATGAGAACTGATCGTTTATAGTGCACTTGAGTAACCATTCATACAGATATATCCTCCATAACCCTCCAAGGTAAGCAACTGTCCCCTCAGCTGGGATCCCCATATACTTACCTAGCTTGATCAAGCATAGTTCGTCAATTCCAGTAAATCCCTAAGAAAATACTTATACTACATTGTTTAGGAAAAGCTTGTAATGCATGCTATGTATTTATACTGTTCCACATCAGGCCGATCTCACATTTTTAACAAGTCTCCCTTGTGTTGCCACACACTAAGTTACAAGCAGCAATCCACTCATGGCAACACAATGCACATTACACAGCCATCATGCTTAGTTTTGAACATATATTTAATGCGTTCCAAAGCATGACAAGCATTCATATGAGTCTAACATGATTAGTTATCAGAGTACCAGCAATGCCTCTATTCAAATCAAACCCTGCAATCCAATTTTATTTAAACAAATCAACCAGTACGCATATGCAGATGAAACTTAAGCTCCCACCTCTTGTCGCGCTGACGACGTACCAGCGACACCTTTGCCTTTCTCAGCTGCCGCAATATCACCTATACACATAAGGCAGTCATAGAACCGTAAGCTAATCTAAATTCAAGTGATCAGAAACTAAAACTAAAATTAAAACCTAAAGGATCCTCTCACAATTACCACTCAACACTCTGCAATTGAACCATTTAACCACTCCATAAACTCACAACCATTCCCCCTTAATCACAACTCTGACCAACAAACATTCACACATTACAGTACCACCCAAGAAACCAACACACCCAATTCATCGAGAACTTTCAAATTCCACCCTCTGACACTGTTCACCCGAGAATTACACAAAGCTTTCAGGGTGTTTCCAGACACAATCACTCACTAAATTAGCTCAGCAACATTACTAGCAACCTAAAGAAACTAACTTAGAAGCATGGAAGCAAGAATTAAACCACTTACCAGTAAACCCTCAATTTTCGTCTAGAATGAAAACAGTGTAGAAATCACTCCTACCCACAAAAATACCAGTGGAAACATGTTGAAAACACTGGGGAAGTGTTAGGGTATGATCCCCTAACGATTTCTGAGGTAAAACTGAGTTGAAGGTGAATGTTGGTACTCTTGGATGGTGGAGAGGAAAGAAAAACGGGGAAAGGCATTTAGGGCAGATGAAATGAATGGTCTGCTGGGTTTAATGCACAAATGGCAAGACTTGGCAAGACTTAAGTGTAACTAATGGGTTAGCTAGTATATGAGCTGACACAATGGATTTGGGCTGAGACTGAATTGGGCTAAATCCCAAGGTCTACCAAGTACAGAAATTCTAATTTTACAGCCCGTATTATTCCAAATGACCCGAATAAAATTTTGCGTAACAAGACGGGTGTCTGGGATTTCGGTTAATCAATTGGGCTTACGAATAGTGTTTGGGCTCGATGAACAGTATTTGAGCTCGATGAATAGTAATCGACCCAAAAATTCATGGTCACTCAAAACGGGTCATAATCTGTCAAATTCCAATTTCCACTGACTCAGTCCTCAATCACGCATTCTAACGTACTCTCGATCACACCTAGACATCCTAAAACACTCAAACACGCTAAAGACTCCCTAAGGCTGAGGCACCCAACGTAAGAAAAAATTTACGAATCGAATCTGCACTCTATCGTAAGCTACTCTCAGAAGGTGAGGTCTCACATGAAATGTCAACCAAGTGGCCCAACAACTTCTTTGAGTATATAAATCCATAACATAAGGGCTGGGAATGAAAAAAAAATGGCAATAGCCCAATACACAAAATTTTGGCCCAAACGGCTCGCGGTCGCTCAAAATGAACCAAAATCAACCTGGTTTGTTTTCCACTGACTCAACCTCGATCGTCTAACCTATCTCACTCACAATCATACTTAAACACTATCAGATTTACTATGGGTTACTTAAAGGCTTCCTACGGCTGTGTTCACAACCAACCACTTAGCATCGGCGCTCTGCCCCCGGCACTAATGCTACTGTTAACACTGGCACTGACCGGCACTACAATAGGCGGAATCTCACAGCATGTAAATAATTATAAGGTGGATCTTAGTTTAGCAAGTGTGGAAGTGAATCAACAAATTCAGACTCCTCCGGAATCGTATCCTGAGGAAGAAATTCCGTAAACCTGTGAGTGGTTCGTGTTTGTGTGGGCATGCATAGTTAATTTTATACTTTCCTTAAATTAAGCTTTTAGACTTTATAAGGATTTGAATTGTACAAAAATGCATACGTAGTATGAATTTTTAGGATTGCTAAACTCATAAACTGGTTGTGTATAATTGTATTTTACCATGGTATTCATTTGTCGTGTTGTATCATATGTCTTCAAGTAACAGTATGCACGCAGCATGTGTCGGTATAGGGTAACCTATACCACCCTTGAGATCTCTCCAGGTCTATTTTCTAAGGAATAAGGTTAGACGAGGTTTAATTTTATAATCGTATTAATTAATCCTTACTTGCAGGTTATGGGTATCGATTTAGGTGGAGCTACCATCACCTAACGACCCGGCATTGTCAGTGGAATGGGACTTAGATAAATATTCAATAATTTACTTATGTCAACTCAAAAGACGAAAGACAAAAACGGTTTGGGTTACCACTGATAGATCCTAGTCTTGTCTAGGACCCAGAAAGACTATGAATTTATACTAGCCCAAGTTATGTTATGTGTGAATGCTTAAGAAAGATTGTCATAAATTGGTTTATGTGCTCGTGTTTCTTTGAAAATGGTAGTGACCTTATTTGATTAAATTTTTGCTTAATGTTTTAATTTATTTATATGCTAGCCCACCTTGTTTATGTAATATATATCCACCACTCACCTGGCAAGTTTTCTTGTCAGATCCTTAGATCTGGTTTGCAGGATCTTGTAGATGGCTTGTCTAGCAGTTCAAATCCCATCCGGTATCATGATTGGTGAGACCCCGATCCTTTCCCTGATAGATTTCCTAAAAGTCCAGGTACCAATGAAGCTGAAATAACCATTTTATCTCTAAAGAAATGGATATGTAGTAGCCAGAAATGGTATTGAAGGTTCTGTCCTCATTTTGTTTTCATTTCTTCCTTGTTTCATTTCTATCATAAATGGTCTATTATCTATCCCTAAGAAATAATTCCAGAATTAAATCTTAAATATTATCTCCTTATATCTAGCCTTAAAAGTAGAGAAATTAATCCCATTAAACCCTATAAACATAGCAGCCAGCCATACACATGTTCTTACAATAAAAACACTCAACATTATCATGTGATAACCTCTCTTCCTTACCATTGCTGCTGAAATTTACCCTACACTAACCATATATCATGAATTCCTTATTTGTATCCTCTTTATTTGTGAAATTGGCATACCCTACTCCTTCGCCCTATTGTTGCCAAAATTTGTCAATTAGTTTGTCTATTGGTTTCTGATCTTATTCCTTTTATTCGTTTGAGTAATTAACACCTAATCCTTCCTTGTTATCATGAAATCACAACCTCTGACCTCCTTATGCATGAAATCGCAATTTGCCTTATTTCCCTAACTTGGTGTCCGAAATGTGCATGGTGAATTAGGTTGAAAAATGAGGTTGATTCTTATTGTGTTCTTGGCTATCACATAACACATCCAAGGTGGGTGGTTCCAGCAGCTTCTAATCACTGGTTTGGTGAGTAGAATTGATAAGGAACTAGAATATTTATTTGATTGCTGAATATGCATGATTAGTATGGTTTTATCCTTGTCTTATGATTGTATAGGTGGTTCTAGTTCCATTGATAAAGGCAAAGGATTAGCTACTTATTCAAAGACTCAATGTGAGACCCCGATCCTTAGTCCTAAAAGTCCAAAAGCCAATACAGGTGAAATGACCATTTTGTCCCTGAAGAAATGGAAGTGTGGTAGCCAAAAATGGTACTGATGATTCTTTCCTCTTTTGGTTGATTTCATTTCCTTCTTGATTCATTTTTATCAAATATGATATATTTCTTAAATTTAAGGGATAGTTCCAGAATTAAATCCTAAAGTTTATCTCATTATATCTAGCCTTAAAAATAGAGAAAATTAATCCCATTAATCCTATAAACATACCAGCCAGACACATATGTCCATACACTAAAAATACAGAAACTTATCACGTAATAAACCCTTCTTCTACTTGCTGCCAAAATTCACCTAACACATACCATAGCCAAATTCTTTCATCGCTCATCAGATTTTTGCAAATAAAGCTTGTTGGAAACCACTTTCTATCCTCTATCTTGCTATCTTGGTTTCATCATCATAAGGTTAGTTGTTCCCTACATTTTTTCTTATCACAATTCCCTAGGTATTGGTGCCAAAATTCCTTGATTGATCCGTTGGTTTCTATTGTTGTTCCTCTTGCTCATATGATTGTTTGGCACCTATTCATGTTGTAATATCATGAATTCATCCTTTGAATCTTCCTTATGTGAGAGATCGGCATACCCTATTTCTTTGCCTTATTGTTGCCGATATTTACCAATTGACTTGTTTGTTGGTTTCTAATCTTGTTCCTTTCAGTTGTATGTGTAATTAACACCTAATACTTTCATATTATCATGAAATTACAACCCCTAAACCTTATATGCATGAAATCACAATTTGCTATATTGCCCTATTTTAGTGCCGAAATTTTCATAATGAACTATGTTGGAAAATCAGGCTGATTTTTGTTATGTTATTGGCTATCATATCACACATCCAAGAGTGTGGTTCTTGCGGCATCTGATCACTGGTTTCTGATATGTTTGGTAAGTGGAGTTGGTAAGAAACAAGGATGTCAATTTGGTTTCTGAATTGTGTATACTTTGTATGGTTTTGTCTTTGCTTTATGGTTAAATAGGTGGTTCGGATCCTCTTAATAAAGGAAAAGGATTAGCTACTTGTTCTGAGACAAGAAAGATAGGATCTATACCTCATTAGTTTCTTTAGATATCCTTGTTGTATAATTGATATTTTCGATGCATGTCCTTGTTGTTGATTGTATGCGCATGCTTGGTATAGTGTATACATGAGTTTCGGATTGAGTTATGAGTCCTTAGGCAATTTCAGACCACTATGATAGGTTGTGTATGCCTAATTTGGTTGTATTGTGTGCATATGACTTGCTTATTGTATTGTGGTATGATTGAGGATGCCTTTGTGAGGACCCCCTCCCTGGAAGAACAAACAGACACTCACATACCAGGTATTGTCAGGTAGTGGAACACTTTTAATCCCCTGGCATGCTGCCACTAGGATTCAAACCACCATCCACTGCCTTCTGTTAGTGGTACTAGTGTGTGAGATTAAGGCTGCACACCAGGACGCTATTGCATCACATTTACATACTTTGTTCCTTGCTGATTGCTAGTGCATATACCATTAAACATGAAGTTTGATTGGGCTGCTTTATGGTTTATTGAATCCCTCTTATTCTTGTTTATTTCTGGAATTTATTAGAGGGCTACTTGCTCGATTTTGAGATCCCTATGGGACTTGTGTGTTGTGGTACCTTTGGTTAATTATAAAGACTTCCGCTAATGTTTTTATTCACTTCATATGTTACCATAATGTTTGTCTATTATTATCATGCTCTAACCTTTAGAAAACATAAGAAAAGAATCTAATAAAATTGGAATTAGGATGATTAGAGCCTTGTGGGATTCAAATAAGTCCTAGGTTTGGCTTGTTTGGGTTTCATGATGATAAGGATCCTAATAGGTTGGGTTTTACAGGTTTGGTAGTGGAGCATGGTTTAGGAAATATAAATTCGTTGTATTCTAACATGTTTGCTGGTTTTGTGCTTGTAGGAAAGAACATGCACACACACCCACACCCTTTAGAAGTCAATGCCGAGAGTGTTTTAATGATAAAATGATTGGTTTGTGAAATGTAAATACTATAATTGATTGTGTATTTTACTGTGTGTTCCCATGTGTTCTTACATGTTGTATGATTTGATGTGTTATAATTGATTGTGTGCATGTGTGTTTTGTTTTTCAGCATATGCATATCGTCTGGTGTATGCCTCTGCACCAAGTACCACTTTCTTTCCTTAGTTCAATATTTGGGTTATGTATTGAGTGACTTCGTGTGTTTGTATAGTATTGAAAGAAAAAATGCATCTAGGAATCATCTGGGTAGGTATGAAGCCCAAGCCGAACAGCAACCCATTAAGCAGAATGAACCGAATGCACAAAATGAGTTGTGAGGGGAAGCTGAGCCCGAAAAAACAACCTAAAGCACAAACCGCACTAGCCATTGATCCCATAATGGAGCAAATACTGAACGTATTGCAAGGGATTGCTGCGAACCAACAACAAATGGAAGCTCAATTCCAGAATGCTCCTGTACCCGCACTACCTATGGAAGATCCTAGTCCTCCACTTGAATCTGTTCAGCTGGTTTATCCTAAATAAGCCGAGAGACTTTCGGTTGTCATAACCAAACTACTAAAGGAAGCTCATCAGCTGGGATGCACAGATTTCAGCGGTTCAGTAGGTGTTGCTGCGGGCTCGTGAGTGGATTGACACCCTATGTCGAGTGTCCTTATTCATGAGCATCTCTGATGATGAGAAGGTTGCAATCGCTACTTTCCTACTGGAAGGAGAAGCTCTCGCATGGTGGACAGCAATGAGTTTGCGGTTAGGGTATCATTTGCCTTCGTGGGAAGAATTCCGACATGAGTTTGACGAAAGGGTCTACACCAGATTCCATAAAAGTGAGCAGCAACAAGCTTTTTATAAGCTTAAACAAGGCACCCGTTCGGTGCTGGAACACAAGAAGGAATTTTCCCGTTTTCCACTTGAAGAAGAACGCTCAACTTATTAGCTTGTGAGACAATTCCAAGATGGGTTGAGTACCGAGCTAAAATCCATTATGGGGATGACAATTGTGCAAAATTTGCAAAAATTGATCTTTGCTGCCACTAAACCCGAGAAGATTGTCCAAAACAGAAAGCCTCTCGGGTCAAGCAATAGCGGATCATACTGGCGTGATTCCAGATTCAACCGACGCACGGGACCCTATCCTTTGAGTTCCTACCCTCCAAAGAAAAATTGTAATGGGGGTAACTATCAGAAGAATTTTTCTGGTCCTAATCCCAATGGATCTACATGGATTTCACAGCCACGACGGTGCTACAATTGTGGCAAAATGGGCCATATTCAGAGGGAATGTCCTAAACCAAGGCGTATCACAGGCACACCGAATGCAAGTCGATGTGGGTACATCAATCCCTCTAAACCACTAGCACGTGCACCTGGAGGACCACCTAACGGGTTTACGAGTGAGGCATAGCCCAGACCAACGAGCTTATTCACTTTGACTGATACTGAAGCAAGCCCAAATGTGGTGACAAGTACTATTCCGGTCTTTTCTCAAAATGCTAAAATGTCATATGGACTAATGTAGCGAGGTGCTAGCTTACCTTGCTTCTGAAAACGAAGGACTCCTTTCCCTGGGTCGACCTTCAAAAATACTTTGTCACCTACCGAAAATTCCAGCTCCTTCGTCGATTGTCGGCGTAGCTTTTCTGCCGATCCTGGGCTGTTTTTAACCTTTTTCGGACTAAGCTTAATTGTTTTGTTGCTTGGTCAATCAATTCCGGATTGTCTAGGCGTCTCTCGCCTACTTCATTCCAGAAAATGGGAGTTCTGCAACGTCTTCCATATAGTGCTTCATAGGGTGCCATACCGACGCTTGCATGAAAACTATTGTTGTAAGAAAATTCTGCCAATGGCAGGCATCGATCCCAACCGGTTTGCTGATCCAACACACTCGATCGTAGCATGTCTTCGAGTGTCTGAATCGTTCTTTCTGACTGACCATTGGTCTGGGGATGAAATGCTATACTGAAATCAATCTTGAACCCAGCGCATTCTGGAATTTCTCCCAAAATCGTTAGGTGAAACGAGGGTCACGATCTGAAACAATAGAAACTGGTACTCCATGCAATTGAACAATCTCGTCCAAGTAACGAACTGCCAATATTTCTGATGTATCTGTCACACGTATAGAAAGAAAGTGTGCAGATTTCGTTAGTCGATCCATGATCACCCAAATGGCATTGTATCCCCACTGCGATCTAGGCAAACCAGTCACAAAATCCATTGTGACATGCTCCCACTTCCATTCTGGAATCGGAAGTGACTGAAGTAGTCCAACGGGTCTTTGATGTTCGATCTTTACTTGTTAACATACGAGGCATCGGGCAACGAATTCAGCAATGTGACGTTTCATGTTTGGCCACCAATACTGCTCCTTCAAATCTTGGTACATCTTAGTGCTTCCAAGATGAATAGCAAACTTCGAACTATGTGCCTCTGATAGAATTAGGTTACGAATATTAACATTTTGTGGAACACGTACCCGGTTTCTGAAGACTAGTACTTCGTCATCTCGTATTCTGAAATCATGAACTATGGCATCAACACCATCAGCAAGTTGCATTCGAATTTCAGTAAATTTCGGATCCTCTAATTGTTGATTGCGGATTTCTTCAATTAAGGTAGGTGCGACTTCGATTCGTGCCAATAACGAACCAGAAAAATCAATGCCAAGATGCAAACGGTTAGCTTTCAATTCCAACATCATCGGCAGGTAATGGGTGCGCTTGTAGGCCAAAACTAATGGGGAAGGAGGATGAAACTTTCGGCTTAGGGCATCAGCAACAACATTTGCCTTTCCAGGATGATATTCGATGATTAAATCATAGTCTTTAATCACCTCCATCCATCTTCGTTGTCTCATATTCAATTTTTTTTACGTGACGTACTTTAGGCTTTTGTGGTAAGTGAAGATTCGGCACATCTCGCCAAACTTTTAAGGCAAACACGACGACTGCAAGTTCCAAGTCATGCGTAGGGTAGTTGCTCACGTGCGGTCGCAAATGTCGGGAAGCGTAGGCGATGACTTTCCCATTTTGCATCAATACGCATCCAAGTCCAGATTTTGACGCTTCGATGTAAACCACATACTCCTTTCCACAAATAGGTAGGGTAAGGATAGGTGCGAAAACTAACCGATTCTTTAACTCTTTGAAACTTTTCTGGCATTTCTCGTTCCATACGAATGGCTCACCCTTGCGTGTCAGTTTTGTCAATGGTCCAGCAAGCGATGAAAAATTTTCCACAAAGCAACGGTAGTATCCTGCTAGGGCAAGGAAACTACGAACTTCGAACACACTTCGCGGAGGTTCCCAAGCAATCATGGCTTCAATCTTCTTTGGATCAACTAACACACCTTGGGCGGAAACAATTTGGCCAAACCAACTTCGCGTAACCAGAATTCGTATTTGGAGTACTTTGCGAACAACCATCGATCCTTCACGATTTTAAGGACAATCCGCATGTGCATAGCATGATCCTCTTCCGATTTTTAATAAATCAAAATGTCATCGATGAAGACTATCACAAATTTATCCAAGAAGTCGCGGAACACATGATTCATCAGGTCCATAAACACAGCTGGTGCACTGGTCAAGCCGAATGGCATAACCAGAAATTCGTAGTGGCCGTATCGCGATCTGAACGCTGTCTTCGAAATATCAATATCACGAACTCTCAATTGATGGTATCCAGATCTGAGATGAATCTTTGAGAATACTGCTGCACTTTAGAGTTGGTCGAACAAATCATTGATGCGCGGCAAAGGGTATTTGTTTGGGATATGTCCCATTTCGACACAGTTGTAACATCGCCGTTGCTGAAATTTCCACGAGAATCCATTGGAATTTGAACCAGAAAAGTTCCTCCTGTTGGTATTTCCATTACCATTAATTTTCGGAGGATAGGACCAAAGGATAGGGTCCCGTTTGTCGATTGAACTTCGAATCTCGCCTATAGGATCCGCCACTAGTGGCTGCGGATGGCTTCTTGGTTTGCACGATCTTTTCAGCTGCAATTGCAGCAACAATTAGTTCTTGCAAATTCTGCGCCGGTGTCGTACTAACAGTGGTTTTAAGTACGATACTCAATCCATCCTGAAATCGTCTCGCAAGCTGGTACGGTGTACGATCTTCTTCTGGTGCAAATTGGGACAACTCTCTTAACACCTTCTCATATTCCAGCATCGAACGGTTGCCTTGTTCAAGTTTGTAAAAGGCTTATCGCTGCTTGCTTTTATGGAACCTTGTATAAAATCTTTCGTCGAATTCGTACCGGAATTCTTCCCAAGTTGGCAAAGGATCGCCGAATCGCAAGCTAACAGATGTCCACCATGCGAGGGCTTCTAGCAATGGCAACCTTGTCATCATCCGAGATACGCAAGAATAAGGATACTCGACATAAGGTATCTATCCACTCACGAGCGGCTGCAGCTCCAGTTGAACCACCAAAATCTTTACATCCAAGTTGTCGAGCTTCCTTCAGCAATTTTGTAATCACGACGGGAAATCTCTCAGCCTTCTTATGATGTGCCAGTTGTACAGGTTCAAGTGGCGGAATAGGTTCTTCCACTGGTGTAGGTGAAGGAGCATTCTAAAATAGCGCCTTCATACGCTGCTGATTTGCAGCAATTCCTTGTAATACGTTTAAGATCTGTGCCATGACAGGATCAATAACTGGTGCGGCTGGTGCCTTAGATTGGTTTTCGGGCTCAACTTGCCCTTCCTGCTCATTTTGTGCATTCAGCTCCTCTTGCTCAATAGGTTGCTATTCAGCCTGAACATCAAACCTACCCCGTTGGTCCCTTTGTAGCCTTGAGCATGCCATACTACATGAATACACCTTTATTACTCAACATATAACTAAATATGATAAACAGAATTGGTACCTGGTGGAGAGGCGTGCACCGGACGATACGCATATGCTGGGAAGCAACATACAAATTTTCGGAAATCACATGCACATATGCAAAGGTATTCTCGGCAATTACATAAACACTCATATATACTCTCAGAAATCATTATCAAACACAAAGCAAGTATAGATTCACACAACATCCATAATCGGCAATACACACCAGCAATAACATACATATACATTTAGCAATATAGAAGTAAAATAGGGACACTCGGCAGCATGCATAAATCATCACACACATTCTCAGCAATGATAAGAAACACAGCAAACACTCAACCAAATATATCATGGCATACCAGGCATAAGAACATACACGAACAAACATAACATCAGATTATCATTCTCATCATTTAAATCTTACAAATCAATCCCATTTTAGCATTAGTTCACTTTCAGTATTAGCCCCTAAGTGAGTGAATGTGTGCGCATGTCCTTATCTACAAACACCAAAATCAACAAATAAGTTAGCATATAACAAATTATACTTCCTAAACCATGCTTCGCTACCAAACCTGTGACGACCCCAATTCCTAACTATTACTATTTGCTCCGGTTAAGGTCATCACCGCCGTGAAACCCAAATAACCCAAATGACATCTAGGACCTATCTGAATCGCCCCGCCGTGCAGCCTTGATCTCACACACTGGTACCACGAACAGTGGATGTGCTTAAGCCTAAAAAATAGTAAAAACAACGGTATAAGATTACAAAAATCTCAGTAGGGTCGTCGCAGGATCATAAGATCTGCAGAAACTCTAAACACAAATCTCCCAATTCGCAATAGATCATTCCTAGAAATTTAAAGGTGATCACGCAATTCAAGAATCAATTAGAAAGGGGTTAGGGCCGAATCTATGGTTGAGGGAGAACTACAAACACTTCTGAAAGTATTAGAAGTACACAGGTAGGTGGAACTCATCAGATTGCTCTCGGCAATGAAGAAGAAAGGCCATCCCCTTTCCACCTATGTTGTCCAAGGCTTACTACACAAAGGATAAACGGTTAACACATAAGCTAATCAGTAAGCCTAGTAAGTCGTCTTGTCACGCAAGGACAAGTCTTCCCAAGCCACACACCGACTTGGGCATCCCAAACCACCCACAGACTTGGGCATCCCAAACCACACAAGGATAAGGGTTTCCTGCCACACAAGGACTAGACATCCAGCAAGCTCTTGCTGGAGTTTCGCTACCCATACAACTCCCATATTAGTAAGAACCTCTCCTCTCCCTAGGAGCATCAGCGCTTACCCAGAATGGCCATCGGAAAAGGATCCTGACACACAAACATGTACAAGCACGCACAGGCAAGTACAAAGCATAATACCATAGCAGGGTATCCTCAATCATCTCAGAACACAATCAACATATTCAATTCACATAACATATGCAACTCAGGCATTCAAAACCTAACTCAGAGGTTCGATATAGCCTATGAGATTCACATCTCAAACCAAAATTCATACTCTCACCCTATAATCAATTCGCATGCAATACAACAAGGGCAGGTATCAAAAATATCAAGAAAATAACAGGGGTCTCTAGAGAAACCGATGAGGCGTAGATCCTACCTCTCTTGTCTCTGAACAAGAAGCTACTCCTTTGCCTTTATTAGGTAATTCTGAACCACCTATATTATCACCAGGCAAAGACGAAAACAAAATAAGCATGCATATTCAATAATCAATTGAATACCTTATGTCCTTACCAATTCCACTCACCAAACCTATCAGAAACCAGTGATCAGATGCTGCAGGTGCCTCCCCCTTGGATGTGTGATGTGATAGCCAGGAACCTAAAAGGATTCAACCTGAATTTCCATTCCAATTAACTATGCAAATTTCGTCGCAAAAAGTAAAGCATATGATAATTTCCACTTAAGAATAAAGAAGTTTTAAAGAAAAAAATTCTTGATCATACATCATGAATAGAAGCTAAGAAATCATAAGAACATGTTAAACGACAACAGAAATCAACCGAAGACAAAAACTGTAGAAATCTAAAAAAACTAATTCAGTCGCCTATTTTCAATTTAACCTTAGACAAGGAAATATTTATGTCCAAAAAACAAAACATATATGGTTGGAAAGAAGATGAAAAGAGCTTTCCAAAAAGCTATTATTTACAGGGATCCGACAAACGATGAGAGAGTTATACTATATTGAAGTTCAAGAACATTTGGCGAAAACCTAATTCCGCCGCCAATTTTCATCTTATCTTTAGAGAAAGAAATACTAACCTCCTGAAAAAAAAAAAAAGATGGTTGGAAAGAGGATGAAGATAGATTTCCAACAAGCTATTATTTTCAGGGATCCGATGAACGATAAGAGAGTTAGTTATGCTCTTGAAGTTCAAGAAGATTTGGCGAAAACCTAATTACGCCGCTAATTTCCAACTTATCTTTTAAGAAAGAAATACTAATCTCCTGAAAAAAAGCCAGATATAGTTAGAAATAGGATGAAGAGAGCTTTCCAATAAGCTATTATTTTCAGGGATTCGATGAACGATAAGAGAGTTATGCTGGTTTGAAGTTTCAGCAAATTTTGGTGGTTATAGGGAGGTGAAGGGTTTTAGGCTTATAGAAATTTTGTATGTTTTCTCTGAATGATTTTTGTGAGATTGGCTTCGTGTTTATAATGAATGAGTATAGAATTATGATTACTACTTTTAAGATGGTTAAAAATAAGATAATTTAATTATCTTTCCCTATTCTTAGGAATTTTAATCTCTAAGGCAATTATCTATCTATAAGGACTTAGATTAAAGGGAATTTATACCAGAATTAACTACCATACTACTCTTACCAATTTCGGTCATCACACATCCTTTCCTTCAAGAGCAAAATCATCTTTTCACCTGCACTGGCTTCTGGACTTCTAGGACTCAAAATTTGGGGTCTCACATCCTTCCCTCCTTACAGAAATTTCGTCCTTGAAATTTTAACATAAGTACCTAATCAAACAGGTAAGGAAATTTTGCACGCATAGATTCCTCAGTCTCCCAAGAATGTTCCTCAATTTGGCCATTACGCCAAACAACTCGTATGTCGAACTGACCGATCTAGTATGGCAACTGGCTGTATGGGATAGGATAGGTCTTCAGCAACTTAAATTGGCGGTTCTTTAAGCATATGAGCAGGATCTCATTTATACTTTCTTATCATTGAATGTGAAATACGTTGTGAATTCTTTCCATATTTGGAGGTAGGGCAATTCGTTTCAACAGGGCCAATTCTTTTGATAATTTCATATGGACCAATGTAGCGAGGTGCTAGCTTACCTCGCTGCTGAAAACGAAGGACTCCTTTCCATGGAGCGACCTTCAAAAATACTTTGTAACCTACCGCAAATTCCAGCTCCCTTTGTCAATTGTTGGCGTAGCTTTTCTGCCGATCTTGGGCTGTTTTTAACCTTTGTAGGATTAAGCTTAATTGTTATGTTGCTTGGTCAATCAATTCCAAATTGTCTAGGCATCTCTCACCTACTTCATTCCAGCAAATGGGAGTTCTGCAATGTCTTCCATATAGTGCTTCATGGGGTGCCATACCGATGCTTGCATGAAAACTATTGTTGTAAGCAAATTCTGCCAATGGCAGGCATCGATCCCAACCGGTTTGCTGATCCAACACACTCGATCGTAGCTTGTCTTCGAGTGTCTGAATCATTCTTTCTGATTGACCATCGGTCTGGGGATAAAATGTTGTACTGAAATTCAATCTTGAACCCAGCGCATTCTGGAATTTCTCCCTAAATCGTGAGTTGAAACGAGGATCTCGTCCAAGTAACGAACTACCAATCTTTCTGGTTTATCTGTCACACGTATAGGAAGAAAATGTGCAGATTTTGTCAGTCGATCCATGATCACCCAAATGATGTTTTATCCTCACTACGATCTAGGCAAACCATTCAAAAAATCCATTGTGACGTGCTCCCACTTCTATTCTGGAATCGAAAGTGACTAAAGTAGACCATCGGGTCTTTGATATTCGATCTTTACTTGTTGACATACGAGGCATCGGGCAACGAATTCAGCAATGTGATGTTTCATGTTTGGCCACCAATACTGCTCCTTCAAATCTTGGTACATCTTAGTGCTTCCAAGATGAATAGCGAACTTTGAACTATGCCTCTCTGATCGAATAAGGTTACGAATATCATCATTTTGTGGAACACATACCCCGTTTCTGAAGACTAGTACTTCGTCATCTCGTATTCTGAAATCACAAACTATGGCATCAACACCATCAGCAAGTTGCTTTCGAATTTCAGTAAATTTCGGATCCTCTAATTGTTGATTGCGGATTTCTTCAAATAAGGTAGGTGCGACTTCGATTCGTGCCAATAACGAACTAGAAAAATCAGTGCCAAGATGCACACGGTTAGCTTTCAATTCCAACATCATCGGCAGGTAATGGGTACGCATGTAGGCAAAAACTGATGGGGAAGGAGGATGAAACTTTCGGCTCAGGGCATCAGCAACAACATTTGCCTTTCCAGGATGATATTCGATGATTAAATCATAGTATTAAACCAGTTCCATCCATCTTCGTTGTCTTATATTCAATTCTTTTTGCGTGAAGAGGTACTTTAGGCTTTTGTGGTCAGTGAAGATTTGGCACGTCTCGCCGTATAAGTAATGTTGTCTAATTTTTAAGGCAAACACCACGGCTGCAAGTTCCAAGTCATGCGTAGGGTAGTTGCTCTCGTGCGGTCGTAGTTTCCGGGAAACGTAGGCGATGACTTTCCCATTTTGCATCAATACGCATCCAAGTCCAGATTTTGACGCGTCGTTGTAAACCACTTACTCCTTTCTGCAAATAGGTAGGGTAAGGATAGGTACGGAAACTAACTGATTCTTTAACTCTTTGAAACTTTTCTGGTATTTCTCGTTCCATACGAATGGCTCACTCTTGCGTGTCAGTTTTGTTAGTGGTCCAGCAAGCGATGAAAAATTCTCCAGAAATCGATGGTAGTATCCTGCTGCAGCTGAATTGGTGAGAGGCGTGTTCCGGGAAACAATAAAAGGAGTAGGTCGCGAGTTCGACTCCCAGAGGCTGCAGCCTGGGGTGAACGTCGGGCTACTGCCAGACAATACCTAATATGGGGAGAGTGGCTGGTGCTCGGGGCATGGCTCTCATAGTCATCATCCGAGATACGCAAGAATAAGGATACTCAGCATAAGGTGTCTATCCACTCACGAGCGGCTGCAGCTCCAGCTGAACCACCAAAATCTTTACATCCAAGTTGTCGAGCTTCCTTCAGCAATTTTGTAATCATGACGAGAAATCTCTCAGCCTTCTTATGATGTGCCGGCTGTACCGGTTCAAGTGTAGGAATAGGTTCTTCCACTGGTGTAGGTGCAGGAGCATTCTGAAATAGCGACTCCATACACTGCTGATTTGTAGCAATTCCATGTAATAGATTTAAGATCTGTGCCATAACAGGATCAATAACTGGTGCGGCTGGTGCCTCAGATTGGTTTTCGGGCTCAACTTTCCCTTCCTGCTCATTTTGTGCATTCGGCTCATCTTGCTCAATAGGTTTCTGTTTAGCCTGAACCTCAAACCTACCCCGTTGGTCCCTTTGAAACCTCGAGCGTGCCATACTACACGAATAAACCTATATTACTCAACACAAAACTAAATATGATTAACAGAAGTGGTACCTGGTGGAGAGGCATGCACCGGACGATACGAATATGCTACAAAGCATCATAGAATTTTTCGGTAGTCACATGCACACATGCAAAGATATTCTCGGCAATTACATAAACACTTATATATATTCTCAGAAATCTTTATCAAACATTAAGCAAGCATAGATTCACACAACATCCATATTCGGCAATACACACCACCAAACACATTCATATATATTTAGCAAAATAGAAGTAAAATAGGGACACACGGCAACATGCATAAATTATCACACACATTCTTAGCAATGATAAGAAACACAACAAACACTCAACGAAACATATCATGGCATACCAGGCAGAAGAACATGCACAAACAAACATCACATCAGATTATCATTCTCATCATTTAAATCTTACAAATCAATCCCATTTTAGCATTAGTTCACTTTCAGTATTAGCCCCTAAGTGAGTGAGTGTGTGCGCATGCCCTTACCTACAAACACCAAAATCAACAAATAAGTTAGCATATAACAAATTATTTTCCCTAAACCATGCTCCGCTACCAAACCTGTGACGACCCCAACTCCTAACTATTACTATTTGCTCCGATTAAGGTCATCACCGCCGTGAAACCCAAATAAGCCAAAATGACACCTAAGACCTATTTGAATCTCACTAGGCTTATCATTAACTTCCGAAATTTAGCATGTTTATTTTAATAATAATTGGAGCATGATATTGGACACACATTCTGGCAACATACGGAGTAAATAAAACATCAGCGAAAGTCTTTAGATTAAATTATTGAGTTCATAACACACAAGTCTCATAGGGATCCAAACAACCAGCAAGAAATCCTCCAACATATTTCGGAAATAGCAAGCAAAGGAGGGATTTGAAAATAAACCAGAAAGTAGCCCAATCATTTGTGTTATATGCGCAAGTAAACAAGGATCAAGTATGCAAATGTGATGCGATATCGCCCCGCCATCAGCCTTGTTCTCACACACTGGTACCACGGACAGTGGATGTACCTAAGCTTGAAAAATAGTAAAAAAAACGGTATAAGATTACAAGAATCTCAGTAGGGTCGCAGCATCATAAGATCTGCAGAAACTCTAAACACAAATCTCCCAATTCGTAATAGATCATTCCTAGAAATCTAAAGGGGATCACGCAATTCAAGAATCAATCAGAAAGGGGTTAGGGCCGAATCTATGGTTGAGGGAGGACTACAAACACTTCTGAAAGTATCAGAAGTACATAGGTAGGTGGAACTCATCAGATTGCTCTCGGCAATGAAGAAGAAAGGCCATCCTCTTCCACCTGTGTTGTCCAAGGCTTACTGCACAAAGGATAAACGGTTAACACACAAGCTAATTAGTAAGCCTAGTAAATCGTCTTGTCACGCACGAACAAGTCTTCCCAAGCCAAACACAGACTTGGGCATCCCAAACCACACAAGGATAAGGGCTTCCTGCCACACAAGGATAGGGTTCCAACCACACAAGGACCAGACATCCAGCAAGCTCTTGTTGGGGTTTCGCCACCTATACAACTCCCATACCACTAAGAAACTCTCCTGTACTTAGACAAGGAAATATTTATGTCCAAAAAACAAAAAATATATGGTTGGAAAGAGGATGAAAAGAGCTTTCCAAAAAGCTATTATTTACAGGGATCCGACAAACGATGAGAGAGTTATACTATATTGAAGTTCAAGAACATTTGGCGAAAACCTAATTCCGCCGCCAATTTTCATCTTATCTTTAGAGAAAGAAATACTAACCTCCTGAAAAAAAAAAAAGATGGTTGGAAAGAGGATGAAGATAGATTTCCAACAAGCTATTATTTTCAGGGATCCGATGAACGATAAGAGAGTTAGTTATGCTCTTGAAGTTCAAGAAGATTTGGCGAAAACCTAATTACGCCGCTAATTTCCAACTTATCTTTTAAGAAAGAAATACTAATCTCCTGAAACAAAGCCAGATATAGTTAGAAATAGGATGAAGAGAGCTTTCCAATAAGCTATTATTTTCAGGGATCTGATGAACGATAAAAGAGTTATGCTGGTTTGAAGTTTCAGCAAATTTTGGTGGTTATAGGGAGGTGAAGGGTTTTAGGCTTATAGAAATTTTGTATGTTTTCTCTGAATGATTTTTGTGAGATTGGCTTCGTGTTTATAATGAATGAGTATAGAATTATGATTACTACTTTTAAGATAGTTAAAAATAAGATAATTTAATTACCTTTCCCTATTCTTATGGATTTTAATCTCTAAGGCAATTATCTATCTATAAGGACTTAGATTAAAGGGAATTTATACCAGAATTAACTACCATACTACTCTTACCAATTTCGGCCATCACACATCCTTTCCTTCAAGAGCAAAATCATCTTTTCACCTGCACTGGCTTCTGGACTTCTAGGACTCAAAATTTGGGGTCTCACATCATTCCCTCCTTACAGAAATTTCGTCCTTGAAATTTTAACATAAGTACCTAATCAAACAGGTAAGGAAATTTTTCACGCATAGATTCCTCAGTCTCCCAAGAATGTTCCTCAATTTGGCCATTACGCCAAACAACTCGTATGTCGAACTGACCGATCTAGTATGGCAACTGGCTGTACGGGATAGGATAGGTCTTCAGCAACTTAAATTGGCGATTCTTTAAGCATATGAGCAGGATCTCATATATACTTTCTTATCATTGAATGTGAAATACGTTGTGAATTCTTTCCATATTTGGAGGTAGGGCAATTCGTTTCAACAGGGCCAATTCTTTTGATAATTTCATATGGACCAATGTAGCGAGGTGCTAGCTTACCTCGCTGCTGAAAACGAAGGACTCCTTTCCATGGAGCGACCTTCAAAGGTGCATCAACGCTTACCCCGAATGGCCACCGGAAAAGGTTCCTGACACACAAACACATACAAGCACACACAGGCAAGTACAAAACGTAATATCATAGCAGGGTATCCTCAATCATGTCAGAACACAATCAGTATATTCAATTCACATAACATATGCAACTCAGGCATTCAAAACCTAACTCAGGGGTTCGATATAGCCTATGAGATTCACAGCTTAAATCGAAATTTATACTTTCACCTTATAATTAATTCGCATGCAATACAACAAGAGCAGGTTTTGAAAAATATCAAAAAAATAAAAGGGGTCTCTGAAGAAACCGATAAGACGTAGATCCTACCTCTCTTGTCTCTAAACAAAAAGCTACTCCTTTGCTTTTATTAGGTAATTCTGAACCACCTATATTATCACTAGGAAAAGATGAAAACAAACTAAGCATGCATATTCAATAATCAATTAAATATCTTATTTCCTTACCAATTCCACTCACCAAACCTATCAGAAACCAGTGATCAGATGCTGCAGGTGCCTCCCCCTTAGATATGTGATGTGATAGCCAGGAACCTAACAAGATTCAACCTGAATTTTCAATCCAATTAACTATGCAAATTTCGTCGCTAAAAGTAGGGCATAAGACAATTTCGAATTTAAGTATAGAGAAGTTTAAAAGAAGGAAATTCATGATCATACATCATGAATAGATGCTAAGAAATCATAAGAACACTCGTAACGACAACAGAAATCAACCGAAGACAAAAACTGTAGAATTCTAAAAAACCTATTTTCGTTGTCAATTTTCAAATTAACCTTATACAAATAAATATTTATGTAAAAATAACGAAACATATATGGTTGGAAAGAGGATGAAAAGACCTTTCCAACAAGATATTATTTTCAGGGATCCGATAAACGATGAGAGAGTTATGCTACATTGAAGTTCAAGAAAATTTGATGAAAACCTAATTCCGCCGTCGATTTTCAACTTATCTTTAAAGAAGAAAATACTAACCTCCTGAAACAAAACCAAAGATGATTCGAAAGAGGATGAAGAGAGATTTCCAACAAGCTATTATTTTCAGGGATCCGATGAATGATAAGAGAATTATGCTACATTCAATTTCAATAAGATTTGGCGAAAACCTAATTCCACCATCAATTTTCAACATATCTTTAGAGAAAGAAAAACTAACCTCCTGACCAAAAAAACAAAGATGGTTGGAAAGAGGATGAAGAGAGCTTTCCAACAAGCTATTATTTTCAGGGATCCGATGAACGAGACGAGAGTTATGCTGGTTTGAAGTTTCAACGAATTTTGACGGCTATAGGGAGGTGTAGGGTTTTAGGCTTATACGAATTTTGTATGTTTTCTCTGAATGATTTTTGTGAGGTTGGCTTCCTATTTATAATGAATGAGTATAGAATTATGATTACTATTTTTAAGATAGTTAAAAATAAGATAATTACCAGATAATTAAGTTCTTTAATTATCTTCCCCTATTCTTAGGGATTTTAATCTCTAAAGCAATTATCTATCTATAAGAACTTATATTAAAAGGAATTTATACCAGAATTAACTACCATACCACTCTTACCAATTTTGGCCATCACACATCCTTTCCTTCAGGGGTAAAATTATCTTTTCACCTGCACTGACTTTTGGATTTCTGGGACTCAAAATTTGGGGTCTCACAACACATCTATTCTTTTAGGGACAAAATTGTCTTTTCACCTGCATTGGCTTCTAGACTTCTAGGACTCAAAATTCGGGGTCTCACATATTTCAGTCCTTATAAGAATTTCGTCCTCAAAATTTCGGCCCAAGTACCTAAGCAAATAGGTAAGGAAATTTTGCACGCATAGATTCCTCAGTCTCCTAAGACTGTTCCTCGATTTGGCCGTTACGCCATACAACTCGTACCATAGGCACGTTTGGATTGCGAAGCTGAAGAACTGACCGATCTAGTATGGAAATTGGCTGTACGGGATAGGATAGGTCTTCAGCAACCTCGACTGGTGGTTCTTCGAGCACAAGAAGAGGGTCGAGCACAAACTTACTCAACATTGAAACGTGAAACAAGTTGTGAATTCTTTCTATATTTGGAGGTAAGGCAAGTCAATATGCAATAGAGCCAATCCTCTCATCAATGTCATATAGACCAACGTAACAAGGTGCTAGCTTACCTCGCTGCTGAAAACAAAGGACACCTTTCCACGGGGCAACCTTCAAAAACACTTTGTCATCTAACGCAAATTCCAGCTCCTTTCATCCATTACTGGAGTAGTTTTTCTGCCGATCCTGGGCTGTCTTTAGCAGTTGTCAAATCATGTTCAACTGCTTCGTTGCTTAATCAATCAATTCTAGACTGTCTAGGCGTCTTTCACCTACTTCATTCCAGCGAATAGGTGTTCTACAATGCCTTCCATATAGTGCTTCATAGGGTGCCATACCGATGCTTGTATGAAAGCTATTATTGTAAGAAAATTCCGCCAATGGCAGGCATCGATCCCAACCGATATGCTGGTTTAGTACCCTCGCACGTAGCATGTTTTCAAGAGTCTCAATCGTCCTTTCTGATTGGCCATCAGTCTGAGGATGAAATGCTGTACTGAAATTCAATCTCGAACCCAGTGCATTCTGGAATTTCTCCCAAAATCGTGATGTGAAATGAAGATCACGATCTGAAACGATGGAAACTGGCATTCCATGCAATTGAACAATCTCGTCCGAGTAATGAACAACCAATTTCTCAGGTGTATGTATCTATCACACATAAAGGAAGAAAGTGTGCAGATTTTGTCAATCGATCCACAATACCCAAATGGCATCATATCCTCGCTGAGATCTAGGAAATTCGGTCACAAAATTCATTGTGATATGCTCCCATTTCCATTCTAGAATTGAAAGTGACTAAAGTAAACCTGCGAGTCTTTGATGCCCGATCTTTATTTGTTGACATACGAGGCATCGAGCAGCAAACTCAGCAATGTGGTGCTTCATGTTCAGCCACCAATACTGCTCCTTTAGATCTCGATACATCTTTGTACTACTAGGATGGATAGCGAATCTCAAGCTATGCACCTCAAAGAAAATAAGATTACAAATATCAACATCTTATAGAACACATACCCGATTTCTGAAGACAAGGACGTCGTCATCTCGTACTCTGAAATCGCGAGCTATGACATCATCACCATCAGATAACTACTTCCGAATTTCAACAAATTTTGGATTTTCTGATTGCTGATTCCAAATCTCCTCAATCAAGGTAGGTATGACTTCGATTCACGCTAACAATAAACCAGAAAAATCAGTGCCAAGATGTATATGGGTAGCTTTCAAATCTAGAAACATAGGCATGTAAGGGGTTGCGCATGTAAGCCAAAACTGATGAAGGAGTATGAAAATTTTGGCTTAAGGCATCAGCAACTACATTTGCTTTTCTAGGATGATATTCGATGATCAGATCGTAGTCCTTAATCAGCTCAACCCATCTTTGTTGTCTCATATTCAACTCTTTTGTGTAAGGAGATACTTCAGGCTTTTGTGATTAGTGAAGACTCGGAACGTCTCGCCGTATAAGTAATGTCACCATATCTTCAACGCAAACACCAAGGCTGCAAGCTCCAAATCATCGTAGGAGGATAGTTTCTTTCATGTGGTCGCAATTGTCGGGAAACATAGGCAACGACTTTCCTGTCTTGCATCAATACGCATCCAAGTCTAGATTTTCATGCATTATTGTAAACCACATACTCCTTTCTACCAATAGGTAAAGTAAGGATAGGTGCGAAAACTTACCGGTTTTTCAGTTCTTCAAAACTTCACTGACACTTCTCAGTCCACACGAATGGCTCTCCTTTGCGTGTCAATTTCGTTAAGATTCCAGAAAGCGATGAAAAATTTTCCACGAAGAGATGGTAGTATCCAGTTAAGCCAAGGAAACTACGGACTTCAAACACAGTTCACTGGGATGCCTAAGCAACTATGGCTTCAATCTTCTTCCGATCAACTAAAACACGTTGGGCAGAAACAATATGGCCAAGGAAACCAACTAAGCGTAACCAGAATTTTCATTTGGAGTACTTTACGAACAACCACCGATCCCTCAGAATATTCAGCACAATCTGCAAGTGCTCAGCATGCTCCTCTTCTGATTTGGAATAAATCAGAATGTCGTCAATGACGACTATCACGAATTTGTCCATGAACTCACGAAACACTCGATTCATCTGGTCCATAAACATGACTGGTGCATTGGTAAAACCGAATGGCATAACCAGAAATTCATAATGGCCGTGTCGCGATATAAACGCGGTCTTTGGAATATCAACATTATGAACTCGCAATTGATGGTATCTAGATCTAAGATCGATCTTGGAGAATATGGCTGCACCCTGGAGTTGGTCGGACAAATCATCAATGCATGGCAAAGGGTACCTGTTCTTCATAATCACACGATTCGACTGCCGATAGTCGATGCACAGTCACAGTGAACAATCTTTCTTCTTTATGAATAAGACAAGTGCTCCCCATGGTGACACACTGGGTTGGATAAAACCACGATCCAACAAATCTTCCAATTGCGTGGTCAATTCCTTCATTTCCGTATGAGCTATATGATACAGAGGAATGGAAATCGGATTCGTACTAGGCACTACCTCAATGTCGAATTCCACTTCCCTTGCTGGTGGCAAACCAGCTATGTCTTTTGGAAATTCGCGAACCACTGGAACAGAATCTAGATCCGAGGATTGTTTAGAAACATCATGCCCATGCGCCAAGTACGTTGTACATCCCTTACTGATTAATCGTTTCACATCAAGCCAGGAAATCATGTAAGTTGGAACAACTTGCCTATCACCTTCAAAGCAGTACTCGGTACCATCAGGAAAAGTGAACCACACACGCTTGGTGAAACACTCCATACAGGCTTGATACTTCGCTAAACAATCTATGCCTAAGATCACATCCAGCTCTCAGATGTCCAATGGGATCAGATCCACCTCTAGTATATTTGGACTCATACGTACAGCATAGCCGATGTAGACTAGATCACAAATCAGTTTCTCTCCCAAAGGAGTCAGAACCACAATAGGAGGAGACAAGGGAGACAGAGGCCGATCCGTGCTAATTTCTATCCTTGGACTTATAAATGACTGGTTTGCTCCGGGATCTAACAACACTTTAGCATTTTGAGAAAAGACTGAAATAGTACCTGTCACCACATCAGGGCTAGCTTCGGCATTAGTGAGGGTGAATAGCCTCGTTGGTCTTGGTTGCGCCTCACTCGTGGATCCATTTGGCAGTCCTCCTAGTGCATGTGCTGGTGGTTTGGTGGGATTGGCATACCCACCTCGGCCTGCATTTCGTGTGCCTGTGATACGTCTGGGTTTTGGGTATTCCCTCTGAATATCCCCTATCTCGCTACAATTGTAACATCGACGTTGCTGAGAATTTCATATAAATTCATTGGAATTCGAACCAGAAAAGTTCTTCTTGTTGTTACCTCTATTGCCATTATTTTTTGGAGGATATGACCTCAAAGGATAGGGTCCCTATAAGATCCCGATCTTTCTAGTTTAGATGTCCAGGAAGTCTAGGAATATCAGGAGCCGATGCAACTGAAATAACTATTTTTCCCCTGAAGAAATGGATGCGTGATGGCCTAAAATGGTTGCTGCCAGATATTTTCTATTTCAATTCTGGTATTTTTATATTAATTATCTTTAGTTTTATCCAATGTTTTGAAAACCGGATCGGACCGGCCGGTTCAACCAGGTTGAACCGGACCCGGTACATGATCCGGTTCAAATAAACCTTAAATATTAATATCAGTAAAAATCGGTAAAAACCGGTTGACCCGGGCGGGTTTTTGAAAACCGGTTGACCCGTGACCGGTTCAACCGGTTCGAAAACTTAAAAAAAAATTAATTTTTAATAAAAATTAAACGGGTCAATCTCTATACCATGGATGACATTCTCCACGAATCAAGCTTTCATTGGTGGAAATAGTCCGGTGCTGAGAATAACGTAGTACGTCCAGGCAAATGCTGGCCACGTTGGTGACGTTGGGGTCACCATTGGCGGAGTTTAGGAGAGTGGTCAGGATTGATTCTGCGGTTTTGATGTTTTGGGAGGAGAGGGATATGCCGGACTGGATAATTTGAAGTGGGGTTGGATCTGGAGGGACAGTCTTGGATTGAATGAGAGAAGATTGGCATGAGTGTCGGTGTTGTGCGGCTTTACAGGCTAAACGTATTTCCTCTTCTAGGACCCTTACACTATAAGTTGTACTTGGACAAGAAGATGTACTTGGACATGTGGATGCCTGAGGGTGTTGGGTGGTTTTGGAAGAGAGGGTGAAGAAGAGTACGACCGAGAGGAGGGCGAAGATGACGACGAAAACAGTGCTGATGAGAAGGCATGGGAATTTGGTTTTGTTGTTGTAATGGTTAAGAGGCTTAGCTGAACCTGTTGGTGATGACGGTGCTATCATGGTGATATTCTGTTATTTGGGCCGGTGATGTACAGGTTTTTGGTTTTGTAAGGCGAGGGAATGGAGTCAAATGTGAAAGCTGACCTAAGAGATCATCTTTCACTTCCGCCACTCAAATGCAACCAGGTACTTAAAGTCTTGTGATTAATATTATTGTAATTATTGTCAATTATTTGAAGTTTTCTATGATATAAATACAATTCAATTCATTAACATGATCTTTAATATAGATGAATGGTGGAAAGTATTTGGCAATGATGCCCCGCATTTGCAAAAGCTTGCTATCAGGATTTTAAGTCAAACAACATCTTCTTCTGGATGTGAGAGAAATTGGAGTTTATTTGATCGAATACATACGAAGAGAAGAAATAGATTAGAGCATCAAAGACTTTGTGATCTCGTCTTGGTATGTTACAACTTGCGTCTAAAAAATAGGTATTTGATTGTATTCATTATTTGCTAGTTAGTATTATTTGCTTTTCATCATTAACTCATGAGATTACTTATATTAATTTGTTCTTTTTTCTAGGACTCAATTCAAGAAAAGAGCTTATGATCCTATTGATTATGAGTCTATCAATAAGACCGAAGTTTGGATCGAAGAAGAAGAACAACATGAGGATCTTGATTATGAAGAAGTGGAACAAATGCTCTACCAAGAAAGTAATTTTCCAGTTACTAATGACAAAAATAGTCATATTCATGGTATGTTTATAATTTAACTTATCATTTTAAGTTTAATTTATTTTTATAATTTAAAATTAAAATAATATTGTTTTATATACTTAACAGATGATACTGAGGAATTTTCTGCTCCACTTTTTGCTCTGGAAAGTCTTAATTTGAAGTCTTTTGCTGCAAGTACTTCATATGACGGTTATCCGAGAGATAATAGTGATGGAGATGATATATGATAGAATTTGATTATCATATTGTTATTTTTATTTATGACAAAAGACTATGACAATGTTTTAAATTTTTTTTGAGAAATGACAATGTTTGAGACACTTTTTTTTTTAATATGTAGTTTGAATTAAATTATCTTTAAAATATTATAATATTTTTTGATATATTAATTACCGGTTCTTAAACCGGTTATTTCCGGTTACCCCTAAAACCCCTGACCTCTTAACTTCACCGGTTCGAAGACCGGTCCGGTTTTTACAACCTTGGTTTTATCCCTTATTTTTCTGTGGTATTAGATAATTCTTTCTTTAAAATAGAATATCTCTTTTAATAAATTTATTCTTTAAATAGAATTATCTTTTAATTATCTTTTTAAACTTAAAAATAGGGATTTATCTCTTACCTAAACCTCCTTAGACACCTATAAAAGAGTGGCCAGCCTATCCCACCTAAACATACCAAAACCCACATAAAAATGTCATAATTTATCTCCTTCTTCTCAATTTCTGATTTTTGCCTAAACCCTAGCTAAAACTCCTTGATCTTCATCTTAGCATAACTCTCTCATCCTTTATAGAATTTTGCGAATAATAACTTGTTGGAGAGCTCTTTTCATCCTCTTTCCAACCATCTTGGGTTTTTCATCTGGAGGTTAGTTTTAATTTGTTAAAAGTTAAATCGTATTTCGACGGATTGCCAAAATCTGCTTGACCTTTAATTTAGTATAACTCTCTCAACCTTTGTCGGATTCTTGCAAATAATAGCTTGTTGGAAAGAACTTTTCATCCTCTTTCCAAAAATCTTAGGCTTTTCATCTGAAGGTTAATTTTTCTTTGTTAAAAGTTAAATTTTATTTCGGCGGAATTGCCAAAATCTGCTTGAACTTCAAAATAACATAACTCTCTCATCCTTTGTCAGATTCTTGTGAATGATAGCTTGTTGGAAAGCTATTTCCATTCTCTATTCAGCCATATTAGGTTTTTATTTTGGAGGTTAGTTTTTATTTGTCATAATTTAGGTCGAAATTCGGCGGGATTAGGTTTCAAAATTGTGTGATTCAGCCTTCAATTGATTTCTGTTATTATTCCTCTTGTTCGTATGATTTTTTAGCATCCATTCATGATTTTAAAATCATGAATTCATCCTTTGAATCTTCCTTGTTCATGAAATCAGCATGCCCTACCTTTGCCCTATTGATGCCTATCTTGATCAAGTGATTAACCTATTGGATTCTGACCTTGTTTCTTTTGATTGTACATGTTATAAACACCTATTCCTTTCTTAACTTCATGAAATCAAAACCCCTAATCTCTCTAATGTTGAAATCGCAAGTTTCCCTATAAACCTTAAGGTGTTGCCAAAATTTTTATATTGAATTAGGGTGAAATATCAAGTGGATTCTTACTGAGTTATTCGCCATCACATCATGAATTCAGGGGAAAGATATTGCTGCATCCGGATCGCTGGATTTGGGTAAGTTAATTGGTAAGGATTCCCAATGCATTTGGTTTTTAATTAAGTAGTCTTGTGGCTTAGTATTGTGTGGTCTTTGCCTTGTAATTGTTTAGGAGATTTTGATCTTATTGGAAAGGAAAAGGATTGCATCTGATTCAGACACGTAAGAGGTAGGATTTATGCCTCATCGGTTCCTTTGGTTACCCTATTGTTTGATTATTTGAATATGAGTGAATTCAATTGCCTATCTTGGTTATATTCTTGCAGAATGTATGATTATGATGATAGGGAATCTCGGAAGTTAATAGGAAAATAGGTTGCCTGATTCGGTTATGACTTTGAGGATTGATCTTTGATTTGTATTGTGATTTGATTAAGGATCCTTTGTTGTGATTTGTGTATGCGTGTACTATGTGTGTATGCGTGTATGTGCCCTGTTTGTGCTTGTTTGAAGGATCCTTTTGTCACTGGCCATGCGAGGTAAGTATTGTTGCTCCTAGGGAGAGGAGAGATGCTTACCGAACCAGGAGGTTTATGGGTGGTTATTTCCAGCAAGAGCTCGCTGGATGCCTTGTAGGTCGGTTCAAGTCCGGACGTCAGGAAGCCTCAGTTCGAGTCTGGATGTCAAGATGCCCGATAGGCCAATTCGAGTCTAGACGTTAGGTTACCCTATTTGAGAGTGACAGGATGACTTGTACGCGTTGCTGCAAGAGTGCTCCTAGGCCAGTTCAAGTCTAGATGTCGGAGACAACTAAAATTCTTGTGGCAGTATTGATTGTCTAACCCATTTACCCTTTGTGCAGCAAAGCCTTGGACAACACAGGTGGAAGGGGATGACCTTTTCTTTTCCTACTGCCGAGAGTAACCTGATGAGTTTTCCTGCCTGTGTACTTCCGATTTTAAGAAGTGTTTGTAGTCCACCCTCAGTTTTAGTTTTGGCCCTAACCCTTTTGATTGATTCTTGAATTGCATGATACCCTTAGATGAGTATGGATGATCTTATGTTGTTTGGGAGATGTTTGATTGGGAATCCCTAGGACTTATGATGCTGTGACCCTATTGAAATTATTGTAATCTTATGCCTTCTTTTCTCCCCATTTGCAGGCTTAGATGTGTACTTTGTTGCTGGTACCAAAGGTGTGAGATCAAGGCTGCACGGCTGGACGAATTTGCACCTCTTTTCTATTGAATGCGCACATGCCATGTCTTTGAACTTGTGTGGATTTGCATTCTGGCTTCTCAATCCCTCTTTCTTTTTTTGTTGCTTCTGAAATATGCATGATACTATTGGTTGATGTTTTGAGATTCCTATGGGACTTGTGTGTTATGTTTCCACTTGTTTTGAGTATTATATAAATCTTCTGCTGATGTTTTCTTTCACTCCATATAAGCCAGAAATTCGTTAATGTATGAATATGATCCAACCTTTAAATAGCATATAAATCAACCAATAAAATTGACAATTAAGTGACTTGAGTCTTGTGGGATTCACATAAGACATTGCGAGGGCCTATTTCGGTTTCACGGCGGTAAGGGTCCTAATAGGTTCGGTTTGGTTCCTTATAGATAATTATCAGAATTAAATTTTATAATTATTCTCCCTTAATTTTAGGGATTTTACTTACCAAGTTAATTATTAACCAATAAATAACCAAATCAAAGGAAATTAAAGCCAAAAATAATTACAATACATTCCATACCATTTTTTGGCCATAACATATCCATTTCTTCAAGAGAAAAATGGTATTTTCACCTGCACTGGTTTCTGGACTCCTAGGACTCAAAATTCAGGGTCTCATATCCTCCCCTCCTTATAAGAATTTTGTCCTCGAAATTTCAGCGCAAATACCTAAGGAAACAGGTAAGGAAATTTTGCATGCATAGATTCCTCAGTCTCCCAAGACTGTTCCTCAATTTGGCCATTACGCCAAACAACTCATACCATAGGCACACTAAGACTGCGAAGTTAACGAACTAACTGATCTAATATGGCAACTGGCTGTACGGGATAGGATAGGTCTTCAGCAACCTCGACTGGCAGTTCTTCGAGCATATGAGCAGGGTCTCGCACATATTTTATCAACATTGAAATATGAAACACGTTGTGAATTCTTTACATGTTTGGAGGTAAGGCAAGTCGGTATGCAACAGGGCTGATCCTCTCGACAATGTAATGAGGTGCTAGCTTACCTCACTGCTGAAAACAAAAAACACCTTTCCACGGGGTTACCTTCAAAAACACTTTGTCATCTACCTTAAATTCCAGCTCGCTTCATCGATTATCGACGTAGTTTTTGTGCCGATCTGGGCTGTCTTTAGCCATTGTCGTATCAAGTTCAGCTGCTTTGTTGCTTGATCAATCAATTTCGGATTGTTTAGGCATCTTTTGCCTATTTCATTCCAGCAAATAGAAGTTCTGCAGCATCTTCCATATAGTGCTTCATAAGGTGTCATACCGACGCTTACATGAAAGCTATTATTATAATAGATCTTTACTTGTTGATATATGCTTAATGTGACATTTCATGTTTGGCCACCAATACTGCTCCCTCAAGTCTCGGTACATCTTAGTACTACCTAGATGGATAGCGAACTTCGAACTATGTGCCTCAGATAAAATTAGATTACGAATATCAACATCTTGTGGAACACATACCCGACTTCTGAAGACAAGAACTCCATCATATCATATTCTGAAATCACAAGCTATGGCATCAACACCATCAGAAAAGTTTTTCCGAATTTCAACCAATTTTGGATCTTCCGATTGTTGACTCTGGATATTTTCAATCAAGGTAGGTGTGACTTCGATTCAAGCCAACAACGAACCAGAAAAATCAGTGCCAGGATGCACACAGGTAGCTCTCAAATCCAAAACCATTGGCATGTATTGGGTGTGCATGTAAGCCAAAACTGATGGGGAAGGAGGATGAAATTTTCGGCTTAAGGCATCAGTGACAACATTCGCCTTTCCAGGATGATATTCAATGATCAGATCGTAGTCCTTAATCAGCTCCACCCATCTTCGTTGTTTTATATTCAACTCTTTCTGCATAAGGAGGTATTTCAAGCTTTTGTGGTTGCTGAAGATTCGGCACGACTCACCATACAAATAATGGCACCACATTTTCAATGCAAACACCACGGCTGCAAGCTCCAAATCATTCATAAGATAATTGCTTTTGTGCAGTTGCAATTGTCAGGAAGCATAGGGAACGATTTTCCCATCTTACATCAATAAGTATCCAAGTTCGGATCTTCATGCATCGCTGTAAACCACATACTCCTTTCTGTCAATAGGTAAGGTAAGGATAGGTGTGGAAACTAACCAATTTTTCAGTTCCTTGAAACTTTGCTGTCACTTCTTGGTCCACATGAATGGTTCTCCTTTGCATGTCAACTTCGTCAATGGCCAAGCAAGCGATGAAAAATTCTTCATGAAGCAACAGTAATATCTGGCTAAGCCAAGGAGACTACGAACTTCAAACACAGTTCACGGGGGTTCCAAAGCAACTACAGCTTCAATCTTCTTCTAATCAACTAACACACCTTGGGCGGAAACAATATGGCCAAGGAAACGAACTTCGCGTAACCAGAATTCGAATTTGGAGTACTTTGCGAACAACCACCGATCCCTAAAAACATTCAGCATAATCCGCAAGTGCTCAGCATGCTCCTCTTTTGATTTTGAATAAATCAAAATGTCGTCAATGAAGACTATCACAAATTTGTCCAGGAACTCACAGAACACATGATTCATCAGGTTCATGAACACGGTTGGTGCATTGGTCAAACCGAATGGCATAATCAGAAATCCGAAGTGGCCGTATCGCGATCTGAATGCGGTCTTCGGAATATTTGTAATGACCCCAATTCCTACCTATTAATATTTGCTCCGATTAAGGTCATTACGGCCGTGAAACCCAAACAAGCCCAAAGACACCTAGGACCTATCTGAATCTCACCAGGCTTACTTACTAAGTTTTCAACTTTTAGCATGTTCATTGTACATGTTTAATAACAGTTGGAGCATGATATTGGACAATCATTCTGGTATCATACGGAGTGAGTAAAAATATCAGCATAAGTCTTTTAAATTAAATCACTGGATTCATAACACACAAGTCCCGTAAAGATCCAAATAACCAGCAAGTATTCCTCCAATATAGTCGAAAATAACAAGCAAAGGAGGAATCTTAAAATAAACCAGAAAGTAGTTCAATTTTTATTCAAGTTATATACGCAAGTAATCAAAGAACATGTATGCAAAAGTGATGCGATATCGCCCCGCCATACAGCCTTGATCTCGCACACTGGTACCACAAGCAGTTAATGTACCTAAGCCTGAAAAAAAATGGTGAAAACAACGGAATGAGATTACAAGAATCTCAGTAGGGTCACAACATCATAAGATCTGCATAAACCATAAACACAAATCTCCCGAACAACATCTGATCATTCCTACGAAACTAAAAGGATTCATGCAATTCAAAGATTCAATCAAAAAGGGTAGGGTCGAATCTAAGACTGAAGGTGACTACAAACACTTCTGAAAAGTATAAAAAGTACACAGGCAGGCAGAACTCATCAGATTGTTCTCTGCAATGAAGAGGAAAAGGCCATCCCCTTCCACTTGTGTTGTCCAAGGCTTACTGCACGAAAGGTAATTGGTTAACACACAAGCTAATCAGCAAGCCTATTTATCTTGACACACAAGGACAAAACATCCCAAGCCACACAAGGACAAGGGCATCCCAAACCACACAAGGATAAGAGCTTGCCAAACCACACAAGGATAAGAGCTTCCCAAACCACACAAGGATAAGGGGTTCCTGCCACACAAGGATAGGGCTTCTGGTCAGACAAGGACCAGACATCCAGCGAGTTCTTGCTGGGATTTTCCACCCATACAACTCCAATACTAGTAAGAACCTCCCCTCTCACTAAGAGCATCAGCACTTACCCTGAATGGCTACTAGAAAAGGATCTTGATACACAAACACGTGCAAGCACACACAGGCAAGCACGAAGCACAAAACCACAACAGGGTATTCTCAATTGCTGAGCATCGCTGTAAACCTTTCCGCAAATAGGTGAAGGATAGGTGCAGAAACTAACCGGTTTTTGACGCATCCAAGTCCAGATTTCGACTCATCTCTGTAATCCTTTCCGCAAATAGGTAAAGTAAGGATAGGTGCGGAAACTAACTGATTTTTCAGTTCTTCAAAACTTCGCTGGCATTTCTCATTCCACACGAACGGCTCACCCTTGCGCGTCAGTTTTGTCAATGGTCTGGAAAGCGATGAAAAATTTTACACAAAGCGATGGTAATAGCCTACTAAGCCAAAGAAACTGCGAATTTCGAACACAGTCCGTGGGGGTTCCCAAGCAACTATGGCTTCAATCTTCTTTGGATCAACTGTCACACCTTGGGCGGAAAGAATATGGCCAAGGAAGCCAACTTTGTGTAACCAGATTTCCATTTGGAGTATTTTGCGAACAACCGTCGATCCTTTAAAACTTTCAGCACAATCCACAAATGCTTAGTATCACAAATGGAAACTATCACAAATTTATTCAGGAACTCATGGAACACACGATTCATCACGTCCATAAACATAGCTGGTGCATTGGTCAAACCGAATGGCATAACCAGAAACTAGTAGTGGCCGTATCGCGATCTGAATGTGGTTTTCGGAATATCAGCATCACAAACTCGCAATTCATGGTATCCAGATCTGAGACAATCTTGGAAAATATGGCTGCAGCCTGGAGTTGGTCGAACAAATCATCGATGCGTGGCAAAGGGTACTTCTTTTTCACAATCACAAGATTCAGCTGCCAATAGTCGATGCACAATCGCAGTGAACCGTCTTTCCTTTTCACGAATAGGACAGGTGCTCTCTAAGGTGACACACTTGGTCGGATGAAACCACGATCAAGCAAATCTTCCAATTGTGTTTTAAGTTCCTTCATTTCCGCAAGAGCCATAAGGTATGGAGAAATGGAAATCGGATTCGTACCTGGGACTAACTCAATGCCTAATTCCAGTTCCCTTACTGGTGGTAGACCAGCTATGTCTTGTGGAAATACTTTTGGAAATTCGCAAACCACTGGGATAGAATCCATATCCAAGGATTCTTTCAAAATATCACATACGTGCGTGAGGTATGCTGTACATCCTTTGTTAATCAATCGCTTCGCATCAAGCTAAGAAATCATGCAAGTTGGAACAACTCACCTATCACCTTCAAAACAGTACTCGGCACCAGATGTCGATCCATTCGCGAGCGACAGCAGCTCCGGCTGAACCATTGAAATCTTTACATCCCAACGATCGAGCTTACTTCAATATTTTTATAATCATGATGGGAAGTCTCTCGGCCTCCTTAGGATGCGGCAGCTATACAGGTTTAAGTGGAGGAATAGGTTCTTCCACTGATGCAGGTGCAGGAGCATTCTGAAATTGCGCCTCCATACGCTACTGATTTGCAGCAATTCCTTGTAATACCTTTAATATTTGTGCCATCACAGGATCAATGACTGGTGCAGCTGGTGGCTGAGGTTGATTTTCGGGTTCAGCTTGCCCTTCTTGCTCAATTTGTGCATTCGGCTGCTCTTGCTCAACAGGTTGTTGTTCGGCCTGAATCCTATTCCTACCCCGTCGATCCCTCGTAGCGTTCAACCTTGCCATACTATTTAAGTATACGATTGTTACTTACACATAACTAAATACGATACTAGGAAAAGAAGTGGTACCTGGTGGAGAGGCATGCACTGGATGATATGCATATACTGAAAAGCACCATACAAATTTTCGGAAATCAAATGCCCACATGCATAGGTATTCTCGGCAATTACATCAACACTCATATATACTCTCAAAAATCGTCATCAAACATCAAGCCAGCATGGATTCACACAACATCCATATTCGGCAATACACACCAGCAATCACATACATATACATTCAACATTACAGGAGTCAAATAGGGACACTCGGCAGCATGCATAAATCATCACACACATTCTCAGCAATGATAAGAAACACAACAAACACTAACCGAAACATATCATGGCATACCAGGCATAAGAACATACGCGAACAAACATCACATCAGATTATCATTCTCATCATTTAAATCTTACAAATCAATCCCATTTTAGTATTAGTTCACTTTTGGTATTAATCCCTAAGTGAGTGAGTGTGTGCACATGTCCTTATCTATAAACACCAAAATCAACAAATAAGTTAGGATATAACAAATTATTTTCCCTAAACCATGTTCCTCTACCAAACCTGTAATGACCCCAATTCCTACCTATTAATATTTGCTCCGATTAAGGTCATTACCGCCGTGAAACCCAAGCAAGCCCAAAGACACCTAGGACCTATCTGAATCCCACACGCTTACTCACTAAGTTTTCAACTTTTAGCATGTTCATTCTACATGTTTAATAACAGTTGGAGCATGATATTGGACAGTCATTCTGGTATCATACGGAGTGAGTAAAAACATCAGCAGAAGTCTTTAAATTAAATCATTGGATTCATAACACATAAGTCCCATAAGGATCCAAATAACCAGCAAGAATTCCTCCAACATAGTCGAAAATAACAAGCAAAGGAGGAATCTTAAAATAAACTAGAAAGTAGTTCAATTTTTATTCAAGTTATATGTGCAAATAATCAAGGAACAGGTATGCAAAAGTGATGCGATATCGCCCTGCCGTACAGCCTTGATCTCACACACTGGTACCACAAGCAATGAATGTATCTAAGCCTAAAAAAATGGTGAAAACAACGGAATGAGATTACAAGAAGCTCAGTAGGGTCACAACATCATAAGATCTGCAGAAACCATAAACACAAATCTCCTGAACAACATCTGATCATTCCTACACAACTAAAGGGATTCATGCAATTCAAAGATTCAATCAAAAAGGGTAGGCCCGAATCTAAGGCTGAGGGGGACTACAAACACTTTCGAAAAGTATCAAAAGTACACAAGCAGGCAGAAATCATCAGATTGTTCTCGGCAATGAAGAAGAAAAGCCCATGTAACGACCCCAATTCCTAACTATTATTAATTGCTCCAATTAAGGTCATTACTGCGGTGATAATTAAATAAGCCTAAATGACACCTAAGACCTACTTGAATCCCACCAAGCTTATCGTGAACTACCGATTTTTAGCTTGTTAGTTTTATTGCTTATCAACAATTGGAGCATGATATTGGACACATGTTCTGGTATCATACGGAGTAAATAAAACATCAGCAGAAGTTTTAAATTAAACCTTTGGGTACATAGCACACAAGTCCCATAGGGATCCAGCAAGAAATTCTTCATCAAGGTTTGGAAATAACAAGTAAAGAAGAATGCTTAAAATAAACCAGAAAGTTTCCCAATCATTCATGTTATCTGCGCAAGTAAACAAGTAAGCAAATGTGGTGCGATATCGTCCCACCGTGCAGCCTTGATCTCACACACTGGTACCACGAACAGTGGATGTACCTAAGCCTGAAATTTGGTAAAAACAACGGTATGAGATTACAAGAATCTCAGTAGGGTCACAGCATTATAAGATCTACAGAATCCTTAAACACAAATCTCCCATTTCACATAAGATCATTCCTAAACAGCTAAAGGGGATCACGTAATTCAAAAATCAATCAAAAGAGGTTAGGGCCGAATCTATGGCTGAGGGAGGACTGCAAACACTTCCGAAAGGTCAGAAGTACACAGGCAGGTGAAACACATCAGATTGCCCTCGGCAATGAAGAAGAAAGGCCATCCCCTTCCACCTGTGCTGTCTAAAACTTACTGCACAAAGGGTAGATGGTTAACACGCAAACTAATCAGTAAGCCTTTCATCTTGTCCTCGCAAGGACAAGTCGACTAGTCCCACACAGACAAGTCTTGCCTAGTCACATACCTACTAGGGCATCCCAAACCTCGCAAGATAAGAACTTCTTGCCTTGCAAGACAGGGATCCGGCCTTGCAAGGACAGATATCCTGCGTGCACTTGCTGGTTTGCTGCCCATACAACTCCCTAAACAGGAAAGAACCTCTTCTCTCCCTAGGAGCATCAGCGCTTGCCCCGAATGGCCACCAAAACAGGATCCTGACACACATACAAGTACAAGCACACACAGGCAAGTACAAAGCATAATACCACAACAGGGTATCCTCAATCATGTCAGAACACAATCAACTTATCCAATTCACATAACAATTGCATCCCAGGCACTCAATTCCTAACTCAGGTGTTCGATATAGCCTAGGAGATTTATATCTCATTCCGCATTTCATATTCTCACCTTATAATCCAATCACAAACAATACAACAAGGGCAGATAACAAAAATATCAAGAAAATAACAAGAGTCTCTGAAGAAACCGATGAGGCATAGATCCTAACTCTCTTGTCTCTGAACAAGAAGCTTCTCCTTTGTCTTTATTAAGTAAATCCGAACCACCTAAATTATCACCAGGCAAAGACAAAAGCAAACTAAGCATGCATATTCAGTAGTCAATTGAATACCCTATTTCCTTACCAATACCACTCACCAAACCTATCAGAAAACCAGTGATCAGACATTGTAGGTGCCTCCCCCTTGGATGTGTGGTATGATAGCCAGGAACTTAACAAGATTCAACCTGAATTTACCATTCCAATTAATTATGCAAATCTTGTCGCTAAAAGTAGAGCATAGGATGATTTTGTCTTAACCTTAAATAAGGAAATATTTACATCCAAACTGTGATTTATATATGCTTAGAAAGAGGATGAAAAGGTCTTTCCAAAAGAATCTGACAAACAATTAAAAATTATGCTATTTTGAAGTTCAAGAAGATTTGGCGAAAACCTAATTCCGCCGCCGATTTTCAAGTTAAGCTTAGACAAAGAAATACTAACTTCCTGAAAAAAACCCAAAGATGGTTGGAAACAAGATGAAGAGAGCTTTCCAACAAGCTATTATTTTCAAGGATCCGGCGAACGATGAGTGAGTTATGCTAGTTTAAAATTTCTGCGAATTATGGCGGCTATAGGGAGGTATTTTAGGCCTATACGAATTTTGTAACTTTTTATGGAGAATTTTTGTGGGATTGACTTCGTATTTATAATGAATGAGTGTAGAATTATGTTTACTACTTTTAATCACTCTATCAAAATAATATAATTTACCAGATAATTAAACTCTTAAATTATCTTCCCTATTTTTAAGGATTTTAATCTCTAAGGAAACTATCTATCTTTAAGGATGATTCCTAAGGCAATTACCCATTTATAAGGATCTAGATCAAAAGGAATTTAAAATAAAATTAAACAATCTTACCAATTTCGGCCATCACACATCCTTTCGTTCCGGGGAAAAATCATCTTTTCACCTGCATTGCCTTCTGGACTTCTAGGACTCAAAATTCGGGGTCTTATAGCCCATCCCCTTCCACCTGTGTTGTCCAAGGCTTACTGCATGAAAGGTAAATGGTTAACACACAAGTTAATCAGCAAGCCTATTTATCTTGCCACACAAGGACAAAGGCATCCCAAACCACACAAGGATAAGGGGTTCCTGCCACACAAGGACAGGGCTTCTAGCCACACAAGGACCAGACACCCAGCGAGCTCTTGGTGGGATTTGCCACCCATACGACTCTCATACCAGTAAAAACCTCCCTTCTCACTATAAGCATCAGCGCCTACCCCGAATGGCCACCGGAAAAGGTTCTTGACACACAAACACGTAAAAGCATACACAGGCAAGCACAAAGCACAAAATCACAACAAGGTATTCTCAATTCTGTCAGATCACATTTAGCATGTTCAATACACATCACACATGCAAGCTAGGCACACCTAACCTACCTTAAAGGATTCGGTATAGCCTAGAAATTCCTCAATCAAATCTGAAACTCAAGCATGCATTATTTAATATGAATGCGCATACAGTTTCACAATCATAGGTACCGAAATCAATTAAGCAAACAATGAGGTCTCTAGACAAACCGATGAGCCATAGATCCTACCTCTCTTATCTCTGAAAAAGAAACTATTCCTTTTCCTTTATTAAATAATTCTGCACTACCTATAGCATCACAAGGCAAAGCCAAAACGAAACTAAGTATGCATATCCAATATCCAATTAAATACCCTATTTCCTTACTAATCCAACTCACCAAACCTATCAGAAACCAGTAATCAGATGCCACAGGTTCCTCCCCCTAGGATGTGTGATGTGATAGCCAAGAACTTAACAAGAAACAACCTGAATTACCATCCCTAATTATCATGCAATTTTTGACATTAACAATAGGGCAATAGGGCAAGTTGCGATTTTATGCTAACAAATTGTAGGTGCTGAGATCTCATGTTAACAAGGAAGGATTAAGGGTTTATAACATGTATAATCAAAAGAAACAAAATCAGAATCCAATAGGTTAATCAATTGATCAAGATAGGCAACAATAGGGCAGTAGGGCAAAGGTAGGGCATACTGATTTCATGTATAGAAAAGATTCAAAGGATGAATTCATGATTGTTCACTATGAATGGATTCTAAACAATCATATGAATTAAGTTCAACAACATCAGAGATCAATCAAAGGCAGAATTATACAAATCTTAAAACCTAATTCCGCCGTCGATTTTCAACTTATGTTTTGACAAAGAAATACTAACTTTCAAACAACAAAAAATATATGATTGGAAAGATAATGAATAGATCTTTCCAACAAGCTATTATTTTCAGGAATCTGACAAACGATGAAAGAGTTATACTATATTGAATTTCAAGAAGATTTTGGTATTTCTTCCGAGACTCGACTTATCTTACAAGGAAGAAATACTAACCTCATGATAAAAAATCAATGATGGTTTGAAAGATGATGAAGAGAGCTTTCAAACAAGCTATTATTTTCAGAAATCTGACAAACGATGAGAGAGTTATGCTGGTTTAATGTTTCAGCGAATTTTGGCAGATATAGGGAGGTGTAAGGGTTTTAGGCTATACAAGTTTTGTGTGTTTTCTATAAATGATATTCGTGGGGTTAGCTTCCTATTTATAATGGATGGGTATGGAATTAAGATTACTATATTAAATTCTTTATTAAAATAAGATAACTACCAGATTTAAATTTTGTAACTATCCTTTTTTAATTTAGCGATTTTAATTCATAAGGTGATTATCAACAAATTAAGAAACAAATTAAAGGGAATTAATACCAGAAATAATTACCAAACATTCCTTACCAGTTTCGGCCATCACACATCCTTTTCTTCAGGGACAAAATGGTCTACTTGTAACGACCCTAATTCCTAACTATTAATAATTGCTCCGATTAAGGTCATTATCACCGTGAAACCCAAATAAGCCCAAATGACATCTAAGACCAATTTGAATCTCACCAGGCTAATCATAAACTACCGATTTTAAGCTTGTTAATCTTATTGCTTATCAACAATTGGAGCATGATATTGGACACATATTCTGATATCATACAGAGTAAATAAAACATCATCGGAAGTCTTAAATTAAATCTTTGGGTTCATAATACACAAGTCCCATAGGGGTCCACATAACCAGCAAGAAATTCTTCATCAAGGTTCGGAAATAGCAAGTAAAGAAGAGTGCTTAAAATAAACCAGAAAGTTGCCCATTCATTCATGTTATATGCGCAAGTAACAAGTATGCAAATGTGATGAGATATCGCCCCGTCGTGTGCAGCCTAGATCTCACACCCTGGTACCACGAACAGTGATTGTACCTAAGCATGAAAAATGGTAAAAAAAACGGTTTGAGATTACAAGAATCTCAGTAGGGTCACAGCATCATAAGATCTATAGAATCCTTAAACACAAATCTCCTAATTCACATAAGATCATTCCTAAACAACCAAAGGGAATCACGCAATTCAAAAACCAATCAAAAGAGATTAGGGTCGAATCTATGGCTGAAGGAGGACTGCAAACACTTCCGAAAGCTCAGAAGTACACAGGCATGTGAAACACATCACATTGCCCTCGGCAATGGAGAAGAAACGTCATCCCCTTCCACCTGTGTTGTCCAAAACTTACTACACAAAGGGTAGATGGTTAACACGCAAACTAATCAGTAAGCCTTTCATCTTGTCCTCGCAAGGACAAGTCAACTAGTCCCACACGGACAAGTCTTCCCTAGTCACATACCTACTAGGGCATCCCAGGTCACATACCTACTAGGGCTTCCTGTCACACAAGGACAGGGTTCCGGCCACACAAGGACAGGGTTCCGGCCACACAAGGACAAGGTTCCGGCCACACAAGGAACAGACCTCCAGTGAGCTCTTGCTGGGATTTGCCGCCCATACAACTCCCATACCAGTAAGAACCTCTCCTCTCCCTAGGAGCATCAGCTCTTACCCCGAATGGCCACCGGAACAGGATCCTGATACACAGACATGTACAAGCACACACAGGCAAGTACAAAGCATAATACCACAATAGGGTATCCTCAATCATGTCAGAACACAATAAACTTATCCAATTCACATAACAATTGCATCCCAGGCACTCAATTCCTAACTCAGGAGTTCGATATAGCCTAGGAGATTCATATCTCATTCCGAATTTCATATTCTCACCCTATAATCCAATCGCAAGCAATACAACAAGGGCAGGTAACAAAAATATCAAGAAAAGAGCAAGGGTTTCTGGGGAAACTGATGAGGCGTAGATCCTACCTCTTTTGTCTCTGAACAAGAAGCTACTACTTTGACTTTATTAAGTAAATCCGAACCACCTAAATTATCACCAGGCAAAGACAAAATCAAACTAAGCATGCATATTCAATAATCAATTGAATACCCTTTGTACTTACCAATACCACTCACCAAACCTATCAGAAAACCAGTGATCAGACATTGCAGGTGCATCCCCCTTGGATGTGTGATGTGATAGCCAGGAATTTAACAAGATTCAACCTGAATTTACCATTCCAATTAACTATGCATAGGATGATTTTGTCATAACCTTAAACAAGGAAATATTTACATTCAAGCTGCCATTTATATATTTTTGGAAGGAAGATGAAAATATCTTTCCAACGAGCTATTATTTGTAAGGATCTGACAAACGATTAGAAAGTTATGCTATTTTGAAGTTCAAGAAGATTTGGCGAAAACCTATTTCCTCCGCCGATTTTCAAGTTAACCTTAGATAAAGAAATACTAACTTTCTGATGAAAAATCAAATATTATTGGAAATAAGATGAAGAGAGCTTTCCAACAAGCTATTATTCTCAGAGATATAACAAACAACAAAAGAGTTATGCTATTCTGAATTTCAAGAAGAAGTGGCAGTGCCGCCGAATTTCAACTTGACCTTTGAGAAATAAATACTAATCTCCTGACAAAAATTAAAACCGTTTTGGAAATAGGATGAATATAGCTTTCCAACAAGCTATTATTCGCAGAGATCCGATGACCGATGAGTGAGTTATGCTGGTTTGAATTTTCTGCGAATTATGGCGGCTATAGGGAGGTATAGGGTTTAGGCTCATACGAATTTGTAAGTTTTCTATGAATGATTTTTGTGGAGTTGGCTTACTATTTATAATGAATGGGTATAGAATTATGATTACTACTTTTAATCACTTTATCATAATAAGATAATCTACTAGATAATTAAACTCTAAATTATCTTTCCTATTTTTAGGGACTTTAATCTCTAAGGCAACTATCTATCTTTAAGGATGATTCCTAAGGAAATTACCCATCTATAAGGATCTAGATCTAATGGAATTTAAAACAAAATTAACTACTAAACAATCTTACCAATTTCGGCCATCACACATCCTTTCCTTCAGGGGCAAAATCGTCTTTTCACCTGCACTGGCTTCTGGACTTCTAGGACTCAAAATTTGGGGTCTTACATCCTCCCCTCCTTATAAGAACTTTGTCTTCGAAAATTTTAATATAAGTACCTAATCAAAGAAATAAGGAAATTTTGCATACATAGACTCCTCAGTCTCCCAAGACTGCTCTTCAATTTGGCCATTATGCTAAACAACTCGTACCATAGGCACGCTTCGACTGCGAAGCTGTCGAACTGACCGATCTAGTATGGAAACTGGCTGTACGGGATAGGATAGGTCTTCAGAAACTTCAACTAGCGGTTCTTTAAGCACATGAGCAGGATCTCGCATATACTTTTTTAGCATTGAAACGTGAAATACGTTGTGAATTCTTTCCATATTTGGAGGTAGTGCAAGTCGGTATACAACAAGGCCGATTCTTTCAACAATGTCATATGAACCAATGTAGCGAGGTGTTAGCTTACCTCGCTGCTGAAAACGAAGGACTCCTTTCCATGGGGCGACTTTCAAAAACACTTTGTCTCCTACTGCAAATTCCAGCTCCCTTCGTCGATTGTCGGCGTAACTTTTCTGCCAATCCTGAGCTGCTTTTAACCTTTGTCAAATCAAGCTTAATTGCTCTGTTGCTTGGTCAATTAATTCCGGATTGTCTAGGCGTCTCTCGCCTACTTCATTCCAGAAAATGGGGGTTCTGCAGCGTCTCCCATATTATGCTTCATAGTGTGCCATACCGATGCTTACATGAAAACTATTGTTGTAAGCAAATTCTGCCAATGGTAAGCTTCGATCCCAGCCGGTTTTCTGATCCAATACACTCGCACGTAGCATGTCTTCAAGTGTTTGAATCGTCCTTTCTGATTGACCATCGGTCTGGGGATGAAATGCTGTACTGAAATTCAATCTCGAACCCAGTGCATTCTGGAATTTCTCCCAAAATTGTGAAGTGAAACGAGGGTCACGATCTGAAACTATAGAAACTGGTACTCCATGCAATCGAACAATCTCGTCCAAGTAACAAACTACCAATTTTTCTGGTGTATCTGTTACACGTATAGGAAGAAAATGTGCAGATTTCGTCAGTCGATCCACGATCACCCAAATGGCATTGTATCCTCGCTGCGATCTAGGCAAACTGGTCACAAAATCCATTGTGACATGCTCCCACTTCCATTCTGGAATTGGAAGTGACTGAAGTAGACCAGCGGGTCTTTGATGTTCGATCTTTACTTGTTGACATACGAGGCATCGAGCAACGAATTCAGCAATATGACGTTTCATATTTGGCCACCAATACTACCCCTTCAAATCTTGGTACATCTTAGTGCTTCCAGGATGAATAGCAAACTTCGAACTATGCGTCTCTGATAGAATAAGGTTACGAATATCAACATTTTGTGGAACACATACCAGATTTCTGAAGACTAGTACTTCGTCATCTCGTATTCTGAAATCACGAACTATGGCATCAACACCATCAGCAAGTTGCTTCTGAATTTCAGTAAATTTCGGATCCTCTAATTGTTGATTCCGGATTTCTTCAATTAAGGTAGGTGCGACTTCAATTCGTGCCAACAATGAACTAGAGAAATCGGTGCCAAGATGCACACGATTAGTTTTCAATTCCAGCATCATCGGTAGGTAATAGGTGCGCATGTAGGCCAAAACTGTTAGGGAAGGAGTATGAACCTTTCTGTTCAGGGCATCAGCAACAACATTCTCCTTTCCAGGATGATATTCGATGATTAAATCATAGTCTTTAATCAGCTCCACCCATCTTCGTTGTCTCATATTCAATTCTTTTTGTGTAAAGAGGTACTTCAGGCTTTTGTGATCAGTGAAGATTCGACACGTCTCGCCGTATAAATAATGTCGCCATATTTTTAAGGCAAATATCACGGCTGCAAGTTCCAGGTCATGTGTAGGGTAGTTCATCTAGTGCGGTCGCAATTTCCTTGAAGCATAGGCAATAACTTTCCCATCTTACATCAATACACATCCAAGTCCAGATTTTGACGCGTCGCTGTAAACCACATACTCCTTTCTGCAAATAGGTAAGGTAAGGATAGGTGCAGAAACTAACCGATTCTTTAGCTCGACGAAACTTTGCTGTCATTTCTCGTTCCATACGAACGGCTCACCCTTGCGTGTCAGTTTTTTCAATGGTCCGGCAAGTGATGAAAAATTTTCCACAAAGCGACGGTAGTATCCTGCTAAGCCTAGGAAACTACGAACTTCAAACACACTTCGCGGAGGTTCCCAAGCAATCACGGCTTCAATCTTTTTTGGATCAACAAACACACCTTGGGCGGAAACAATATGACCAAGGAAACTAACCTCACGTAACCAGAATTCTCATTTTGAGTACTTTGCGAACAACCGTCGATCCTTCAGGATTTTAAGCACAATCCGCAAGTGCATAGCATGATCCTCTTCTGATATTGAGTAAATCAGAATGTCGTCGATCAAGACTATCACAAATTTATCCAGGAATTTGTGGAACACACGATTCATCAAGTCCATAAACACAGCTGGTGCATTGGTCAGGCTGAATGGCATAACCAGAAATTCGTAGTGGCCGTATCACGATCTGAACGCGGTCTTCGGAATATCAGCATCACGAACTCGCAATTGATGGTATCCAGATCTGAGATCAATCTTGGAGAACACGGCTGCACCTTGGAATTGGTCAAACAAATCGTCGATGCATGGCAAAGAATATTTAATTTTCACGGTCACACGGTTCAGCTGTTGATAATCAATGCACAATCGCAGCGAACCGTCTTTCTTTTTCACGAACAAAACCACGATCCCGCAAATCTTCCTGTTGGTATTTCCATTTCCATTAATTTTCGAAGGATAGGACCTTAAAAGATAGGGTCCTCTTTGTCGCTTGAACTTTGAATCTCGCCTATAGGATCCGCCAATAGTGGCTGCAGATGACTTCTTGGTTTGCAAGATTTTTTCAGCCTCAGTTGCGGCAACAATTAGTTCTTGTAAATTCTGCACCAGTGTCGTACCGACGATGTTTTTGAGTTCGGTACTCAACCCATCCTGAAATCATCTCGCAAGCTAATACGGTGTACGATCTTCTTCAGGTGCAAATCGGGACAACTCTCTTAACACTTTTTCATATTCCAGCACCGAACGGGTGCCTTGTTCAAGTTTGTAAAAAGCTTGTCGCTGCTCGCTTTTATGGAATCTCGTATAGAATCTCTCATCGAATTCGTACCAGAATTCTTCCCACGTTGGCAAACGATCTCTGAATCGCAAGCTAACAGATGTCCACCATGCGAGGGCTTCTCCTTTAAGTAAGAATGTAGCAATGACAACCTTGTCATCATCCGAGATACGCAGGAACAAGGATACTCTGCATAAGGTGTCCATCCACTCACGAGCGGCTGCGGCTCCAGCTGAACAACCAAAATCCTTACATCCAAGTTGTCGACTTTCCTTCAGCAATTTTGTAATCATGACGTTCTCTCTGTCTCCTTATGATGCGCCGGCTGCACAGGTTCAATCGGAGGAATAGGTTCTGGTGCAGGCACAGGAGCATTCTGAAATTGTGCCTCCATTCACTGCTGGTTTGCAGCAATTCCTTGTAACACATTTAAGATTTGTCCCATAACATGGTCAATGCCTGTTGCGTCTGGTGTCTCAGGTTGGTTTTCGGACTCAGTTTGCCCTTCCTGCTCATTTTGTGCATTTGGCTCATCTTGCTCAACAGGTTGCTGTTCATTCGGAATCTCAAACCTACCCCGTTGATCCCTTTGTTGCCTCGAGCGTGCCATACTACACAAGTGTACGATTGTTACTTCAACACACACTAAATACGACACTAGGAATAGGAGTGGTACCTAGTGGAGAGGCATGCACCGGACGATACGCATATGCTGGAAAGCAATATACAAATTTTCGGAAATCACATGCACACATGCAAAAGTATTCTTGGAAATTCCATCAACACTCATAGGAATCATTATCAAACATCAAGCAAACATAGACTCACACATCATCCACATTCGGCAATACACATCATCACTCACATGCATATTCATTCTGTAATGACAAGAAACATAGCTAATCATCTACTCAAACATATTAAGGCATACTAAAGATGAACAATCATCACATCTGCTATTATTATTTCCATCATTTAAATCCCATGTTATCCCTAGTTCCCTTTCGGTTTTAGCCCCTAAGTGAGTGAGTGTGCCCATGTTCTTACCTGCAATCACCAAAATCAACAAATAAGTTAGCATATAACAAATTATATTCCCTAAACCTTGCTCCACTACCAAACTTGTAACGACCCTAATTCCTAACTATTAATAATTGCTCCGATTAAGGTCATTACCGCCGTGAAACCCAAATAAGCCCAAATGACACCTAAGACCAATTTGAATCTCACCAGGCTAATCATAAACTACCGATTTTAAGCTTGTTAATCTTATTGCTTATCAACAATTGGAGCATGAAATTGGACACATGTTCTGGTATCATACGGAGTAAATAAAACATCAGCGGAAATCTTAAATTAAATCTTTGGGTTCATAACACACAAGTCCCATAGGGATCCACATAACCAGCAAGAAATTCTTCATCAAGGTTCGGAAATAGCAAGTAAATAAGAGTGCTTAAAATAAACTAGAAAGTTTCCCAATCATTCATGTTATATGCGCAAGTAACAAGTATGCAAATGTGATGCGATATCGCCCCGCCGTGTGCAGCCTTGATCTCACACCTTGGTACCACGAACAGTGAATGTACCTAAGCCTGAAAAATGGTAAAAACAACAGTTTCAGATTACAAGAATCTCAGTAGGGTCACAGCATCATAAGATCTACAGAATCCTTAAACACAAATCTCCCAATTCACATAAGATCATTCCTAAACAACCAAAGGGGATCACGCAATTCAAAAACCAATCAAAAGAGGTTAGAGATGAATCTATGGCTGAGGGAGGATTGCAAACACATCTGAAAGCTTAGGTGAAACACATCACATTACCCTCGGCAATGGAGAAGAAAGGCCATCCCCTTCCACATGTGTTGTCCAAAACTTACTTTACAAAGGGTAGATGGTTAACACGCAAACTAATCAGTAAGCCTTTGATCTTATCCTCGCAAGGACAAGTCAACTAGTGCCACATGGACAAGTCTTCCCTAGACACATACCTACTAGAGCATCCCAGGTCACATACCTACCAGGGCTTCCTGCCACACAAGGACAGGGTTTCCGGCCACACAAGGACCAGACCTCCAGCAAGCTCTTGCTGGGATTTGCCGCCCATACAACTCCCATACCAGTAAGAACCTCTCCTCTCCCTAAGCACACACAAGCAAGTACAAAGCATAATACCGCAACAGGGTATCCCTAATCATGTCAGAACACAATCAACTTATTCAATTCACATAACAATTGCATCCCAGGCACTCAATTCCTAACTCAGGGGTTCGATATAGCCTAGGAGATTCATATCTCATTCCGAATTTCATACTCTCACCAATTGCAAGCAATACAACAAGGGCAGGTAACAAAAACATCAAGAAAAGAGCATCGGTTTCTGGGAAAACCGATGAGGCGTAGATCCTACCTCTCTTGTCTCTAAACAAGAAGCTACTCCTTTGTTTTTATTAAGTAAATCCGAACCACCTAAATTATCATCAGGCAAAGACAAAAGCAAACTAAGCATGCATATTCAATAATCAATTGAATACCCTATGTCCTTACCAATACCACTCACCAAACCTATCAGAAAACCAGTGATCAGATGTTGCAGGTGCCTCCCCCTTGGATGTGTGATGTGATAGCCAGGAACTTAACAAGATTCAACCTGAATTTACCATTCCAATTAACTATGCAAATCTTGTCGCCAAAAGTAGAGCATAGGACGATTTCGTCTTTATCTTAAATAAGGAAATATTTACATCAAAGCTTCCATTTATATATTTTTGGAAATAGGATGAAAAGATCTTTCGAATGAGCTATTATTTGTAAGGATCTGTTAAACGATTAGAAAGTTATGCTATTTTGAAGTTCAAAAAGATTTAGCGAAAACCTAATTCTGCCTCCGATTTTCAAGTTATCCTTAGATAAAGAAATACTAACCTCCTGACAAAAACTCAAAGATGGTTGGAAAGAAGATGAAGAGATCTTTCCAACAAGCTATTATTCGCAGAGATATAACAAACAACAAAAGAGTTATTCTATTCTGAATTTCAAGAAGATTTGGCAGTGCCTCCGAATTTCAACTTGACCTTTGATAAACAAATACTAATCTCCTGACCAAAACTCAAACCTTTTTGGAAATAGGATGAAGAGATCTTTCCAACAAGCTATTATTCGCAGAGATCCGATTAACGATGAGTGAGTTATGCTGGTTTGAAGTTTCTGCAAATTATGGCGGCTATAGGGAGGTATAGGGTTTTAGGCTCATACGAATTTGTAAGTTTTCTATGAATGATTTTTGTGGGGTTGGCTTCCTATTTATAATGAATGGGTATAAAATTATGATTACTACTTTAAATCACTTTATCATAATAAGATAATCTATCAGATAATTAAACTCTAAATTATCTTACCTATTTTTAGGGACTTTAATCTCTAAGACAACTATCTATCTTTAAGGATGATTCCTAAGGAAATTACCCATCTATAAGGATCTAGATCTAAAGGAATTTAAAACAAAATTAACTACTAAACAATCTTACCAACTTCGGCCATCACACATCTTTTTCTTCAGGGGAAAAATTTTCTTTTCACCTGCACTGGCTTCTGGACTTCTAGGACTCAAAATTCGAGGTCTTACACTTTTTACCTGCACTGGTTTCTGGACTTCTAAGACTCAAAATTTGAGGTCTCACAATATCAACATCAAGAACTTTCAATTGATGGTATCCAAATCTGAGATCGATCTTGGAAAATACGGCTGCACTCTAGAGTTGGTCAAACAAGTCATCAATATGCAGAAAAGGGTACTTATTATTCACATTCACATAATTCAGCTGTCACCACATCAGGACTAACCTTGGCATCAGTTGGGGTGATTAGCCTCATTGGTCTTGGTTGTGCCTCACTTGTGGATCCATTGGGTGGTCTTCTGGTGTTTTTATGGGATTGGCACACCCATCTTGACCTGCATTTGGTGCGCCTGTGATATGCCTTGGTTTCGGGGAGTCCCTCTGAACATGGCCCACCTCGCCACAATTATAACATCGTTGTAGTTGCGGATTCCAAGTAGATCCATTAGAATTCGAACTAGAAACGTTCTTCTGGTTGTTACCTCCATTTCCACCATTGTTTTTCATAGGATAGGACCTCAAATGATAGGGTCCCGTACGCCGATTGAATTTCGAATCTCACCTGAAAGATCCGTCATTAATTGCTGCAGACGGCTTCTTACTTTGCAAAATTTTCTCAGCTTCAATCGTAGCAACGATCAATTCTTGCAAACTCTGCACCAGTGTTGTACCAACGATGGTTTTGAGTTTGGTATTCAGCCCATCCTGAAATCGTCTCGCAAACTGGTGCGGTGAGCGATCCTCTTCAGGTGCAAATTGGGACAACTTCTTTAGTACCTTCTCATATTCCAGCATCGAACGGGTTCCCTATTCAAGCTTGTAGAAATCTTGTCACTGCTCGCTTTTATGAAATCTCATATAGAACCTCTCATCGAACTCATACCGAAATTCTTCCCAAGTAGGCAAACGATCGTCGAATCGTAAGCTCATAGTTGTCCATTATGCGAGAGCTTCTCCCTCAAGTAGGAAAGTAGCAAAGGCAACCTTGCCATCATCAGAGATACGTAAGAACAAAGACACTCAACACAAGCTGTCTATCCATTCACGAGCTACAGCAGCTCCAGCTGAACCACTAGGACCCAAACCCAACCTATTAGGACCCTTACCACCGTAAAACCCAAATAATCCCTCGCAAGGTCCTATTTGAATCCCACAACGTTCAAGTCACCTAATTGTCAATTTTATTGGTTGATTTATATGCTATTTAAAGGTTGGAGCATATTCAAACATTAATGAATTTCTGGCTTATACGAAGTGAAAGAAAACATCAGCGGAAGACTTATATAATACTCAAAACAAGTGAAAACATAACACACAAGTCCCATAGGAATCTCAAAACATCAACCAATAGTGTCATGCATATTTTGGAAGCAACAGAAAGAGAAAGAGAGATTGGAAAGCCAGAAAGAAAATCCACACAAGTTCAAAGACATGGCATGTGCATTGGATAGAAAAGTGGTGCAAATTCGTCCACCCGTGCAGCCTTGATCTCACACCTTTGGTACTAGTAACAAAGTACACACCTAAGCCTATAAAGGGGGAGAAAATAAGGGATGAGATTACAAGAATCTGAATAGGATCACAACATCATAAATCCTAGGGATTCCCAATCAAACATCTCCCAAACAACATCAGATTATCCCTACTCATCTAAGGCTATCACGCAATTCAAGAATCAAACAAAAGTATTATGGCCAAAACTAAGGCTGAGGGTGGACTACAAACACTTCTGAATATCATAAGTACACTGGCAGGAAAACTCATTAGGTTACTGTCGGCAGTAGGGAAAGAAAAGGCCATCTCTTTCCACCTATGTTGTCCAAGGCTTTGCTGCACAAAGGGTAAATGGTTAGACAATCAATATTGCACCAAGCCTTTCAGTTGTCCCCGACATCCAGACTTGAACTGGCCTAGGAGAACTCTTGCAGCAACGCATACAAGTCATCCTGTCACTCTCAAACAGGGCAACCTAACATCCAGACTCGAACTAGCCTATAGGGCATCTTGACGTCCAGACTCGAACTAGCCTATACGGCATCTTGACGTCCAGACTCGAACTGGCCTACAAGGTTTCCTGATGTCCGGACTTAAACCGGCCTACAAGGCATCTAGCGAACTCTTGCTGGAAATAATCACCCATAAACCTCCCAGTTCGGTAATCATCTCTCCTCTCCCTAGGAGCAATAATACTTACCTCGCATGGCCAGCGACAAAATGATCCTTCAAACAAAGTACAAACAGGGCACATACAAGCATACACACAGTACATGCTTACACAAATCAAAACAAAGGATCCCCAATCAAATCACAATACAAATCAAAGGTCATTCCTCAAAGTCATAACCAAATCAGGCAACCTATATTCCTATTAACTTCCGAGATTCCCCATCATCATAATCACACATTCCACAAGCATATAACAAAGATAGGCAGTCAAATTCACTCATATTCAAACAATCAAACAATAGGCTAACCAAAAGAACCAATAAGGCATACATCCTACCTCTTACGTGTCTGAATCAGATGCAATCCTTTTCCTTTCCAATAAGATCAAAATCTTCTAAACAATTACAAGGCAAATACCACACAATACTAAGCCACAAGACTACTTAATTAAAAACCAAAGGTATTGGGAATCCTTAGCAATTAACCTAGAAAACTCCAGCAATCTAGATACAGTAATATCTTTCCCCTGAATGCGTGATGTGATGACCAAAAATTCAGTAAGAATCAACTTGATTATTCACCTTAATTCAATATACAAATTTTGGCAACACATTAAGGTTTACAGGGCAACTTGCGATTCCAACATTAGAGAGACTAGGGGTTGTGATTTCATGAAATTAAGAAAGGAATAGGTGTTTATAACATGTACAATCAAAAGAAACAAGATCAGAATCCAATAGGTTAATCAATTGATCAAAATAGGCATCAATAAGGCATGCTGATTTCATGAATAGAGAAGATTCATAGGATGAATTCATGATTTTACATCATGAATGGATTCTAAATAATCATTCGAACAAGAGGAACAGTAACATAAATCAATTGAAGGCAGAATTACACAACTTTGAAACCTAATCCCGCCGAATTTCCACCTAAATTACGGCATATAAAAACAAACTTACAGAATAAAAAACCCAAAATTTCTAGATAAAGAATGGAAAGATATTTCCAACAAGCTATTATTTACAAGAATCCGACAAAGGATGAGAGAGTTATGCTATTTTGAAGTTCAAGCAAATTTTGGCAATTCCGTGGAAATATGATTTAACTTTTAACAAAGAAAACCTAACCTCCAGATGAAAAACACAAGATGGTTGGAAAGAGGATGAAGAGAGCTTTCCAACAAGCTATTATTCGCAAGAATCTGATAAAGGATGAGAGAGTTATGCCAAGATGAAGATCAACGAGTTTGGACAGGGTTTAGGCAAAAATTGAAAATTGAGAAGAAGGAGATAAATTACGAAATTTCTATGTGAGTTTTGGTATATTTAGGTGGGATAGGCTGGCCACTCTTTTATAGGTGTCTAAGGAGATTTAGCTAAGAGATAAATCCCTATTTTTATGCTTAAAAAGATAATTAAAAGATAATTCTATTACGTGGATAATTCTATTTAAAAGGATAAATCTATTAAAAGAGATATTCTATTTAAAAGGAAGAATTATCTATCACCATAGATAATAAGGGATAAAACTAAGGATAATTAATATAAAAATACCAGAATTAAAATAGGAAATATCTGGCAGCAACCATTTTAGGCCATCATGCATCCATTTCTTTAAGGACAAAATAGTCATTTTAGCTGCATCAGCTCCTAGACTTCCTGGACATCTAAACGAGGAATGGACATCTAAACTAGGAAGAAACACGGTCTCACATCTTCCCCTCCTTATAAAAATTTCGTCCTCAAAATTTCTGCATAAGAACTATGGGTTACAAACTTACTGTGCTTTCACTGCACCACTTCGTTTCCTAGTCGATCTTGCCATACTAAACAAACACACATACGATGTAACTTTCCAATACAAAACACAAAACCAGAAAAGAGATGGTACCTTGGTGGAGAGGCATATACTGGACAATATGCGTACGTTGGAAATAAAACACAAACATGCACACAAAACATAGCAAGCAAACACACATATTTCGGTATACACACAAAGCACAAAGCACACAACACTAAGCAAATCATACATAACAACATGCAATCAACTTACAAAAACATACAAATCTTATAGTCTTGTTTTCATACTTGTAAGTCATAATCAATCAAAGTAAATATAGACACATGCGAATATCTCCAAAATTGAGAACATAATATCATGCAAATCACACAATCTACTAAACCATGCTCCGCTACCAAACCTGTAAGGACACAAACCCAACCTATTAGGACCCTTACCGCCGAGAAACCCAAATAAGACCTCGCAAGGTCCTATTTGAATCCCACAACGTTCAAGTCACCTAATTGTCAATTTTATTGGTTGATTTATATGCTATTTAAAGGTTGGAGCATATTCATACATTAATGAATTTCTGACTTATACGGAGTGAAAGAAAACATCAGCGAAAGACTTATATAATACTCAAAACAAGTGAAAACATAACACACAAGTCCCATAGGATTCTCAAAACATCAACCAATAGTATCATGCATATTTCGGAAGCAACAAAAAGAGAAAGACGGATTGGAAAGCCGGAATGAAAATCCACACAAATTCAAAGACATGGCATGCGCATTCAATAGAAAAAGGGTGCAAATTCGTCCAGCCGTGCAGCCTGGATCTCACACCTTTGGTACCAGCAACAAAGTACACACCTAAGCCTGCAAAGGGGGGGGGGGGGGGAAAGAAGGGATGAGATTACAAAAATCTCAGTAGAATCACAACATCATAAGTCCTAGGGATTTACAATCTAACATCTCCCAAACAACATCAGATCATCCCTACTCATCTAAGGGTATCATGCAATTCAAGAATCAATCAAAAAGGTTAGGGCTGAAACTAAGGTTAAGGGTGGACAACAAACACTTCTGAAAATCAAAAGTGCACAGGCAGGAAAACTCATCAGGTTACTCTTGGCAGTAGGAAAAGAAAAGTCCATCCCCTTCCATCTGTGTTGTCCAAGGCTTTGCTGCACAAAGGGTAAATGGTTAGGAAATCAATATTGCAGCAAGCCTTTTAGTTATCTCCGACATCAAAACTTGAACTGGCTTAGGAGCACTCTTGCAGCAACGCCTACAAGTCATCCTGTCACTCTCAAACAGGGCAACCTAATGTCCAGACTCGAACTAGCCTATAGGGCATTTTGACGTCCAAACTTGAACTGGCCTACAAGGCTTCCTGATATCCGGACTTGAACCGGCCTACAAGGCATCCAGCGAGCTCTTGCTGGGAATAACCACCCATAAACCTTCTGGCTCGGTAAGCATCTCTCCTCTCCCTAAGAGTAACAATACTTACCTCGTATAGCCAGCGACAAAAGGATCTTTCAAACAAAGCACAAAAAGAGCACATACACGCATACACACATAGTATATGCGTACACAAAACACAACAAAGGATCCTCAATCACATCACAATACAAATAAAAAATCAATCCTTAAAGTCATAACCGAATCAGGCAACCTATTTTCCTAATACCTTCCGAGATTCCCCATCATCATAATCACACATTCCACAAGCATATAACCAAGATAGGCAATCGAATTCACTCATATTTAAACAATCAAACAATAGGGTAACCAAAGGAACCAATGAGGCATAGATCCTTCCTTTCATGTGTCTGAATCATATGCAATCCTTTTCCTTTCCAATAAGATCAAAATCTCCTAAACAGTTACAAGGCAAAGTCCACACAATACTAAGCCACAAGACTACTTAATTAAAAACCAAAGGTATTGGGAATCCTTACCAATTAACCTACAAAACTCCAGCAATCTAGATGCAGCAATATCTTTCCCCTGAATGTGTGATATGATGGCCAAAAACTCAGTAAGAATCTACTTGATTATTTACTTTAATTCAATATATAAATTTTGGCAACATATTAAGGTTTATAGGGAAACTTGAGATTTCAACATTAGAGAGGTTAGGGGTTGTGATTTCATGAAATTAAGAAAGGAATAGGTGTTTATAACATGTACCATCAGAAGAAATAAGATCAGAATCCAATAGGTTAATCAATTGATCAAGATACGCATCAATAGGGCAAAGGTAAGGCATGCTGATTTCATGAATAGGTAAGATTCAAAAGATGAATTCATGATGTAAAATCATGAATGGATGCTCAACAATCTTAGGAACAAGAGGAATAATAACAGAAATCAATTGAAGGCAGAATCACAAAATTTTAAAACATAATCCTGCCGAATTTTGACCTGAATTAAGAAATATAAAAACTAACCTCCAGAAGAAAAACCCACTATTTATGGATATAGAATGGAAAAATTTTTCCAACAAGCTATTATTCACAAGAATCTGACAAAGGATGAGAGAGTTATGCTATTTTGAAGTTCAAGCAAATTTTGGCAATTCCATTGAAATACGATTTATCTTTTAACAAAGGAAAACTAACCTCCAGATGAAAAGCCTAAGATGGATGGAAAGAGGATGAAGAGAGCTTTCCAACAAGCTATTATTAGCAAGAATCCGATAAAGGATGAGAGACTTATGCCAAGATGAAGATTAAGGAGTTTCGGTTAGGGTTTAGGCAAAAATCAGAAATTGAGAAGAAGGGTATAAATTACGAAATTTCTATGTGGGTTTTGGTATGTTTAGGTGGGATAGGCTGGCCACTCTTTTATAGGTGTCTAAAGAGGTTTAGTTAAGAGATAAATCCCTACTTTTAAGCTAAAAAGATAATTAAAGGATAATTCTATTTAAAAGGATAAATGTATTAAAAGAGATATTCTATTTAAAAGGAATAATTATCTAATACCTTAGATAATAAAGGATAAAACTAAGAATAATTAGTATAAAATACCATAATTAAAATCGTAAATATCTGGCAGCAACCATTTTAGGCAATCACGCATCCATTTCTTCAGGGACAAAATAGTCATTTCAGCTGCATCGTCTCCTGGACTTCCTAGACTTCCTGAACATCTAAACTAGGAAGGATCGAGGTCTCACCATCCCAGTTGACGAGCTTCCTTCAGCAACTTTGTAATAACGACTGGAAGTCTCTTAGCTTCCTTAGGATGTGCCGGCTGTACAGGTTCAAGTGAGGAATAAGTTTATCCATGGGCGCTAGTGCAGGAGCATTGTGAAATTGTGCCTCCATACGCTGCTGGTTCACATCGATCCCTTGTAACACTTTCAGAATTTGTGCCATCACAAGATCGATGGCTGGTGCGGCTGGTGTTTCAGGTTGGTTTTGGGGCTTAGCTTGCCCTCCCAGCTCAATCTGTGCATTCGGCTACTCTTCTCAATAGTTTGTTGTTCAACCTGAACCCCATACCTACCCCGTCGATTCCTTGTAGTGTTCAATTTTACCATACTATACAAGCACATGATGTCACTCAACACATAACTAGATACGAACAATAGGAACATAAGTGATACAAGGTGGAGAGGCGTGCAACAGATGATACGCATATGCTGGAAAATGAAATACACATGCACATAACCATACAAATTTTGGAAAATACATGCATACATTCAGTGCACACTTCGACAATTACATTAACACTCGGCAATGATCATTCCAGCATTCGACAAACTTATTTTCATACAAACCATACTTGGCAATCATGCAAAACCACACCTCATGCATTCAGTAATACACATGTTTCACATATATCACACTCAGCATTATGGCAACTATCATACAAGACATACTTGGCATGCTTACAAACCAATAATATGCATATGGACATATTCTGAACCATACATAAGTAGACTTGGCAACACTCGGCAGCAAAGCATGCATCAATAACACCCATTCGGCAATGACAAAGAAACATAGCAAAGCACCCATCAAAAACTGTGCAAAACACATCAAATCATGTAATGCCTAAAAGCACACATAAACACACAGCAAATAAAATAATCAAACACATCATTCGAATAATTCAAACCAAGTTTTTAGCATCAGACAACTTTCGGTATTAGCCCCTAAGTGAGCGGGTGTGTGCGCATGTACCTACCTACAAACACCAAAACCAATAATCAGGTTAGCATACACAAATTATAATCCCTAAACCATGCTCCGCTACAAAACTTGTAAGGATCTCAAATCCTAACCAATTATTATTATTGCTCCTAATAGGACCCTTACCACCGTGAAACCCAAACAAGCCCAATACTAGGACCTATTTGAGTCCCACAAGGCTTACCCATCTAATTCCGAATTTTAGCATATTTATTCTTTGTTTTTAAATCAATTGGAGCATGATACTGGACAAACATTTTGGTATCATACGGAGTGAATAAAATATTAGTGGAAGTCTTTAAATTGAATCATTGGAACCATAACACACAAGTCCCATAGGGATCTAAAAAGAATCCAACAAGTAAACCTCCAATATAATCTGGAAATAAATAAGCTAAGGAGGGACTTGAATAACCAAAAACTAGTCCATTCAAAGTTTATGTTATATGCGCAAGCAACCAAGGAAACAGGAATGCAAATGTGACGCAATATCGCCCCGTCGTGTAGTATTGATCTCACACACTGGTACCATGAACAGCAAATATACCTAAGCCTGAAAATGGTGAAAACAACAGGATGAAATTACAAAAATCTCAGTAGGGTCACAACATCATAAGATCTACAAAATTCTTAAACAAACATTCCCCAAACAACATCAAATCAGCCTATAAAATCTAAAGAAGAATCATGCATTTCAAGAATCAATCAATAAGGTTAGGGCTGAAAGCTAAGGTATCTTGCCAGCATACAGGATTAGGGCATCTTGCCAGCACACAGGACAAGGCATCTAGCCAGTACATAGGACTAGACATCTAGCCAGCACAAAGGACTAGGCATCTAGCGTGCACAAGCTGGGGATTGCCACTCATACAACTCTCATACTAGTAAGAGCCTCCCCTCTCCCAAGGAGCATCAACGCTTACCCTGAATGGCTACAAGAAAAAGATCCTGATGCACAAACACGTAGAAGCACAAAGCACAATACCACAACAGGATATCCTTAATCATATCAGAACTCAATCAACATGTTCAATGAACACAATACATGCAAATTAGGCACTCAAAACCTATCTCAAAGGTTCGGTATAGCCTAGAGGATCATATCTCAATCCGTAATTCAAGCATACACTATCCAACACATGCACAAACATTTGAGTTCAAGAATGAATTTCAGTACAGCTTTTCATCCCCAAACTGATGGTCAATATGAAAGAACGATTCAGACCTTCGAAGATATATTGTGTGCGTGTATGATAGACCGAAATACCAGTTGGGATCAATGTCTACCTTTGTTGGAATTCACTTACAACAATATTTTTCATGTAAGCATTAGGATGGCCCGTTATGAAGCATTATATGGGAGACGTTACAGAACTCTAATTTGCTGGAATGAAGTAAGTGAGAGATGCCTAAATAATCCAAAATTGATTGATAAAAAAACTGAACAATTGAATATGATTCGACAAAGGCTGAGGATGGCACAAGATCAATAGAAAAACTATGTTGATAATCAATAAAGAGAGCTGGACTTTGCTGTAGGTGACAAAGTGTTTCTGAAAGTTACCAGTGGAAAGGTGTCCTTCATTTTCAGAAGCACGGTAAGCTAGCACCTCATTACATTGTTCTGTATGACATTGTTGAGAGGGTCGGCCCAATTGCCTATCGACTTGCATTGCCCCCGAATATGGAGAGAATTCGCAATATGTTTCACATTTTGATGTTGAGAAAGTGTGTTTGAGATCCTACTCATGTGCTTGAAGAACCACCAGTTGAGGTTGATGAAGACATATCCTACTCCGTACATCCAGTTGCTATACTAGACCGATCAGTTCGTCAGCTTCGCAGTCGAAGCGTTCGTATGGTATGAGTTATTTGAAGTAATGGCCAAGTTGAGGAGCAGTTTTGGGAGACTAAGCAAATGATGTATGTGAGATTTTTTCCCCTGTTTTCTTAGGTACTTGTGCTGAAATTTTGAGGACAAAATTTTTATGAGGAGGAGAGGATGTGAGACCCTGATCCTTTCCCTGAAAGATATCCTAAAAGTCCAGGTACTAGTGAAGCTGAAATGACCATTTTACCCCTGGAAAAAAATAGATATGTGGTAGCCGGAAATCATATTAAAGGTTCTGTCCTCATTTTGAAATCATTTCTTCCTTGTTTCATTTCTATCATAAATGGTCTAATATCTATCCTTAAGAGATAATTTCAAAATTAAATCCTAAATATTATTTCCTTATATCTAGTCTTAAAAGTAGAAAAATTAATCCCATTTAACCCTATAAACAAAACAGTCAGCCGTACACATGTTCTCACAACAAAAACACTTAAAGTTATCATGTGATAACCTCTCTCCCTTACCCTTGTTGCCGAAATTTACCCTACACTAACCATAGCCCAAATCTTTCATCCATCATCTAATTTCTACAAATAATAGCTCGTTGGAAACCTCTTTTCATCATTCATCATGTTATCTTGGCTTCATCATCAGAAGGTTAGTGCTTCCCAATATTTATTGCTATCGCAATTTATAAGATCTTGGTACCGCAATTCCTTGATTCTTCCTTCAATTAGTTTTAATTTTTGTTCCTCTTCTTCATATGATTGTTTAGCACCTATTCTTGTTATAATATCATGAATTCATCATTTGTATCCTCTCTATATGTGAAATCGGCATACCTTACTCCTTTTCCCTAATGTTCTTGAAATTTGTCAATTGGTTTGTCTGTTCATTTCTAATCTCCTTCCTTTTATTCATTTGAGTAATTAAAACCTAATCCTTTGTTGTTATCATAAAATCATAACCTTTAACCTCCTTATGCATGAAATCGCAACTTGCCCTATTGCCCTAACTTGGTGCTGAAATTTGAATGGTGAATTGGGTTGAAAAATCAGGTTGATTCTTGTTGTGTTCTTGGCTATCACATCACACATCCAAGGGTGGTGGTTCCAGCAGTTTCTAATCACTGGTTTCTGATAGGTTTGGTGAGTAGAATTGGTAAGGAACTAGGATGTTTATTTGATTGCTGAATATGCATACTTAGTATGGTTTTGTCTTTGCCTTATAATTGTATAAGCGGTTCTACTTCCATTGATAAAGGAAAAGGATTAGCTACTTTTAGAGACAAGAAAGGTAAGATCTATACCTCATCAGTTTCTCTAGAGATCCTTTTTGCTTATTTGATGTTTTGTTCATGATTTTTGTGTATATGCATGTTTAAGGTACGTTGTGCATGATTGCAAATTGGTTTGAGAATCCCTAGGCTATTGCAAATCCCTAAGATAGGATGTGCATGCCTATTTCAGTTGTGCTATGTGCATTGGACTTGCTGATTGTGTTGTAAAGTGATTGAGGATTCCCTATTGTGGTGTTATGCCTAGTACTTGCTTGTACTTGATTGTGTGTCAGGATATTTTTCTGGTGGCCATTCTGGGTAAGCACTGATGCTCCTAGGGAAAGGAAAGGTACTTACTACAATGGGAGTTGCATGAATGGCAATCCTCAGCAAGAGCTCGCTGGATGCCTAGTCCTTATGTGGCTAAATGCCTTGTCCTTGTGTGGCAAGATGCCTTTATCCTTGTATGGTTTGGATGCCTTTATCCTTGTTTGGTTTGGATACCCTTGTCATTGTGTGTCTTGGATGCCTTGTCCTTGTGTGGCAATATGAGTAGGCCTACTGATTAGATTGTTTGCTAACCGTTTATCCTTTGTGCAATGAAGCCTTGGACAACAAAGGTGGAAGGGGACAACCTTTCTATTGTTGAAATCAGATGATGAATTACTTGTCTCTGTACTTCTGTTTTCAAAAGTGTTCTTATTCTCCCCAAAACTTGTTACTTTCGACCCTATTCTTATTGTGTTTGATTGATGATTGTTTGATACCCTTAGTAGTATAGGTGAATCTGATGTTGATTGGGAGACATTTGTTTAGATACGGATCTTATGATGTTGTGATCCTATTGAGATTCTTGTAATTTCACCCTATTGTTTTCCTATTTTTTAGGCTTACATACATTTTCTGTTAGTGGTACTGAGGTGTATAATCAAGGCTGCACGGCGGGATGATATTGCATCACATTCGTACTGTGAGATTCCGTCTATTGTAGTGCCGATCAGTGCCAGCGTTAACAGTAGCGTAAGTGTCGGCGGCAGCACGCCGATGCTAAGTGGTTGGTTGTGAACATGGCCGTAGGAAGCCTTTAAGTAACCCATAGTAAATCTGAGAGTGTTTAAGTATGATTATGAGTGAGATAGGTTCGACGATCGAGGTTGAGTCAGTGGAAAACAAACCAGGTTGATTTTGGTCCGTTTTGCGCGACCGCGAGCCGTTTGGGCCAAAATTTTGTGTATTGGGCTGTTGCCATTTTTTTTCCATTCCCAGCCCTTATGTTATGGCTTTATATACTCAAAGAAGTTGTTGGGCCACTTGGTTGACCAAAACAACCACTCAGCCCAAAACAACAATTTTGTTTTTAAGTTGTTGGGCCCTTGTTGAACTTTTGGGCCCGAAACCCATCAGCCCAAGCCCACACTTTATCATTTAAACACTCCTCTTCTAGAAGTGACTAGGAGAACACACACTCATCACCAGCCTTAACCCGGTTTTCTCCTTCCTTCACCCTTCCAACCTACCAAAATCCATACTTTGCTCACTTTGACCCCAAAAACTTGTGAGGGATTGTCCCAAAACACTTTCCCATCAATTTTCTACACTTTTTCACTGTTAACTTGGGGTCTAAGGCCTGATTTTGAGATGCTCTTCATTTTGGCCGAAAATTTCAGAGTTGTTGGTAAATGCTTAATCTTTGGTTTTCTTTTTGGATTGGTTAGTTTATTAGGTTGCTAGTGATGTGATTAAGTGTTTTTGATGGATGGAAATGCATAAAAATAACCTATGATTCTTGTATGAATTCCGGATAAACAGTATCAGGGGGTTGTTTCTTCATGTTATTGATCATGTTGGTGTGTTTATTCATGTTAATTGAGTGGTTGTAGTCAGTATTGAGAGGGAACTTGTTGATTATGTGAGGAATTGATGTTGAGCTGGTAATGAGAGTATCTGAATGTAAGGAGTATTGTGATTTAGTTGTTTAGAGTGGATAGGGAAATGTAGATGTGTGTGTGTGCAGCGTGAGAGGATCCATAGGATTGCTTTCAATTATTTTCCATTTGATTCCTTGATTGGTTATGCTTAGTATGGTTGTATGGTTTGTGTTTGTTTAGGCGGTACCGGATCGAGCGGTAGAGGCAAGGATATTGTTGGAGAACCGTCGACGCGACGAGAGGTGGGAGTTTATGTTTCATTTGCATACGCGAAATGTTTTATTTTCAGAATTTAATATGATCAAATGTTTTTGGTTTGAATAGAGGCGTAACTTGACCTGTGTTTAACATTTATATAAGCATCATAATATGCTTGCCATGTGTGAATGCATCAACTATATATTCAAAGCTGAAGCATGCTGACTTGTTTGATGTATACTTTGCTTGTGAGAGTTGTGTTCATTGTTACCCTTGGTGAGCAGTCTCTTGTGGGTGATTTGTTGTGATAATATTATGATGATACATGTGTTATTGGGCATGAGAAGTGAGAGGAGGTTTAAAAAGAAAATATATTGTTCCAGCCCATTTTGAGAAATGGATTAAAAATATATGAATTTTCATACGTGTTTTGTGACCTACTATATGATGTGATTTTTCATTTCCATATACATGATTCTCATTGTGGCCGAATACTTTGAATATTAATTTGAGATGTTTCGCACCTGTTTTACAAGCTGGAAATGTTTAATTGCATGCATGGAATATATGATGACTTTTTCGATGTAATAACCCATACGTGATAAATTCACTATTTGGTCACTAACCGATCAGACCCCCCGATTTCCAGTAAAGATCCCGATGATGTTCACACCCTTTTGAAACCCATGAATGAGTGTTTTTAACCCCGGAAAGTCTTCTTTTGAGTGTGATGAATTGTGCTATGTGTTGTGCATTATGTTTTAAGAGTACCAAATATAAATATTTTCTAGACACTGTACCGATTGGAATTGACGGTAAAAGCTTGATCAAGTTAGGTAAGTATATGGAGTCCTTATAGAGAGGACAGTTGCTTACCTTGGAGAGGTATGGTTGGATATATGTATGTATATTGAGTGCTGTGTGCACTATGAAGGGAAAGGCCTTACAAATGCTTCATATATATTTTACGACGTTATATCTACGTGTGCTCAAAATTGAATGTGATAGCTTGTGTTTTTCCATTCAATTTTGGACAATACTGATGGTGGGGTTTTGTTTATATATATGCTACAACTGAAAACCATCGGTAGGGTTTTAGGTAACCCTTTAGCGGGGGTTACGTGAAAGTGGTTTGTCTCCACCCCGTTATGTTTTGGGCATAGTAGCCTCAAAGCTGTGATTTATGGATCTTTTGTATTTATTTTCCTTATGCCATTTGGTGTGTACACTTAGGATGGATACATAGAAGAATATGGATTGTAATGGTTTGAATAAATGTTTGATACTATGATTTGGTTTTGTCTCCATTCCACCGTTTATGCTTATGACGCGGTAACTTCCACTGAGGTCCTTGATCTCCCCCCCTCCCCCCCCCCCCCCCCCCTATCTATTGTTTTGTTTCAGGACTAAGTTGTGAGAGATAGCTTTTCAACTTCGAGGTTGCTATCCCGGTATTGGTCGTAGGGCTGGACAAATGTACATGCACGTTTTTTTTTGACTCGACATTTTTCACATCTTCTTGTATATTTGGATACTTGTGCATTGTGCTGATATAGATAAGAAGTGATGTTATTTTGAGTTTCTGGGAATCTGTGAGTGTGGATTCGAGGTGTTACATGTTTAAGGCCGAATGGCCCGTTATATGTGATTTGTTATCTTCGCTGCATGTGTTGTTACTCCGTTGTTTGTTGGTTATGCCAAGTACAATTTGATGCATGCCATGTTTTGAAAAAAAAAATTCATATGTTGTGTATTTATTACGTTTGGCGTAACAGAGTTTTATGGTTAAGCCTTGTGTGGTTCCGCTTGGTCCACAAGTTGGGTCAACCGGGGTTGCACGGCGGTGAGGCTCCCAGTTACCGGGTACGGGTCCTCACAAGGTTGGTAGCGGAGCATGGTTATTTTGTGTGCATTGAGTGCAAACTAGTCTTCTTTTGCATGTGCATCACACTCACGACACCTGCATTGTCCAGCATAGAGTATGTCTAGTTGTCTTGTTTTTGTTTTTCTTAGGCTTATACCTATGGCTGCGTGTTCTGTGGTTTTAGATGGCACCTAGAAAGAAGGTGAGGAGACCACGTCGGGTACAGGCAGAAGATGTTGAGGAAAGGTCCGATGCCCGTGGACCAACGGAAGAGGCACAAACAGAACAGACAGCACAGGTAGGACAGGCAGCATCTATGGCCCAAGACCCGGTTTTGATTCAAATGTTGACGGCATTACAGACAACTCTGGGTCAGATGCAGCAAACAATGCAATAGATACAAACTGCAGCTACTCAGCAACCACAAGTGCAAGTACCGGTACAGCTTGAACTGGAAGTACCGCCAGAGGTAAGGCAAGCTGATGTACAAGGCGGTAGATTACCATTACAAGTGTCCAAGCTATTGAAGGAGGCAAGGCACTTGGGCTGCCAAAGTTTCTATGGCTCGAGTGATGCATTAGTGGCAAAGATATGGAAAGACAACATAGTATTGACAGCTCAGGATCTGAGGATTTCAGTTGAGGACCGAGTCATATTGGCTACCCGCTTACTGGAACGTGATGCAGCTACCTGGTGGGGTACCATCAGGAACCGTTTTGGCGGTCAGCCCAGGTGGGAAGAGTTCGAAAGGGAGTTTGATTTGTGGTACTTTCCGCCTCCTTTTCAGAACAATAAGCGGTCTGAATTTTATATGCTTTGTCAAGGGAACAAGACCGTGGCGGAGTATGAAACGGAGTTCCGGGCACTTGTTCATTTTGTGCCGGAAATTGAACAAGACAAGATTATTTTGGCGAGTCGGTTGAGAAGAATTAGAACATCCGCACTATCATGGGGCCAAACACTAGCACAGACTTTGAGAAAGTGGTTGTGGAGGCCGTGAAATCTGAGGAAATAGCACGGGGACAAAGTGGACAAGTCAGTAGATCAGGGGACTTTGGTAAGGGAAAGAGCCCCATGAGGTTTGGCAGCCGGTTGGATCGAAGACCAGAAAATAAGAGGTACACCCCATATGCTACAGCCCCGACTAGATTACAAGGAACATCTTCCTTTTTGACTAGAACGCAACCTGCCCACTCGACGTCAAATTTTAACAGACCCTCTAGGTATCCGCGATCGCATCCCAACCACTGTTACACATGTGGTCAGCCCGGGCACTTCGCTAGAGATTGTCCTCGGGACGGCACCGCGAGATCGATGACATATCAGTCGAAAACCTCAGCAATGTCAACGGTTCAAAGGGCTGGTGTGAGTCAGATAGGCTCACAAGGATCAACGAGACCACCGAGTAGAGCACAGGTGGGACGACCATCTAGTAGCCAGGCTACGAATCAATCTTCACACCAGCAATCACAACGACCTCAGACACGCTTGTTTACTTTGGTGGAGGCAGAGGCGAGCGCCAATCCAGATGTTGTGATAGGTACACTCATTGTCTTTTCTATACCTACTAAAGTATTAATGGACCCCGAAGCGAATAGATCCTTTATTGGTCCTAGAGTAGCTGTGAGTGCAGATAGGGAGTTGTCACCCCTAGAGCCACCCATAGAAGTTTTAACTCCGTTGGGTGAACGGTTGATCTGCGAGAGTGTGTATTTGGGCTGTTTGTTGTGAATGGGTTCTGCAGAAATTGAGGTTCATCTAATTCCCTTGAATATGAAAGAGATAGATGTTATCTTAGGGATGGACGGTTTGGCTAGGTACTGAGCAAGAATGAACTGCTTCACGAAGAAGGTGAAATTCCGTTTGACGGACGGGTTAGAATACTGTTTCGAAGGTGATCGACGAGTCGTCCCTTCATGTGTCATTTCATGGCTGGATGCCAAGCGTATGATCCTCAAGGGTTATTCAGCTTTCTTAGCACATGTTAGAGATTCGACAATTGAGCCGTCGGAGCTAAGCAGAATACCAGTAGTACAAGATTTTCCCGATGTGTTTCCAGAAGAATTGGCAGGGTTACCACCGGAGAGGGAGATTGAATTTGAGATTGAGTTGTTGCCAGGAACAAGTCCTATCTCCATTCCAGCATATAGGATGGCAACAGCTGAACTGAAAGAGTTGAAGACTCAACTGGAGGACTTAGTGGATCGTGGATTTATCAGACCTAGCGTTTCACCTTGGGGAGCACCAGTTTTGTTTGTCAAGAAGAAGGATGGCTCGTTGAGACTGTGTATCGATTACAGGCAACTGAATCAGGTTACGGTGAAGAACCGGTACCCATTGCCACGCATTGATGACCTGTTTGATCAGCTGCAAGGAGCCTCGGTATTTTCCAAAATTGATTTGAGATCGGGTTATCATCAACTGAGGGTTCGTGAGTCTGATGTGCCAAAGACAGCCTTCCGGTCACGGTATAGGCATTACGAATTTCTGGTGATGCCGTTTGGAGTGACTAATGCGCCAGCCATGTTTATGGATTTGATGAATAGAGTCTTTCGGGAATACGTAGATCAGTTTGTCATTGTGTTTATTGATGACGTCTTGATCTATTCAAAGTCGGAGGAGGAGCACTTGGTGCATTTGCGGGCTGTGTTGAACAAACTTAGAGCGCAACAGTTGTATGCCAAATTCACTAAGTGTGAATTTTGGCTGAAGGAAATAGGTTTCTTGGGACATGTGGTATCAGCAGAAGGTATACTTGTCGACCCCAAGAAGATAGAAGCCATTGTGTCATGGGAACCTCCTCGTAGTATCACGGAAATCCGAAATTTTCTTGGTCTGGCCGACTACTATCGGAGGTTTGTGGAAAACTTCTCTGTCTTGGCAGGCCCGTTGACGCGTCTAACACGCAAGGGAGTTCCGTTTGTATGGTCAGAGGCATGTGAGAAGAGTTTTCAGGAAGTGAAGGCCAGACTTGTATCGGCACCGGTTCTTACCTTTCCGGTCAGCGGCAAGGGGTACATTGTGTATAGCGATACATCGAAGATTGGATTGGGTTATGTGCTGATGCAAGATGGTAAGGTAGTGGCTTACGCATCGAGACAGTTGAGACCGCATGAGAGCAACTACCCGACTCACGATCTTGAGTTGGCTGCGATGGTGTTCGCACTCAAGATTTGGCGGCATTACCTATATGGTGAAACGTGCAGGATGTTCACCGATCATAAGAGTCTCAAATATCTTCTCACCCAGAAGGATTTGAACTTGAGACAATGGAGGTGGTTGGAATTGATCAAAGATTATGACTTGGTGATTGACTACCATCCGGGCAAGGCGAATGTCGTCGCTGATGCATTGAGTAGAAAGACATCATTTTCCTTAGCCTATGTTCGCACCGAGTACATGCCTATGTTGATGTGTCTGAGAACATCTAGAGTACGACTTGATAGTGATGACTCTGGAGCATTAATAGCACAGTTGATTGTGAGGCCGACTTTACTAGACGAGATTTGGACCAAGCAACGTGAAGATCCAGTGTTGAGTCAAATAAAGTAACAGTTGGAGGAAGTAGACAGTGGTACTAGTACAGTAAGTCAGTATCGTGTGAGAGAGGATGGTATCCTGACGTTTTAAGGACGAGTGTGCATCCCTCATGACGAAGAGCTAAGACAATTGATTTTGATGGAGGCACATAGTTCGATGTTTTCCATTCATCCGGGCAGCACCAAGATTTACAAGGACTTGTGATAACAATATTGGTGGGCCGGAATGAAGAGCATATTGCTGAGTTTGTGGCAAAGTGCCTAGTGTTAGCAAGTCAAGGAGGAACATCAGGGACCTGCGGGATTACTACAGTCGTTACCCATTCCGGAGTGGAAATGGGAGCATGTGACGATAGATTTCGTGACAGGGTTGCCGAGATCACAACGAGGTTATGATGCGATATGGGTGATAGTGGACAAACTGACCAAGTCTGCACACTTCCTCCTCATTAAGGTTACAGATACGCGGAGAAGTTAGCAGTAAAGTATCTTGACGAGATTGTCAGACTTCATGGCGTGCCAGTGTCGATTGTGTCGGATAGAGATCCGAGATTTACGTCCAGATTTTGGGGGAAACTTTATAGTGCTTTAGACACGCAACTAAATTTCAGCATCGTATTTCACCCACAGACAGATGGACAGTCTAAGAGGACGATTCAAACCTTGAAAGACATGCTTCAAGCATGCGTGTTGGATAGGCAGAAGGCATGGGATCGATGCCTACCGTTAGTTGAGTTCGTTTATAACAACAGTTTTCAAGTGTTTAAGGCTAAGACAAAATCGTCCTATGCCCTACTTTTAGCGACAAGATTTGCATAGTTATTTGGAATGATAAATTCAGGTTGAATCTTGTTAAGTTCCTGGCTATCAGATCACACATCCAAGGGGGAGGCACCTGCAACGTCTGATCACTGGTTTTCTGATAGGTTTGGTGAGTGGTATTGGTAAGGAAATAGGGTATTCAATTGCCTATTGAATATGCACGCTTAGTTTGCTTTTGTCTTTGCCTGGTGATAATTTAGGTGGTTCGGATTTACTTAATAAAGGAAAAGGAGTAGGTTTTTGTTCAAAGACAAGAGAGGTAGGATCTACGTCTCATCGGTTTCTCCAGAAACCCCTGCTCTTTTCTTGATGCTTTTGTTACCTGCCCTTGTTATATTGCTTGCGATTGGATTATATGGTGATAATATGAAATGCGGAATGAGATATGAATCTCCTAGGCTACATCGAACCCCTGAGTTAGGAATTGAGTGCCTGGGATGCAATTGTTATGTGAATTGGATATGTTGATTGTGTTATGACATGATTGAGGATACCCTATTGTGGTATTATGCTTTGTACTTGCCTGTGTGTGCTTGTACGTGTCTGTGTCAGGATCCTGTTCCGGTGGCCATTCGGGGTAAGTTCTGATGCTCCTAGGGAGAGGAGAGGTTCTTACTGGTATGGGAGTTGTATGGGCGGCAAATCCCAGCAAGTGCATGCTGGAGGTCTGGTCCTTGTGTGGCCGAAACCCTGTCCTTGTGTGGCAGGAAGCCCTGATAGGTATGTGACCTGGGATGCCCTGGTAGGTATGTGACCAGGGAAGACTTGTCCGTGTGTGGCTACTCGACTTGTCCTTGCGAGGACAAGAAGAAAGACTTACTGATTAGTTTGCGTGTTAACCATCTACCCTTTGTGCAGTAAGTTTTGGACAACACAGGTGGAAAGGGATGGCCTTTCTTCTTCATTGCCGAGGGCAATGTGATGTGTTTCACCTGCCTGTGTACTTCTGACTTTCGAAACTGTTTGCAGTCCTCCCTCTGCCATAGATTCGGCCCTAACCTCTTTTGATTGGTTTTTGAATTGCGTGACCCTCTTTTAGTTGTTTAGGAATGATCTTATGAGAATTGGAAGATTTGTGTTTAGGGATTCTGTAAATCTTATGATGTTGTGACCCTACTGAGATTCTTGTAATCTCAAACCGTTGTTTTTACCATTTTTCATGCTTAGGTACATTCACTGTTCGTGGTACCCTACTGAGACCCCTATGGGACTTGTGTATTATGAACCCAAAGATTTAATTTAAGACTTTCGCTGATGTTTTATTTACTCTGTATGATACCAGAATATGTGTCCAATATCATGCTCCAATTGTTGATAAGCAATAAGATTAACAAGCTTAAAATTGGTAGTTAATGATAAGCCTTGTGAGATTCAAATAGGTCTTAGGTGTCATTTAGGCTTATTTGGGTTTCATAGCGGTAATGACCTTAATCAGAGCAATTATTAGTAGTTAGGAATTTGGGTCGCTACAAGTTTGGTAGCGAAGCATGGTTTAGGAAATGTAATTTGTTATATGCTACCAAACTCTTACAAGTTTGGTAGCGGAGCATGGTTTAGGGATTATGATTTGTTATATGCTAACTTTTTTGTTGATTTTGGTGATTGCAGGTAAGAACATGGGCACACACTCACTCACTTAGGGGCTAAAACCAAAAGGGAACTAGGGATAACATGGGATTGAAATGATGGAAATAATAATAGCAGATGTGATGATTGTTCATCATTAGTATGCCTTAATATGTTTGAGTAGATGATTAGCTATGTTTCTTGTCATTACCGAATGAATATGCATGTGAGTGATGAGGTGTATTGCCGAATATGGATGATGTGTGAGTCTATGTTTCCCTGATGTTTGATAATAATTTCTACGAGTGTACATGTGATTTCTGAAAATTTGTATATTGTTTGTCAGCATATGCGTATCGTCCAGTGCATGCCTCTCCACCAGGTACCACTCTTTTACTAGTATTGTATTTAGTATATGTTGTGTAGTAAAGGTGTATTCATGTAGTATGGCACGCTCAAGGCAACAAAGGGACCAACGGGGTAGGTTTGAGATTCAGAATGAACAGCAACCTATTGAGCAATATGAGCCAAATGGACAAAATGAGCAGGAAGGGCAAGCTGAGTCCGAAAACCAACCTGAGACACCAGCCGCACCAGGCATTGACCCTGTTATGGCACAAATCTTAAATGTGTTACAGGGAATTTCTGCAAACCAGCAGCGAATGGAGGCGCAATTTCCGAATGTTCCTACGCTTGCACCAGAACCTGTTCCTCCACTTGAACCTATGCAGCCGGCACATCATAAGGAGACAGAGAGACTTCCCGTTATGATTACAAAATTTTTGAAGGAAGCTTGACAACTTGGATGTAAAGATTTCGGTGGTTCAGCTGGAGCCGCAGCCGCTCGTGAGTGAATAGATACCTTATGCCGAGTATCCTTGTTCCTGCGTATCTTGGATGATGACAAGGTTTCCATTGCTACATTCTTACTTGAAGGAGAAGCCCTCGCATGGTGGACATCTGTTAGCTTGCGATTCGGCGATCGTTTGCCAACATGGGAAGAATTCCAGTATGAATTCGACGAGAGATTTTATACGAGATTCCATAAAAGCGAGCGGCGACAAGCTTTTTACAAACTTGAACAAGGCACCCGTTCGGTGCTGGAATATGAAAAAATGTTAAGAGAATTGTCCCGATTTGCTCCTGAAGAAGATCGTACACCGTACCAACTTGCGAGACGATTTCAGGATGGGTTGAGCACCGAACTCAAAACCATCATCGGTACGACACCGGTGCAGAATTTACAAGAACTAATTGTTGCCGCAACTGAGGCTGAAAAGATCGTGCAAACCAAGAAGTCATCCGCAGCCACTAGTGTCGGATCCTATAGGCGAGATTCGAGGTTCAATCGGCGAAGGGGACCCTATCCTTTAAGGTCCTATCCTCCGAAAATTGATGGCAATGGAAACACCAACCGAAAGAGCTTCTCTGGTTCAAATTCCTATAGATCTTCATGGAATTCGTAGCAACGACGATGTTACAATTGTGGTGAGATGGGACATGTTCAGAGGGAATGCCCAAAACCATGGAGAATCACAGGCGTACCAAACACCAGCCGAAGTGGGAATGTCAACCCCGCCAGACCACCAACACACCACCCAACAGATCCACAAGTGAGGCGCAACCAAGACGAACAAGGCTCTTTACTTTGACTGATGCCGAGGCTAGTCCTAATGTGGTGACAGGTACTATTTCAGTCTTTTCTCGAAACGCTAAAGTATTATTTGATCCAAGAGCAAATAGATCGTTTGTAAGTCCAAGGATAGCATTTAGCGTGGATCGTCCTCTATCTCCCTTGACTCCTCCTATTGCAGTTCTAACTCCTTTGGGAGAACAACTAATTTGTGATCTGGTCTACATCGGCTGTTCTATACGTATGGGATCGAATGTAGTTGAAGTGAATCTAATTCCATTAGACATCAGGGAGTTGGATGTGATTTTAGGCATGGATTGTCTGGCAAAATATCAAGCCCGTGTAGAGTGTTTCACCAAGTGGGTATGGTTCACACTTTCTGATGGTACCGGATATTGTTTTGAAGGCGATAGGCGAGTTGTGCCAACTTGCATGATTTCCTGGCTTAAGGCGAAGCGACTAATCAACAAAGGATGTACAGCGTACCTTGCGCATGTACAGGATATTTCTAAAGAATTCTCAGATCTGAATTCTGTTCTTGTGGTTTGCGAATTTCCAGAAGTATTTCCTGAAGACATAGCCAGACTACCACCATCAAGGGAAGTGGAATTCGGCATTGAACTAATGCCAGGTACGAATCCGATTTCTATTCCCCCGTATCGTATGGCTCCTGCGGAAATGAAGGAACTAAAGACGCAATTGGAAGATTTGCTGGATCGTGGTTTTATTCGACCTAGTGTGTCACCCTGGGGAGCACCTGTTTTGTTCGTGAAAAAGAAAGACGGTTCGCTGCGATTGTGCATTGATTATCGGCAGCTGAACCGTGTGACCGTGAAAAATAAATACCCTTTGCCACGCATCGACGATTTGTTTGACCAACTCCAAGGTGCAGCCGTGTTCTCCAAGATTGATCTCAGATCTGGATACCATCAATTGCGAGTTCGTGATGCTGATATTCCGAAGACAGCATTCAGATCGCGATACGGCCACTACGAATTTCTGGTTATACCATTCGGCTTGACCAATGCACCAGCTGTGTTTATCGACTTGATGAATCGTGTGTTCCACAAATTTCTGGATAGATTTGTGATAGTCTTCATCGACGACATTCTGATTTACTCAATATCAGAAGAGGATCATGCTATGCACTTGCGGATTGTGCTTAAAATCTTGAAGGATCGACGGTTGTTCGCAAAGTACTCGAAATGAGAATTCTGGTTACGTGAGGTTAATTTCCTTGGCCATATTGTTTCCGCCCAAGGTGTGTTTGTTGATCCAAAGAAGATTGAAGCTGTGATTGCTTGGGAACCACCGCGAAGTGTGTTTGAAGTTCGTAGTTTCCTAGGCTTAGCAGGATACTACCGTCGCTTTGTGGAAAATTTTTCAACACTTTCCGGACCATTGACAAAACTGACACGCAAGGGTGAGCCGTTCGTATGGAACGAGAAATGCCAGCAAAGTTTCGATGAGCTAAAGAATCGGTTAGTTTCTGCACCTATCCTTACCTTACCTGTTTGCGGAAAGGAGTATGTGGTTTACAGCGACGCGTCAAAATCTGGACTTGGATGTGTCTTGATGCAAGATGGGAAAGTCATTGCCTACGCTTCAAGGCAATTGCAACCGCATGAGATGAACTACCCTACACATGACTTGGAACTTGCAGCCGTGGTATTTTCCTTAAAAATATGGCGACATTATTTATACGGCGAGACGTGTCGAATCTTCACTGATCACAAAAGCCTGAAGTACCTCCTTACACAAAAAGAATTGAATATGAGACAACGAAGATGGGTGGAGTTGATTAAAGACTACGATTTGATCATCGAATATCATCCTGGCAAGGCGAATGTTGTTGCTGATGCCCTGAGCAGAAATTATCATCCCCCTTCCCCAACAATTTTGGCCTATATGCGCACCTATTACCTACCGATGATGCTGGAATTGAAAACTAATCGTGTGCATCTTGGCACCGATTTCTCTGGTTCGTTGTTGGCACGAATTGAAGTCGCACCTACCCTAATTGAAGAAATCCGGAATCAACAATTAGAGGATTCAAAACTTGCTGAAATTCGGAAGCAACTTGCTGATGGTGTTGATGCCATAGTTTGTGTTTTCAGAATACGAGATGACGAAGTACTAGTCTTCAGAAACCGGGTATGTGTTCCACAAAATGTTGATATTCGTAACCTTATTCTATCGGAGGCGCATAGTTCGAAGTTCGCTATTCATCCTGGAAGCACCAAGATGTACCGAGATTTCAAGGGGCAGTTTTGGTGGCCAAATATGAAACGTCATATTGCTGAATTCGTTGCCCGATGTCTCGTATGTCAACAAGTAAAGATCGAACATCAAAGACCCGCTGGTCTGCTTCAGTCACTTCCGATTCCAGAATGGAAGTGGGAGCACGTCACAATGGATTTTGTGACCAGTTTGCCTAGATCTCAGCGAGGATATAATGCCATTTGGGTGATCGTGGATCGACTGATGAAATCTGCACACTTTCTTCCTATACGTGTGACGGATACACCAAAAAAATTGGTAGTTCGTTACTTGGACAAGATTGTTCGTTTGCATGGAGTACCAGTTTCTATAGTTTCAGATCGTGACCCTCGTTTCACTTCAAGATTTTGGGAGAAATTCCACAATGCACTGGGTTCGAGATTGAATTTCAGTACAGCATTTCATCCCCAGACCGATGGTCAATCAGAAAGGACGATTCAGACACTTGAAGACATGCTACGTGCGAGTGTATTGGACCAGAAAACCGACTGGGATCGAAGCTTACCATTGGTAGAATTTGCTTACAACAACAGTTTTCATGTAAGCATCGGTATGGCACCCTATGAAGCACTATATGGGAGACGCTGCAGAACCCCCATTTGCTGGAATGAAGTAGGCGAGAGATGCCTAGACAGTCTGGAATTAATTGACCAAGCAATAGAGAAATTAAGCTTGATTCGAAAAAGGTTAAAAGCAGCCCAGGATCGGCAGAAAAGTTACGCCGACAATCGACGAAGGGAGCTGGAATTTGCGGTAGGAGACAAAGTGTTTTTGAAAGTCGCCCCATGGAAAGGAGTCCTTCATTTTCAGCAGCGAAAAAGTATATGCGAGATCCTGCTCATGTGCTTAAAGAACTGCCAGTTGAAGTTTCTGAAGACCTATCCTATCCCGTACAGCCAGTTGTCATACTAGACCGGTCAGTTCGATAGCTTCGCAGTCGAAACATGCCTATGGTACGAGTTGTTTGACGTAATGGCCAAATTGAGGAGCAGTCTTGGGAGACTGAGGAGTCTATGCATGCAAAATTTCCTTACTTGTCTGATTAGGTACTTATATTACAAAATTTTGAGGACGAAATTCTTATAAGGAGGGGAGGATGTAAGACCCCTAATTTTGAGTCCTAGAAGTCTAGAAGCTAGTGCAGGTGAAAAGACAATTTTGCCCCTGAAGGAAAGGATGTGTGATGGCCGAAATTGGTAAGATTGTTTAGTAGTTAACTTTGTTTTAAATTTCTTTTGATCTAAGTTCTTATAGGTGGATAATTTCCTTAGAGATTGTCCTTATAGAGGGATAATTGCTTTAGAGATTAAAGACCCTAAAAATAGGAAAGATAATTTAGAGTTTAATTATCTGATAGATTATCTTATTATGATAAGTAATTAAAAATAGTAATCATAATTCTATACCCATTCATTATAAATAGGAAGCCAACCCCACAAAAAATCATTCATAGAAGACTTACAAATTCTTACAGGACTAAAAACCCTATACCTCCCTATAGCCACCATAATTCTCAGAAATTTCAAACCAGCATAACTCACTCATCGTTCGTCGGATCTCTGCGAGTAATAGCTTGTTGTAAAGCTCTCTTCATTATCTTTCCAACCATCATTTTTGTTTGTCATGAGGTTAGCTGTAATGACCCCAATTCCTAACTATTATTAATTGCTCCGATTAAGGTCATTACCGCCGTGAAACCCAAATAAGCCTCAACAACACCTAAGACCTATTAGAATTCCACAAGGCTACTCATAAGATATCAATTTTAAGCTTGTTTATTTTGTTGCTTTTCAATCAATTGGAGCATGATATTGGACACATATTCTGGTAACGTACGGAGTAAATAAAAACATCAGCGGAAGTCTTAAATTAATCCATTGGGTTCATAACACACAAGTCCCATAGGGATCCAAATAACCAGCAAAGCAAGAAATTCATCAACCAATTTTCGGAAATAGCAAGCCAAACGAATGCTTAAACATAAACCAGAACAATGTCCAATCTTTCAAGTTATATGCGCAAGTAACAAGTATGCAAATGTGATGCGATATCGTCCCGCCGTGCAGCCTTGATCTCACACACTGGTACCACGAACAGTGAATGTACCTAAGCCTGAAAAATGGTAAAAACAACGGTTTGAGATTACAAGAATCTCAGTAGGGTCACAGCATCATAAGATCTACAGAATCCTTAAACACAAATCTCCCAATTCACATAAGATCATCCCTAAACAACTAAAGGGGATCACGCAATTCAACAACAAACCAAAAGGGGTTAAGGCCGAAATTATGGCTGCGGGAGGACCACACTTCCGAAAGTTCAGAAGTACACAGGCAGGTGAAATACAACAAAATCACACACAATGATGAAGAAAGGCCATCCCCTTCCACCTGTGTTGTCCAAGACTTACTGCACAAAGGGTAGATGGTTAACACACAAACTAATCAGTAAGCCTTTCACCTTATCCTCGCAAGGACAAGTCGACTAGCCCCACATGGACAAGTTTTCCCTTAGTCGCAACCAGAGCATTCCCAAATCTTGCAAGATAAGGGCTTCCTGTCTCGCAAGACAGGGATCCGGCCTCGCAAGGACAGATATCCAGCGTGCACTTGCTGGTTCATCACCCATATACCTCCCATAAATCCATAAGAACCTCTCCTCTCCCTAGGAGCATCAGTTCTTACCCTGCCTGGCCAGCGGAACAGGATCCTGACACATAAACACGTACAAGCACACACAGGCAAGTACAAAGCATAATACCACAACAGGGTATCCTCAATCATGTCAGGAAACAATCAACACATCCAATTCATATAACAATAGCATCCCAAGCACTCAATTCCTAACTCAGGGGTTCGATATAGCCTAGGAGATTCATATCTCATTCCGAATGTCATATTCACACTCTACAATCCAATCACAAACAAATACAACAAGGGCAGGTAACAAAAACATCAGATAAGAGCAGGGGTTTCTGGAGAAACCGATGAGGCATTCCAATTAACAAGAATCAACCTGAATTTACCATTCCAATTAACTATGCAAAACCTGTTGCTAAAAGTAGGGCATAGGACGATTTTGTCTCGACTTACAACGAAATATTTGCAAGATTCCAACGACATATTATTTGCAAGATTCCAACAAACGAGTAGAAAGTTATGCTATTTTTAAGTTCAAGAAAATTTGGCGAAAACCTAATTCCGCCGCCGATTTTCAAAATAGCTTTAGACATAGAAATACTAAGCTTCTGACCAAAAACAAAATATGGTTGGAAAGAGAATGAAGAGAGCTTTCCAACAAGCTATTATTCGCAGAGATCCAACGAACGATGAGTGAGTTATGCTGGTTTGAACTTTCTGAAAATTATGGTGGCTATAGGGAGGTATAGGGTTTTAAGCCTATACGAAATTTGTAGGTTTTCTATGAATAATTCTTTGTGAGGTTGGCTTCCTATTTATAATGAGAGGGTATAGAATTATGATTACTACTTTAATCACTTTAACTAAATAGGATAATTTACTAGATAACTAAACTCTAAACTCTTTAATTATCTTCCCCTATTTTTAGGGACTTTAATCTATAAGGCAACTATCTAGCCTTAAGGATGATTCCTAAGGCAATTACTCATCTACAAGAACCTAGATCTAAAGGAATTAGAAACAAAATAATTTACTAAACAATCTTACCAATTTCGGCCATCACACATCCTTTCCTTCAGGGGCAAAATCGTCTTTTCACCTGCACTGGCTTCTGGACTTCTAGGACTCAAAATTCGGGGTCATACATTAGTATTTCTTTGTCTAAGGTTAATTTGAAAATCGGCGGCGGAATTAGGTTTTTGCCAAATCTTCTTGAACTTCAAAATAGCATAACTTTCTGATCGTTTATCAGATACTTACAAATAATAGCTTTTTGGAAAGATATTTTCATCCTCTTTCCAACCATATATAAATAGAAGCTTGGATGTAAATATTTCCTTGTTTAAGGCTAAGATGAAATCATCCTATGCCCTACTTTTAGCGACAAGATTTGCATAGTTATTTGGAATGATAAATTCAGGTTGAATCTTGTTAAGTTCCTGGCTATCACATCACACATCCAAGGGGGAGGCACCTGCAATTTCTGATCACTGGTTTTCTGATAGGTTTGGTGAGTGGTATTGGTAAGGAAATAGGGTATTCAATTGCCTATTGAATATGCATGCTTAGTTTGATTTTGTCTTTGCCTGGTGATAATTTAGGTGGTTCGGATTTACTTAATAAAGGCAAAGGAGTAGCTTCTTGTTCAGAGACAAGAGAGGTAGGATCTACGTCTCATCGGTTTCTCCAGAAACCCTTGCTCTTTTCTTGATGTTTTTGTTACCTGCCCTTGTTGTATTGCTTGCGATTGGATTATATGGTGATAATATGAAATGCGGAATGAGATATGAATCTCCTAGGCTATATCGAACCCCTGAGTTAGGAATTGAGTGCCTGGGATGCAATTGTTATGTGAATTGGATATGTTGATTGTGTTATGACATGATTGAGGATACCCTGTTGTGGTATTATGCTTTGTACTTGCCTGTGTGTGCTTGTACGTGTCTGTGTGTCAGGATCCTGTTCCGGTGGCCATTCGGGGTAAGTGCTAATGCTCCTAGGGAGAGGAGAGGTTCTTACTGGTATGGTAGTTGCATGGGCGGAAAATCATAGCAAGTGCACGCTGGAGGTTTGGTCCTTGTGTGGCCGAAACCCTGTCCTTGTGTGGCAGGAAGCCCTGGTAGGTATGTGACCTGGGATGCCCTGGTAGGTATGTGACCAGGGAAGACTTGTCCGTGTGTGGCTAGTCGACTTGTCCTTGCGAGGACAAGAAGAAAGACTTACTGATTAGTTTGCGTATTAACCATCTACCCTTTGTGCAGTAAGTTTTGGACAACACAGGTGAAAGGGGATGGCCTTTCTTCTTCATTGCCGAGGAAAATGTCATGTGTTTCACCTGCTTGTGTACTTCTGACTTTCGGAAGTGTTTGCAGTCCTCCCTCAGCCATAGATTCAGCCCTAACCTCTTTTGATTGGTTTTTGAATTGCGTGACCCCCTTTTAGTTGTTTAGGGATTCTGTAGATCTTATGATGTTGTGACCCTACTGAGATTCTTGTAATCTCAAACCGTTGTTTTTACCATTTTTCAGGTTTCGGTACATTCACTGTTCGTGGTACTAGTGTGTGAGATTAAGGCTGCATGGCGGGACGATATCGCATCACATTTGCATACTTGTTACTTGCGCATATAACATGAATGATTGGGAAACTTTCTGGTTTATTTTAAGCACTCTCTTTTGCTTGCTATTTCCGAAACTTGTTGGAAGATTTCTTGTTGTTTATTTGGATTCCTATGGGACTTGTGTGTTATGAACCCAATAATTTAATTTAAGACTTCCGCTGATGTTTTATTTACTTCGTATGATACCAGAATATGTGTCCAATATCATGCTCGAATTGTTGATAAGCAATAAGATTAACAAGCTTAAAATCGGTGGTTAATGATAAGCCTTGTGAGATTGAAATAGGTCTTAGGTGTCATTTAGGCTTATTTGGGTTTCACGACGGTAATGACCTTAATCAGAGCAATTATTAATAGTTAGGAATTGGGGTCGTTACATATTGGGCATGAGAAGTGAGAGGAGGTTTAAAAAGAAAATATATTGTTCCAGCCTACTTCGAGAAATGGATTAAAAACATACAAATTTTCATACGTGTTTTGTGACCTACTATACGATGTGATTTTTCATTTCCATATACATGATTCTCATTGTGGCCGAATACTTTGAATATTAATTTGAGATGTTTGGCACCTATTTTACAAGCTGGAAATATTTAATTGCATGCATGGAATATATGATGACTTTTTTCGATGTAATAACCCATACGTGATAAATTCACTATTTGGTCACTAACCGATCAGACCCCCCGATTTCCATTAAGGATCCCGATGATGTTCACACCCTTTTGTAACCCCTGAATGAGTATTTTTAACCCCGGGAAGTCTTCTTTTGAGTGTGATGAATTGTGCTATGTGTTGTGCATTATGTTTTAAGAGTACCAAATATAAATATTTTCTAGGCACTGTACCGATTGAAATTGACGGTAAAAGCTTGATCAAGTTAGGTAAGTATATGGAGTCTTTATAGAGAGGACAGTTGCTTACCTTGGAGAGGTATGGTTGGATATATGTATGTATATTGAGTGCTGTGTGCACTATGAAAGGAAAGGCCTTACAAATGCTTTATATATATTTTACGACGTTATATCTACGTGTGCTCAAAATTGAATGTGATAGCTTGTGTTTTTCCATTCAATTTTGGACAATACTGATGGTGGGGTTTTGTTTATATATATGCTACAACTGAAAACCATCGGTAGGGTTTTAGGTAATCCTTTAGCGGGGGTTACGTGAAAGTGGTTTGTGTCCACCCCGTTATGTTTTGGGCATCATAGCCAAACATCAAAGCTGTGATTTATGGATCTTTTGTATTTATTTTCCTTATGCCGTTTGGTGTGTGCACTTAGGATGGATACATAGAAGAACATGGATTGTAATGGTTTGAATAAATATTTGATACTATGATTTGGTTTTGTCTCCATTCCACCGTTTATGCTTATGACGCGGTAACTTCCACTGAGGTCCTTGATCTCACCCCCCCTCTCTATTGTTTTGTTTCAGGACTAAGTTGTGAGAGATAGCATTTCAACTTCGAGGTTGCTATCCCGGTATTGGTCGTAGGGCTGGACAAATGCACATGCACGTTTTTTTTTTACTCGGCATTTTTCACATCTTCTTGTATATTTGGATACTTGTGCATTGTGCTGATATATATAAGAAGTGATGTTATTTTGAGTTTCTGGGAATCCGTGAGTGTGGACTCGAGGTGATACATGTTTAAGGCCGAATGGCCCGTTGTATGTGATTTGTTATCTTCGCTGCATGGGTTGTTACTTCGTTGTTTGTTGGTTATGCCGAGTACAATTTGATGCGTGCCATGTTTTGAAAAAAAAAATTCATATGTTGTGTATTTATTACGTTTAGCGTAACAGAGTTTTACGGTTAAGCCTTGTGTGGTTCCGCTTGGTCCACCAGTTGGGTCAACCGGGGCTGCACGGCGGTGAGGCTCCCAGTTACCGGGTACGGGTCCTCACACCCTTCCACCTGTGTTGTCCAAGGCTTATTGCATAAAGGGTAAAAGCTTAGCACACAAGTCAATCAGTAAGCCTATTTATCCTGCCACACAAGGACAAGACATCCCAAGCCACACAAGGACAAGGGTATCCCAAACAACACAAGGATAAGGGCATCCTGCCACACAAGAACAAGAGTTCTAGCCACACAAAGAATAGTCATCCAGCGCGCGCATGATGGGGTTTGCCACCCATACAACTCTCATACCAGTAAGAGCCTCCCCTCTCCCAAAGAGCATCAACGCTTACCCCGAATGGCCATCGAAACAGGATCCTGACACACAAACATGTACAAGCACACACATAGGCAAGCACAAGCACAATACCATAACAGGGTATCCTCAATCATGTCAGAACACAATTAGCTTATTCAATTCACATATCATATACAATTCGGGCACTCAAAACCTAACTCAGGGGCTCGGTATAGCCTATAGGATTCATATCTCAATCCGCAATTCTTGCACATATCTTTCAATCAATTAGCATGCAATAATAACAAAGACATGCATCGAAAACAACAAACAAAAAAATAACAAGGATCTCTGGAGAAACCGATGAGGCATAGATCCTACCTCTCTTTTTCCTAAACAATAAGCTATTACTTTGCCTTTATATAATAATTCCGAACCACCTATAGTATCACAAGGCAAAGACAAAACCAAACTTAGCATGCATACTCAATAACCAATTAAATACCCTATTTCCTTACCAATTCTACTCACTAAACCTATCAGATGCCGCAGGTGTCTTCCCTTTTGATGTATGATGTGATAGCCAAGAACTTAACAAGATTCAACCTGAATTACCACCCAATTTAACTATGTATATTTTGGCACTAAGCATAGGACACAAGATAGTTTGCGATTTCATGTTAGCAAGGTGTAAGGGTTGCAATTTCATGCTAAAAAAGAAGGATTAAGTGTTTTTAACTTATACAATCAAAAGAAACAAGATCGAAATCCAATATGTTCATCAATTGATCAAAATAGGCAACAATAGGGCATAATGATTTTATGTATAGAAAAGATTCAAAGGATGAATTCATGATTTAATAACTTGAATAGATGCCAAAAAATCATACGAACAAGAGAATCAACAACATAAATCAATTGAAGATAGAATCACACAAATCTTGAATTCTAATCCCGTTAAAAATCGACTTATCTTACGATAAAGTAAAAATATCCTCCTGAAGAAAAACAAAATATTTCTGGAAAGAGGATTAAGAGAGATTTCTAACAAGTTATTATTCGCAAGAATCCGACAAAGGATGAGAGAGTTATGCTATTTTGAAGTTCAAGCAGGTTTTGGCAATTCTGCCAAAATTTGATTTAACTTTTAACAAAAAAAAATAAACTCCTGACAAAAAAACGAACAATGGTTGGAAAGAAGATGAAGATATCTTTCCAACAAGCTATTATTCGCAAGAATCCGACAAAGGATGAGAGAGTTATGCTATTTTGAAATTCAAGCAGATTTTGGCAATTCTGCCAAAATTTGATTTAAAATTTAACAAAAAAAAATAAACTCCTGAGAAGAAAACTAATAATGGTTGGAAAGGAGATGAAGATATCTTTCCAACAAGCTATTATTTGCAAGAATCCGACAAAGGATGAGAGAGTTATGCTATTTTGAAGTTTAAGCAGTTTTTGGCAATTCCACCGAAATTCGATTTAACTTTTAACAAAGAAAAAACTAACCTCCAAAAACAAAACCGAAGATGGTTGGAAAGAAGCTGAAGAGAGCTTTCCAACAAGCCATTATTCACTGGAATCCAATAAACTATGAGAGAGTTATACTTGTTTTAAGTTCCAACTGATTTCAGCAGAAACTGGGAGGTGTAGGGTTTTTAGGTCTTACGAATTTTGTGTGTTTTCTGTATAAAATTTTTGTGTGACTGACTTCATATTTATATAAAGTGGTTATGGGATTAAAATTGCTATCTTAAAGGCTTAATTAAAATAATATAATTATCAGAATTAAATTTTGTAATTATCCCCCTTAAGCTTAGGATTTTTATTTCCTAAGGTAATTATCAACCAATAAATAATTAGTTTAAAAGGAATTAATACCATAAATAATTACTAGACATCTCTTACAAATTTCGGCCATCACATATCCTTTTTTCAGGGGCAAAACTATCATTTTCACCTGCACTGGCTTCTGGACTTCTAGGACTCAAAATTTAGGGTCTCACAACTACCCAGTCCAACTGGTTGACCAAACCGACCACGACTAGTTGGACTTCACACTCCAACGAGTCGAACGAACCTAGTTCGACTGATCGCTATGAAATTGTGCATTCATCAACATTTCTGTCGTTGTTTCTTTCTCTCTCTCTCCCATGATCGCTCGTACAACACTCGAGATATAAAAGGACGCACACAAACCTCTACAAACTAAACCACAACCTCACACCACTCGCACACACTCTCAGATTGGATCATTAGAGAAATCACATCAAAACCTGAGGGAGAAACCTCATGTGACTCAATCCATGTTCAAGTTCATAAAAAAGACATATCTCACTCATTGCATCAGTCATACACAAACACATGAATAATCAATTAAACTAGTAGATGTATCAGAAAGCATGGCTAACACATATAATGACTTTTGTAATGCAAGTCACACATATTGCAAGGTACATGCCTTAATTCAAAACTACATAATCAGATTTTAATTAAAAGAAAAAAGAAATATATACGGTCAAACCGATGATATGTAGACTCCCAACTCTCATGCAGACGAACCATCCTTTGTCACATGATCCTGATCCGCCTAAACAAACACACCAATCAACTGAGATATAAATGAATCGAAAATAATAATAAATGATAAACAAAAAGGGAATTTATAGACCCCGATTTTTGTGTCCTATAAGTTCAGAAGCCAGTGCAACTAAAATAATGATTTTACCCATAAAGAAATAGATGTATGATAGCCGAAAATAGTAGTAAAGGTTTAGTGTTCATTTTTTATGTCATTTCTCTCTTATTTCATTTCTAGCATTAATGATGCATTATCTATTGATAAGAGGTAATTCCAGAATTTAATCTTAATGATTATCTCCTTATATCTAGCTTCAAAAGTAGGAAGATTAATCCCATAAACACCCTATATAAGGAGGTAGCTAGCCATACATAAATCCTACACCAAAAACACACAAAATCATCAAACAATCAAAACGTACTCCCTATCCTTGCTGCCGAAATTTCTTAACCTTCACCATGGCCAAATTCTTTCATACTTTATCAAAGTTTACAAATAATAGTGGTACCAGTGTGTGAGATTAAGGCTGCACAGAGGGATGATATTGCATCATATTCGCATACCTCCTTCCTTGTTGATTGCTTGTGCATATAACATGAACTTTAATTGAACTAATTTTTGTTTCTTTGAATGCCTCCTTTGCTTGTTTTTTTCCAGACTTAATGAAGAATTACTTGCTGGATTTTGAGATCCCTATGGAACTTGTGTGTTGTGGTTCCTTTGATTAATTTTAGAGACTTCCGCTGATATTTTTATTCATTTTGTATATTACTAGAATGTCTATCCATATCATGCTCCAACCTTTAAAAAACACAAGAAAGAAACTTAATAAAATCAGAACATAGGGAGGATAAGCCCTCTGAGATTTAGGTAGGTCCTAGGTTGGGTTTATTTAGGTTTCACGGTGATAAGGGTCCAAATAGGTTGAATTTGGATCCTTACATTATGACTAAACATATGGGTAGACAGAGGATTACTAGGGTCCTTACCTCAGTAGTCCCCCTAAATCAGAATCCTAAAGTCACGAACTCATATAGGACAAGTGTAGTGAAAACCCTCTGGATATGAATAAACAAATAAGATAATTAGATACAGAACAAGATGATCAGAATAAAAGAAAAGTAAAAAGGAAACATAAACCCTTTATCACTATAGGCACATGAGGAACATAAAATAAGTGAAGGTGGCACACTAGAATAAGAAAGAATAGGACGGTGAATGAATTAGGAAAGAAATGGACGAGTGTGAAGTAGGAAAGAAAATGAATGGCTGTTAGGTTATAATGGGCTAGGATAGGCTTATATAGCCTGAGTCCCAAAACCCTAGTTAACTGGCCTGACAACGAATACGGCCCCAAACGGAAATAAACAAGCCTAATACGATTAAACTCGTCTAAACACAAACAGGCCAGCCCAAAGGTCCATAAATTGGCCCGAAAGCTAACAAATACTCAAAATGAGCCCAAATCGCACATCAGTTCTATCAAGTATAAAATGATAATTTTTACTAACTCGATTACGACTTGATCTAAAAGTCAAACTGACAAATGGACCAACTAAAACGACACTAAATGGTCAAGCACTACTAACAAGGCATACATTAGAATGAGGTTCTACAATTTTTCGAGAATAAAAAGTTTAACTTCATTGCCAATCTTTTGTCTGATAACATATTTCAAATCCTGCACACCAACTTTATTTATATTTTTATCAGTTATAAAATTAATCTATTCTCAAATTTCATCATCACCTATTAACATAAACATTATTGCTATCAACCGAGTAAGTTATATTCTATTCATATTTCAAAACTTAAATCCTTTTGATCACCTAAAAAAATATTAAGAAATCAACCCAGGGCTTAGAGGGGAAAATAGGACACAGTTTTTTGAATTTTATGATCATGATGTCAGCATGACTGATATCATGAAAATTCAAAAACATTTGTGGTCCGGGACCACTTTAGAATTTTCCAAGAGTGGAGTAACTTGTAAACTTGCGAGTAACTGAAAATTAATTTAGTTGTTCCCTGATTGTCTGCCATTAGTGTAAAATCTATTAATTAGAAGGGAGGGTTTAAAGGTTGAATCTGATATTTAGTAGCTCTTTAATCCTTATTGAATGTCTGTTAGCGTTGTCTTCTTTAAATCCATAATTGTTGAGATGGGATCTTCAAGATTGCTATTCTGCAAGAATTCAGAACATGGAGGTTCAGATTTTGTCAAGAAAACTGATAAAACCGTCATCTCCAGATCACGAAAAGACCCTGAGACTATCATTTTTGGATCAGTTTGGCGCACCGCAGATCTATGTGAATTGCCTGTTCTACTATATGGCTGGAGATGGAGATCAAGTTGGTGGCGACGTCAGTACCAGAAATGAACGGCTTCAAAAGTCTTTATCAGAAACCCTGAGCCTCTTCTATCCTTTCGCGGGAAGGTACACTAAAGATAACTTGTTTGTGGATTGCAATGACGCGGGAGCAGAATATCTGGAAGCTCGTGTGAGTGGTTACAGCCTATCTCAGCTTCTAAATGAAGGGATCGTTGTAACAGAGCTGTGCAGTCATATGCTTCCCCAGAATTTTATGGCTGAACACAACCAAAACACCCCTCTGGTAAAGGTTCAGTGCAACATGTTTGAATGTGGTGGGATGGTTATTTCTCTGTCCGTGTGGCACACGATAGCAGATGCATTCACGGTCTTCACATTCATCAACTCTTGGGCCACTGCTTGTCGAGTAGGGATTGGGCAGGTGGACTCCCCGTATCTGCAACTGCCTTGCTTGTTCCCGGCAAGAGACTTATCTTACCTGAAACCTGTTGTCCCAAGAAGCGGAGGACTGGCAAAGGTTGGTGTCAAAAGGTTTGTGCTCGGAGGAGCAGCGATTTCGAATCTCAAAGATTCTGCCAGAGCTTCAGGATTTCTGAAGCACGAACCCACCAGGGTGGAGGTAGTCACAGCACTTGCATGGAAAACACTCATTAGGGTATCTCAAGCTAGACATGGTTACTTGAGGTCCTCTTTCCTAGCATATTCGATTAATATGAGAGGGAAGACGAGAACACCAGTACCAGATAATTGCTGTGGAAATTTTGTTGGAATCGCTTCTGCAAGCTATAGGCCAGAAGACGACGAGGGGAAGCTGCACATCTATCAGTTGGCATCAAAGGTCCAAGATGGAATTAGAAGCAGGGCTGCAAAATGCGAACAAGTATCAAACGCCGAGGATCTGTTCCAGATGGCAACCGAGAGCTTCCAAGAGACCTGTGAAGCATGTGCGAACGAGGAAACTGATTTCTTCGTGATAGTTTCATGGTGTCGGCTGGGCATGTACGAGGCAGATTTCGGATGGGGAAAGCCCACTTGGGTCAGTTACGTGAGCACTCCTGCACCAAGGATCATGCTTTTGGATGCAGCCGATGGCGAAGGTATAGAAGCATGGGTCAGCTTGGACGAGGATAGCCTGCAACTTTTCGAGCAACACCCTGATATCATAGCATTCACTACTACTAAAAATCATTCAAAGCAGGATTCTCCACCATCTTTCACTTCATGAAGATCAACTGTATTTTTGCTACAAGGAATCTGGAATTTGCAATATGAATTCGGTTTCTCTGATTTTCGATAAATTCAATCGATTTCATTTGTACCGAACAAAAATTCGATTTGTACCAAACCAATCCGATAAACACCCGTATCCTTGAGTATATGCCATGCCTTACATTGGTTGAGAAATATCACCAAAGTAAAACTAGAATCAAGTGGACCATAAAAATGATGCTTTTTGGAATTTAACGGCAAAAAATGTGGATTTCAAATGACAAATTTTGAAAAAAAAAAACATAAATAGACTGATTTTCTCTATAGCCGGGAAAGATGATTTACAAACTCATTTTTGTCCCATGAGAGCAAGAATGGTTCCTCTGCATAAACTATAATGCTATTATTAACATAATAATGCTACCGCTCAATAGCAGAGAAAACCAAGGAGAGCCTCTACAACAAAATTTCCCTGGCTTCTCTGTTCTTTGAGCACTAAATGCAGTATAAATGCTAAGAAAGGTATCTACTAACAGCATCACAGTGGCTACCACTCCAAAAATCATGCATATGACAAACACTGCTATACCCTTGCTCTCCATAGACGTTTGATTTTCCATAATATTTTCAAACTTAGACCTGCAAAATACAACAACTGCTCAGGAACCCATCAGCGGAAAGATATTGAAGATAATCATAACAAAAGTTGGACAAGGCCAACATTCCGGACTTGTCATATCTTCCATTATCTCCAAACACCAAAAGAGACATCCTACAGTGTTGTTAACCATGACAGTTGCCTTACACACATTTTGATTTTTCTTTAAACTTCTGTAATGAGACCCATGAGCCTTCGATTACAATTAATCTAGCACAAAATGATACCTACTCTCATCTTCACTTCCCTCTTGTTGCAACTGTTAACTTGACTGACAATTTAACAAGGATCAGAAGTCCAAATGGTAAATCCTAGAATATTGCATCATCATGGTAAAGCATATGCTCAATTAACCACTATGTTTTCTCGGTGTATTTCCAGAGAAATTGGTCAAAATAGACAAGTTATCAGTTTCCAATTTTAAGGATGTCATAACTAATCACGTTATCAGTTAGAAAGTATCAAATGCCATAAGTTATACGATCAAGAAACTGAGGTAACCTGAGAATAACATTGTCTTCGAAGAGATTGTCTAGCTGCAATGAAGCACGGGATTTCCAAGAAATAAGATCACCAACATCTTTGACCTGCAAAATTGGCAATAACGAATGGAAAAAGGTCAGTTAAAGATGATTATATGAGTATAGGAACATAAGAAAGCTGCATGGAGCAGGAAACTAACTTACAATAGCCTCCTTGTTGAACTGGAGACTCTTTATATCTGAACTGATCTTTTCCAAAAGTGTGTCTTTTACCCTCAAGTCTTTATCAAAATCGTACAAAATTTTTCCTTGTATGAAATTCACTTCCTCCACATATCTCTCCAGTACAGATAAACTCCTGTCCAAGGAATGAACTTTTTGCATCAATATCTTAAGAACACTATCTCCAGGCATCCTACCAACTTGTTGATGATGAACTTCTTCAGTATCAGGTCCTTTGCTTTGTGAAACTTTATCGTCAACATCTGAGTTCTGCACAGATGTTTCAAGTTCCGTAGTCAGGTATGAAGGTTGATCAATGTCAGAGACCTTCTTAGACTCTGAAGGGGAGGACATGCTTTTCTGCTCAGCTGCTCCTTCCTTGGGTGCCAATAAATTATCTTGAGAAGATATCAAATCCTCCAACATACGCTCAACAGCATCTACTCCATAGACTTCAATGGCACTTAAAGTGCAATAAAATTCAGAGCCATAATGGCTCAGAAGCTTCAACTTTAGATATCTCACCCATTTTGGTTCCTGGAGGGCAAACCTCTGAGCTTGCTTCACATTTGCAGCAGTAAAGTTCCCAAGCATGTCCCATTCATCTGTTGGATAGACCAAGCTACCATGTAGCTCAAAATCTTTTAAATTAGAAGAGTAATGTTCAAAATTTCCTATATTTACTGTATCTACTAAGGTTTCTTCGGAAAGTTCTATCACAACAAACTTTTCCTCTGCAGAGCAAGGATTCCTGAGGTACTTATCCTTGTCTCTGCCTAAGATGTTTGTTGCCCCTTTTGCTTCCTTATTGAAATCCAACACTTTTGCTCCCTTTGAGGCTGAAGCATAGTTGTACTCTTTACCTCCAGGCTCCACTCTGTGAATTACGCCTCCAGCTTGGCCAGTTTCAGGTTTACTTCTGGAACTAAAAACTCTGCTTTTGAATTCATCCAGACCAATGGGTACTATGCGTTCTGCTCTATCAACGTTTACAGGAATATTATCAGAGATCACTCCATCACCAGAGCGTGTCTTGGGTTTTACAACAGCAAGGGAATCATCTGTGTTTCCTTCACAATCAAGCACTTTCTCATGGAAACCTCTAGTTTCACCACAATCTGTACAATCACTCTCCTCGGAATATACAGAATGAGAAGCTTTTGATTGAATATTATCTTCAAAATCTGAATGATCACTACTGGCTTCATCTTCCCCTTCGTTCCAGGTTGCAGATCCATCTACAACCAAACCAAAAAATACTTTGTTCATTAGAAGATATCAACAAAAAGAAATGCATGAACTGAGCTCATTGCAAGCCACATATATATATATATATATATATATATACACAAAAGATAATATAAGTCAAGAAAACAACAATTACTTGTGCCAGAGCACTAGGAAAAACAAACTAAAAGAAAAATCTGTAAGTAATTCCTTTTCTAACACATAAACTAAGATAATACTGACTTCTACCAGGAATTAGTCTCCGAGAGTAATGATAAAAAAAGGGGCATGTTAAACAATCCCTTCATCAAGTAAAAGGTATCCATATAAAAATCATCTGATCGGAATCTGACCTGTATATCCATCGCCACGATGAATCCATAATGTCAAGAGCAAAGCAAGCCCCCACAACACAAAAATGATAGATAGAGAAACCTTGTACAATCTGCTTTTCTGAAAAGCTCTTCTTTCTAGAAGAGCTCTACGTGACCTCTGCATTGCACATCAACCATGTGCTTTCTCCTTTTGGAACCAATTAGAAGAAAGACAATTAAATTACCTGCATAAGACAAACATAAAAAAACGCATCAGGCTCTCCATTTTCACACATTCACACAGTAGTATTTAACTGGGCATTCGTCATCCATACAAAAGATGACATTTTTCCTTGTAGATTCCACATAACCCAGCTTTCCTCAATGGCTTCTTCACAAGTGTAAGGGATGCACCTTAGCGGTGAAGCACAACCAAAATAAAAAAGAACCAATCTTCGATCGTAAGCAAAGGAGCAATAAAGAAAAAGAAACACACTTTTGACAAGCATTGATGGGAATTACTGTAACAACATATTTCGATTTTACCAAACTGATGGGATGCAATTAATTGTCTCATAAAATCCAATCAACATTGGAAAAAAACTAGAATTCTAATTAAAAAACAAATACCAGATCTCAGAGAATAAAGATGAAAAATAACCTGATGGGTTGAATTCTGAACAGAAGAAAAAGACAGAAAGTAAAAATCTTCAAATTTCACGATGAAATAGCGGAGGCAGAAGGTGGCCTCGGTGGTATATAATATGGGAGCCAAGGTATTGGTTTCGTGATGGGTTTTTTGATATAATCACGCGTTACTGGGCATTATCCGCGTTGTCGTTCCCGTCTATCCCCACCTTAAGTAACGTATCTATTGCGTGTTGGGTTTTCCTCGTCAGGATTTATTTGTAAAGGGACTTGCCCTGTTTCCGAATTGAATAGAAGGGACTAGAAGCCGCCTTTTCTCCAACACCTGATATAAAATCCTCTGTTTGGTGCAAATTTAGGATTTAAACGACAAGCCAAAAGCTGGGATATGGGTTATTTTGAGAAAAAGCAAATGCTATTTATAAAAACTTTAAAAGGGGAGAGAGAGATCCACACATATGAAGTTGGTGTTGCTTTCTTTTGTACGGTGGAGATTGTGCAATCAAAATTTTGTAAGATTACAACAAGGATATTCTTTTATATGTGAAAAATAAAATGTATCAAAGCGAAATATTTGGATTGGAATTGGGAGTAGATGTGAGGACATAATAAAAGGACAGATTTGTTTCTTTTTTGACCAATTAAACACACACTAGAAGGGTATGTTAATTTTGTAAACTAACATCCAATTATGGATTTATTTTTTTCTTTTTCTGATGAAATAATAGATAGTGTCACCTAAACATTTAGATTTGCATTTCCATTTATGATTAACCAGATGATATTTTTATCAAGCAGGTTGTTACAATTCCAACCCGAGGGATTTAGATTTCATTATATATTATATATTATATATTAGGTTGGATTGTTCACCAAAAGAATAGAAGTTTCCTTCTCATGTTATTCTTACTCATCCACAAGAAACTTTAAAAACAATAAATTTGATAATATATCCTACTAAACCAATCCAAGGGCTTTGTAAGATTTATTATCTTTAACAAAAAATTAAGGATATGATTTGGTAATATATCCTACTAAACTAATCCCATGGGTTTGGTAAGATCCATCATCTCTAACTAAAAAAAATTAAGGATTTGATGCTTACCTTAAAAATATTTGGAACATCCAAATCCACCTTTGTATCTTTAATTTGAAAAACAAGAATAAGTGAGTTGCAATGGTCCTTAGCATAGTTGCTATAGTCACTATAATCACTAAGGATTTGTTTATTTTGTATAATTATTAGAATTGGAATTATCAGTTCCATAAATTCTTTTTTAGGTCAGTATCCATCCTTTCAAAGCTGCATTGTTATCATTTAAATCTTTTTTTATTCTTTAGGAATTACGATCATAGTTATTAAGATGGATATTGTATGATTCAATATTTAAACCCTTTATTTTTTTATGTAGAAGAATATTTTTACTATACATTAATGTATATGGTTAGTGGGTTATTATTTATGTTTGTTATTTGAATTTTTCAAGTCAAATTCCTATTCTAGTGAAACATGTGAATATGGAGGCAGTTAGTGGGCGAGTGATGATAGTGGGGTTATGGAATACCCATATTATTCTCTTTGCAAAGACTATATAAGGCTAATACTTTATGCAAATAAATCAACTCAGTTTTCTTTTCATCAACCGTGGTAATGGAGCTAGTTAAAAATTGAGATGAGAGAAAAGTCTGATAGAGTAAGCAAATATCGTGGTTCAATACTATTTGAGAGAGATGTCTTTCAATCATTTTGTCTAATCTATAGTTATTTATTTTGATGGTCATTATGATCATTGGAGTCTACCAATGGAGAATCTTTTGAGGTCTAAGGAGTATTTGGCATGTCGTTAGTGAAGGCATAAAAGAGCTAGTAATTGGAAAAATACTTTAAAAAAGAAACAAAGTTAGAATGCTTATATCTCAATGATGATTTGAAAGAAAAAAGTTACCTATTTCAAGCAATTGATACATCAATTTTGGAAACCATCCACAATAAAAAGATGTCAAAAGATATTTGGGACTTTATCAAAACAAAATATCAAAGGCTTAGCAAGGACATGGAGGAAGCAGCTTCAAGCACTTCATTCTGAATTTGAAATATTCAAAATGTATCCAGAAGAATCCATCAATATTTTTTTTTAAGGCTCATAAAAATCATCAGCAAGATGTATGCTTATGGAGAAAACATGAAGGATGTGATAGTGGTTGAAAAGGTACATCGTTATGAATCCCAAGCTTAATTATGTAGTGTGTGCGGTTGAGGAGTCTAAAAATATTGATAAGATTATATGAACAAAAATTGATTAAGGCTAATCTCAATAATTTTTCTTCAATGGTGATGGCAGATTGAGGAAGAGGCAAAGGAAATAAACATTACCTTTAGCTTTTTCAAAAACTAGAAAATATGAATTCCACTAATACTCAAAGAAGTACTTATTGATAAGGGAGATGATGCATCACTTATCAATCCAAAAATAAGTCTCACATAGAGTGCTTTAAATGCCACATGTTTGGTTATTAGAAGTTAGAATGTCGTGCACAAGTACCCAAAGAAGGTAGTGGGCAAGCAAACCTTTCTAAAATAGAGAAGGAAAACAAACAACTTTCTTTGTTGATGGTTGTATGTCATTCTAATATGAAAATAAAGCAGAATCTATGGTATTAAGATACTAGATGCACCCACCATATGTGTAGAGAAAGAGTTGTATTCTCTTACTTGGATGATACACTTCGTGATAATGTGAGATTTGATGACAATTGAAAAGTCTCTGTTTGTAACGACCCCAATTCCTAACTATTAATAATTGCTTCGATTAAGGTCATTACCGCCGTGAAACCCAAATAAGCCTAAATGACACCTAAGACCTATTTGAATCTCACCAGGCTTATCATTAACTACCGATTGTTAGTTTGTTCATTTTATTGCTTATCAGCAATTGGAGCATGATATTGGACACATGTTCTGGTAACATACGGAGTAAATAAATCATCAGCGGAAGTCTTAAATCAAATCATTGGGTTCATAACACAAAAGCCCCATAGGGATTCAAACAACTAGCAAGAAATTCATCAACAAGTTTCGAAAATAGCAAGCAAAGAAGGGTGCTTAAAATAAACCATAAAATTGCCCACAGGCTTGATGGTCCATCACACCCGCTTGGTGAAACACTCCACACAGGCTTGATATTTTGCCAGATAATCCCTGCCTAAAATCACATCCAGCTCCCTGTCATCACATCAGGACTAGCCTCGGCATCATTCAAAGTAAAGAGACTTGTTGGTCTTGGTTGCGTCTCACTTGTGGATCTGTTGGGTGGTCCTTCTGGTGCCCTTGTTGGTGGTCTGGAGGGGTTGACATTCCCACCTCGGCCGGTGTTTGGTACACCTGTGATTCTCTTTGGTTTTGGGCATTCCCTCTGAACATGTCTCATCTCGCCACAGTTGTAACATCGTTGTTACTGCGAACTCCACGAAGATCCATTGGAATTTGAACCAGAAAAGTTCTTCCGGTTGGTATTTCCATTGCCATCAATTTTCGGAGGATAGGACCTTAAAAGATAGGGTCCCCTTCGCTGATTGAACCTCGAATCTCGCCTATAGGATCCGCCACTAGTGGCTGCGGATGACTTCTTGGTTTGCACAATCTTTTCAGCCTCAGTTGTGGCAACAATTAGTTCTTGTAAATTCTGCACCGGTGTCGTATCAACGATGGTTTTGAGCTCGGTACTCAACCCATCCTGAAATTGTCTCGCAAGCTGAGACAGTGTACGATTTTCTTCAGGTGCAAATCGGGACAACTCTCTTAACACTTTTTCATATTCCAACACCGAACAGGTGCCTTGTTCAAGTTTGTAAAAAGCTTGTCGCTGTTCGCTTTTATGGAATCTCGTATAGAATCTCTCATCGAATTCGTACCGGAATTCCTCCCACGTTGGCAAACGATCGCCGAATCGCTAGCTAACAGATGTCCACCATACGAAGGCTTCTCCTTCAAGTAAGAATGTAGCAATGGCAACCTTGTCATCATCCGAGATATGCAGGAACAAGGATACTCGGTATAAGGTGTCCATCCACTCACGAGCGGCTGCGGCTCCAGCTGAACCACCGAAATCTTTACATCCAAGTTGTCGAGCTTCCTTCAACAATTTTGTAACCATAACGGGAAGTCTCTCTGTCTCCTTATGATGCGCCGGGTGCACAGGTTCAAGTGGAGGAACAGGTTCTGGTGCAGGCGCAGGAACATTCTGAAATTGCGCCTCCATTCGCTGCTGGTTTGCAGCAATTCCTTGTAGCACTTTTAAGATTTGTGCCATAACAGGGTCAATGTCTGGTGCTGCTGGTGTCTCAGGTTGGTTTTCGGACTCAGCTAGCCCTTCCTTCTCAATTTGTGCATTTGGCTCCTCTTGCTCAACAGGTTGCTGTTCAGGCTGAATCTCAAACCTACCCGTTGGTCCCTTTGTTGCCTCGAGCATGCCATACTACATGAATACACCTTTACTACTCAACATATACTAAATACACTACTAGTAAAAGGAGTGGAACCTGGTGGAGAGGCATGCACCGAACGATATACATATGCTGGAAAGCAATATACAAATTTTCGGAAATCACATGTACACATGCAAAGATACTTTCGGCAATTCCATCAACACTCATAGAAATCATTATCAAACATCAAGCAAACATAGACTCACACATCATATTCGGCAATACACATCATCACTCACATGCATATTCATTCGGTAATGACAAGAAACATAGCTAATCATCTACTCAAACATATTAAGGCATACTAAAGATGAACAATCATCACATCTGCTACTATTATTTCCATCATTTAAATCCCATGTTATCCCTAGTTCCCTTTCGGTTTTAGCCCCTATGTGAGTGAGTGTGTGCCCATGTTCTTACCTGCAATCACCTGCAATCACCAAAATCAACAAATAAGTTAGCATATAACAAATTATAATCCTAAACCATGCTCCGCTACCAAACTTGTAAGAGTTTGGTAGCATATACCAAATTACATTTCCTAAACCATGCTCCGCTACCAAAATTTTAATGACCCAAATTCCAAACTATTAATAATTGCTCCGATTAAGGTCATTACCGCCGTGAAACCCAAATAAACCTAAATGACACCTAAGACCTATTTGAATCTCACCAGGCTTATCATTAACTACCGATTGTTAGCTTGTTCATTTTATTGCTTATCAGCAATTGGAGCATGATATTGGACACATGTTCTGGTAACATACGGAGTAAATAAATCATCAGCGGAAGTCTTAAATCAAATCATTGGGTTCATAACACACAAGCCCCATAGGGATTCAAATAACCAGCAAGAAATTCATCAACAAGTTTCGAAAATAGCAAGCAAAGAAGGGTGCTTAAAATAAACCATAAAATTGCCCAATCATTCATGTTATATGCGCAAGTAACAAGTATGCAAATGTGATGCGATATCGCCCCGCCGTGCAGCCTTGATCTCACACACTGGTACCACGAACATTGTATGTACCTAAGCCTGAAAAATGGTAAAAACAACGGTATGAGATTACAAGAATCTCAGTAGGGTCACAGCATCATAAGATCTACAGAATCCCTAAGCACAAATCTCCCAATTCACATAAGATCATTCCTAAACAACTAAAGGGGATCACGCAATTCAAAAACCAATCAAAAGAGGTTAGGGCCGAATCTATGGCTGAGGGAGGACTGCAAACACTTTCGAAAGCTCATAAGTACACAGGCAGGTGAAACACATCACATTGCCCTCTACAATGAAGAAGAAAGGCCATCCCCTTCCACCTGTGTTGTCCAAAACTTACTGCACAAAGGGTAGATGGTTAACACGCAAACTAATCAATAAGTCTATCACCTTGTCCTCGAAAAGACAAGTCGACTAGCCTCACACGGACAAGTCTTCCCTAGTCACATACCTATTAGGGCATCCCAGGTCACATACCTACCAGGGCTTCATGCCACACAAGGACAGGGTTCCTGTCACACAAGGACCAGACCTCCAGCGAGCTCTTGCTGGGATTTGCCGCCCATACAACTCCCATACTAGTAAGAACCTCTCCTCTCCCTAGGAGCATCGGCGCTTACCCCGAATGGCCACTAAAACAGGATCTTGACACACAGACACGTACAAGCACACACAGGCAAGTACAAAGCATAATACCACAACATGGTATCCTTAATCATGTCAGAACACAATCAACTTATCCAATTCACATAACCATTGCATCCCAGGCATTCAATTCCTAACTCAGGGGTTCGATATAGCCTAGGAGATTCATATCTCATTCCGAATTTCATACTCTCACCCTATAATCCAATCGGAAGCAATACAACATGCGCAGGTAACAAAAACATCAAGAAAAGAGCAGGGGTCTCTGGAGAAACCGATGAGGCGTAGATCCTACCTCTCTTGTCTCTGAACAAGAAGCTACTCCTTTTCCTTTATTAAGTTAATCCGAACCACCTAAATTATCACCAGGCAAAGACAAAAGCAAACTAAGCATGCATATTCCATAGTCAATTGAATACCCTATTTCCTTACCAATACCACTCACCAAACCTATCAGGAAACCAGTGATCAGACGTTGCAGGTGCCTCGCCCTTGGATGTGTGATGTGATAGCCAGGAACTTAACAAGATTCAACCTGAATTTACCATTCCAATTAACTATGCAAATCTTGTCGCTAAAAGTAGGGCATAGAACGATTTCGTCTTAATCTTATACAAGGAAATATTTACATCCAAGCTTCGATTTATATATGGTTGGAAAGAGGATGAAAAAAACTTTCCAACAAGCTATTATTTGTAAGTATCTGACAAACTATTAGAAAGTTATTTTATTTTGAATTTTAAGAAGATTTGGCGAAAACCTAATTCCCCCGCCGATTTTTAAATTAACCTTAGACAAAAAAATACTAACCTCCTGAAAAAAAAAAAAGATGGTTGAAAAGATTATGAAGAGGGATTTCCAACAAGCTATTATTTGCAGAGATCCGACGAACGATGAGTGAGTTATGCTGGTTTGGAGTTTATGCGAATTATGGTGGCTATAGGGAGGTGTAGGGTTTTAGGCTCATACGAATTTGTAAGTTTTCTATGAATGATTTTTGTGGGTTTGGCTTCCTATTTATAATGAATGTGTATAGAATTATGATTACTACTTTTTATCACTTTATTATAATAAGATAATTTATCAGATAATTAAACTCTAAATTATCTTTCCTATTTTTAGGGTCTTTAATCTCTAAGGAAATTATCCCTCTATAAGGACAATCTCTAAGGCAATTATCCATCTATAAGAACTTAGATCAAAGGAATATTAAAACAAAGTTAACTACTAAACAATCTTACCAATTTCGGCCATCACACATCCTTTCCTTCAGGAGCAAAATCGTCTTTTCACCTGCACTAGCTTCTGGACTTCTAGGACTCAAAATTCGGGGTCTTACACTGTCATAGGAAGAGGAAAGGTAACAATCCAATGTAAGAGAACTTTGTTCATACTATCTCTAATGTGCTTTTTATACCTAAGTTAAAAACAAATTTACTTAATATTGGTCAGCTTCAAGAATAGGGATGTGAGATCTCTATAAAGAAAGGACTTTGTAGGATTATTGATGGCCATTTGGGTCAGATTGCTCAAGTTTAGATGGTTATAAACAGGTTGTTTCCAGTTTATCTGAATAATAATTCTCAATCTTGCTTTATGATAAATTTTGAAAGACAATGCATGGCTATGGTATTTTTTGCTTTGCACATCTTAATTTCAATGGATTGAGAACTCTTCAGTAAAAAGATAGGAAGGAAGGGCTTCCTTAAATCTGAATTCCTTCTCAAGTTTGTGAAGATTGTATTGTTAAAAAAAAAAAATAGAATCATTTTCACATGGAAAGACATGGATAGCAAAAAAAATTTTATTTTATAAACCATCCATAATTGGAGGTAAAAATTATTTAATTTCATTTATTAATGGCTATAGTAAAAAAATATGGGTGTATTGAAGTACTTCTTAGTTTTGAGAATGTTAAAGTGGCTGTTGAAATATATACCGATTGTACGATTAAAGTTCTTGGTACTGATCAAGGTAAAGAATATTCCTCAAATGATTTTGAAGTTTTTTTGTAAAATTTGTGAGATTAAATGACAATTAATAGTAGCATACTCACCACAGTATAATGGCATTGTTGAAAGGAGAAATCACAGTATTACGAATATGTGAGAATCGGGATTTTCAAGTACTTGGGTCGAGAAGCCCAATCGAGATCTCTGAGGGTAATGGACCTTAGCCCGTGTCATAGATTGATGAAAAACAATAAATTCAATTTTTGATGATAAGAGGTTAAATTTTATTTTTCGAGGAATTAATATATTTATTAGAATTTCGGATAATTATGAAACCGAGGATTTTAAAATAGTATGATGAGATTTCATGATAGGGAAGATGATTTAGTACCTTGGATAGGTTCATTAATAGTCCAAAGGTATTAGGAGATTTTCCGAGATTTTTTAGAAGTGACACACAAATTTTCGTGATTTTCCATAAATATTCGAATAAGGTGTGAGATTCCGATCCTTTCCTTGATAGATGTCCTAGAAGTTCAGGTACCAGTGACAGTTGGTAGCGGAGCTAAGGCTCAATTCGTTTAGAGAGAAATGAAGATGCCTGCTGATGCAAATGACAACATCCTTGTTGTTGAGGAGGTGGAGGAGGTTCGTGTCGGGAGACTACACCAACGTGCTCCCGAACTTAGTAAGATGAGAATGAAGACTGTGGATCATCTGCCATCAGTAGAGGCAAGGATCACTCGAATGGAGATGAAAGTTGCCGATGACAACGATAAACTTGAGGAGTTTGGCCAACACATAGACGAGCTCGAGTCAGGGGACCTAAATGAGCTTCGTGAGGAGATGCAAGGCTCCTCATTGCTATCAACTCTTGGAGGCAAGAGTTAGATAATTTCAAGGTAAATCTTCTTGCTGAAATTACTTTATTCAAGGATGATTTGGTTGAAATCAAAGAAAGAATGCAAGAAGGGCACAGTGTAAGGGGTTGCCAAGCTCAAGGTGAAGTTGAATATCTCGAAGCCGAAGCATTTGGCAGGATGAGGAATGCCAAGGAGGTGGACAACTTTCTTTTCACCCTTGAGCAATACTTTCAAGAGGTAGGCATGGAGAGCGATGGAGATCGGCTTTCCCAAGCCCCACTGTATCTTACTAATAGTGCCACAACCTGGTGAAGGATGAAGCATACTCAAATTGAGTGTGGCACCTTGAAGTTGGAGACGTGAGAAGATATTAAAAGGCTCCTGAGAGCACAATTCTTACCAAGAAATGTGGAGCTAGAAGTGAGGGAGAAGCTTCACAAGTTTTCCCAAAAAGGCGACATCTGAGACTACGTGACGGAGTTCACGGAAGTCTTACTGGAGATCCTAGACATGCCCGAGATGGAGGCCGTGTACGTGTTTCTGGGAGGCCTACAAAGTTGGCCCAAGATGGAGCTCCATCGATGCAATATCAATGAGCTCAATAATGCAATTATTAAGGCTGAATCCTTGGCAGAATTTGAGAGGAAGCCCGAGGGTTCTAGCCCACCTAAGCCTAAGAGTTTCTGTGACTACAAGACTTAAGGTAGGGGAGCAGTCCACAAAGCTAAGGAGGGGAAGGAGAAGCATTTCAAGTCCTTCAGTCCAGCCAAACCCACACAAGGGGAAAATCGAGGCAAGGGCAAGAGACCCAAGCTCTAATATTTTCTATGTGAGGGGCCGCATAAAGCTGTGGATTGCCCATTGAGGAAAAAACTGGCAGCAATCGCCACTGAGGGCGAAGAGATGGAAGCCCCAAAGATGAGTTCCATACAATTGTTGAGTGCCGTTAAAGCCTCAACCAATGGTGCTAAGGTGCAACAAGCAGGGAGAATGTTTGCTAGACCTATTGTGCAAGGAAGAGAGTCCTGTGCATCGATCGATACTGGTGCTACTCACAACTTCATAAAGAAAGAGGAAGCACAGTGACTTGGCATCAAGTTCCAAGAGGAGAAAGGTTGGGTGAAGATGGTGAACACTACAACCCAGCCAATCTTTGGAGTAGCTCGAGGGGTCGTGCTACGAATGAGAGAATGGAAAGGTAAACTTGACTTCTCCATTTATTCCCATGGATGATAGTCTGATTGTATTAGGGATGAAATTCTTGGATCAGACGAGAGCAGTCCCAGTGTCTTACACAAACACCTTCATAATTTCGGAAGGAAGCCAGTGTTGTGTGGTGCTTGTTGATCGAGAGAAGGAGCTGAAGACAAAAACACTTGCAGCCATCATTCGACCGGAGAGTCCTTTAGTGGAAAGGATCTGAGGGGGTATAGAATATGACCCCAAGTTCAGGCCTTGGCAGAACAAATGAAGCAAGGCAAGACCCATAAATTTTGGCTAGAGGATGGGTTGCTCTTCACCAAAGGCAGCCGCTTCTATGTCCCTCGACATGACAAGCTTCGGAAGGAGGTGATGAAAGAGTGCCACGATTCAAGATGGGCTGGACACCCAGGTATCGTTCGAACACTTGCACTTTTGGAAGATGGATATTATTGGCCTAACATGCGAGACAATGTGGAGTGGTATATAAAAACCTGTCTAGTTTTCCAACAAGACAAGGTCGAGCAACATAAGCCACCTGAATTGATAAAGCCATTGCCCATACAGGAGAGACCTTGGGAGAGTATTTCCATAGAATACATCACATCTCTCCCAAAGTCTAACAATTTTCAAACTATACTTGTGGTGGTGGATAGATTTTCCAAGTATGCAGTATTCATTCCAGCCAAAAAGGCATGCACGACAGAAGAGACAAACCACCTTTTCTTAAAAAATGTGGTGAAGTATTGGGAATTCTAAGGTCCATTGTGAGTGATCGAGACACTCTATTCAAGGAAAGATTTTAGACAAAGTTCTTCAAGCTGCTGGGGTTAGAATTCAATTTTTCTACCAGTTTTCATCCTCAGACCGATGTGAAGACAAAGAGAGTGAATGCCTTATTGGAGCTCTACTTTAGGCACTATGTGAGTGCCAACCAAAAGAATTGGGCAAATTTACTTTATGTAGCTCAATTCTCATACAACTTGTAAAGGAGTGAATCGACAGGTATGAGTCCCTTTGAGATTGCTACTGGACAACAACCTTACACTCCTAGCAAGATTGTAATAGGTTATCAAGAGCCGAATCCATCCACCTACTGCTTTGCCAAGGAGTGGGATGAGTAAAAGGACTTTACAAGAGTGTAATTGTCCAAGGCGGCAAAGAGGATAAAAAAGTGGGTAGACAAAAAGAGGTGACCCTTAGAGTTTGATGAAATGGATCTTGTGTTGGTGAAGTTGATGCCTCATCAAAGTTGAGTTTTTGGCTAGTATAACAATACGAAGGTCTTTTCAAAGAGTTGAATAGGGTCGGCAAGGTGTCATACAAGCTTGAGTTACCTCCAAGATTGGAGTTCCATCCTGTCTTCTATATGAGTTTGTTGAAGCCAATAAGACGTGGAAGGTCCGAAGAGGGGAAAGTCCAAGAGAGCTCCCACAAATGTGACCAATGCCCATGATAAGCAACTAGATGAGATCCTATCAAGGCATGTGGTGCAAAAGAGTGAAAAGCACATGAAACATATGGAGTGCTTGATTCGATGGAAAGGCGACCCTCCTAGTGAGACTAGTTGGGATAAAGATTTCAATATTTGACAGTACCAAGACGAAATCAACGAGTTCTTGAGGAAGCATGCAATGAGGATGTTGTCGAGTTTGATGGGAGAGAATGTCACAACTGAAACTCAGACTACACGTCATTCAACTTTGTGTGTGATACGTCCCTCAATTAGAGCGCCTCAATTAAGGAGAATCGACACATTAAAGGAGAATCAATCAGAGGCAATCAAGGAATTCAATGAGAATCCGTTCTTCCATATAGGAGACCCATTTTGGGGAATCAAGGTAATCAAAGATTACCATAGATGGGAAATCAGTCATTAGTGCTTGCCTTGTATATCTTTGTAAAGACACCGTTAGATCAGTTGACTTGATCTCCACCATTCATTGGGGAGTCGTATTGGCTATATAAGGGGTATCTCCCCTCATTTGTAATCATCCAGCAATTCTTGCAATATTGAGAGTTTAGAGCTTTCTCTCCATTCTTTTGTGTTTCTCCCTCCTTTGGTTGTGTTATAAGTTTAGGATTCTAGCTAGCTACGTGAGGAAGGCTGACTTAGCCTATTGCGAGAGCGATAGTCTAAGGCCGTACAAAGAGTTTATATTCCGCATGTTGAGACTTGTATGTACTTGTGTGCATATGTGTTTTGTTTTTCAGCATATACATATCTTCCGGTGTACGACTCTCCACTAGGTACCGTTTTCTTTCCTTGGTTTCATATTTGGGTTATATATTGAGTAATTTTGTATGTTTGTTTAGTATGGCAAGGAAAAATGTATCTAGGAATCATCGGGGTAAGTATGAAGCCCAATCCAAACAGCAACTGAATGAGCAGAATGAGCCAATTGCACAGAATGAGCAAGGAGGGAAAGCTGAGCCCAAAAACCAACCTGAACCTGAAGCACCATCGGCACCAGCCATGGATCCTGTAATGGTGAAAATATTGAATGTGTTGCAAGGAATTACTGCGAACCAGCAGTGAATGGAAGCTCAGTTTCAGAATGTTCCTGCACTCGCACCTCCTGTGGAAGATCCTATGGAAACTTGAACCTGTCCAGTCGGCTTATCCTAAAGAAACTGAGAGACTTCCGGTTGTCATTATAAAGTTGCTGAAAGAAACCTGTCAATTGGGATGAAAGGATTTCAGCGGTTCAATAGGTGCTGCTGCAGCTTATGAGTGGATTGATACCATATGCCGAGTATCCTTCTCCCTGTGTATTTCGGATGACGATAAGGTTTCCATTGCCACTTTCCTACTTGAGAGAGAAGCCCTTGCATGGTGGACAACAATGAGTATGTGGTTCGGAGATCGTCTACCTTCTTGGGATGAGTTCCATCATGAATTTAATAAAAGATTCTACACCTAGTTCCTTAAGAGTGAGCAACGACAAGCTTTCTATAAGCTTGAGCAAGGCACCCGTTCGGTGTTGGAGTATGAAAAAAAATTGAGGGATCTGTCTCATTTTACACCAGAATAGGATCGCACACCTTGTCAGCTCGCAAGGCAATTCCAAGATGGACTAAGTACCGAGCTCAAAACTATTGTGGGCATGACATATGTGTAGAATTTGCAAGAGTTGATTGTTGCCGCCACCGAAGCTACGAAGATTGTGTAAAGCAAGAAACCTCTTATAACAAATAATGGTGGTTCAATCCGATGTGGTTCTAGTTTCAATCGTCGTATGAGACCCTATCTTTTGAGGTCCTATTCTAAGAAAAAATAGCTATGGAGATAACTTCAGGAAGAATTTTTCTGGTCCTAATCCTAACGGATCCATATAGAGTTCACAGCCACGACAATGCTATAACTGTGGAGAAATGGGCCATATTTAGAGGGAGTGCCCTAAACCAAGACATATTACAAGCGCACTCAATACAAACCAGAGTAGGTATGCCAATACCACTAAACCGCAAGCACGTGCACCTGAAGCACCACCTAGTGGATCTGTAGCCCAGATCCACAATATTGTTCACTTTGATTGATGCCGAAGCAAGCCTAAATGTGGTGACAAGTACTGTTTCAGTCGTTTATCAAAATGCTAAAGTGTTAATAGATCGCGGAGCTAATAGATCATTTGTGAGTCCAAGGATAACAGTTAGCTCAGATCGGTATCTGTCTCCCCTATCTCCTCCTATTGCGGTTCTGACCCCTTTGGGAGAGAAATTGACTTGTGATATAGTCTACATTATCTATGTTGTACGTATGGGTTCTATTGTACTTGAAGTGGATCTAATTTCATTGGACATCCGAGAGTTGGATGTGATCTTAGGCATGGGTTGTCTAGCCAAATATCAAGCCCGAATCAAGTGTTTCACCAAGCGTGTGTGGTTCATCCTTCCAGACGGTTCCGAATTCTGTTTTGAAGGTGATAGGCCAGTTGTTCCAACTTGCATGATTTCTTGGCTCAATGCTAGGCGATTGATCAGCAAAGGATATACTGCGTACCTTGTGCACGTGCAGGATATGCCCAAGAAATCTTCAGAACTGAATTCTGTTCTTGTGGTTTGCAAGTTCCCAGATGTATTTCTTAAAGATGTAGCCGGTTTGCCACCAGCAAAAGAAGTTGAACATTGAATTAGTGCCGGGTACGAATCCGATTTTCATTCCTCCTTATTGCATGGCTCCTGCGGAAATAAAGGAATTAAAGACATAATTGGAAGATTTTCTGGATCGTGATTTCATCCCACCTAGTATGCAACCTTGGGGAGCACCTATTTTGTTCATGATAAAGAAAGATGTTTCATTGCGATTGTGCATCGACTACCGGCAGCTGAATCGTGTGACCATGAAGAACATGTATCCTCTGCCACAGATTGATGACTTGTTCGACCAGCCCCAAGGTGCAGCCGTGTTTTCCAAGATTGATCTCAGATTGGGATACCATCAGTTGCGTGTTCGAGCAGCTAATGTTCCGAAGACTGCATTCTGGTTATGCCATTCGGTTTGATCAATGCTCTAGCTATGTTCATGGACTTAATGAATAGAGTATTTCGAGAGTTCCTAGACAGATTTGTGATAATCTTCATCGATGACATTCTGATTTATTCAAAACCGGGAGAGGAACATTCTGAACACTTGCGGATTGTGCTGAAAATTCTGAAAGATGGGCAGCTATTTGTGATGTACTCCATATGCGAATTCTGTTTACTTGAAGTTGGTTTCCTTGGCCATGTTGTTTCTGCCCAATGCGTTCTTGTAGATCCAAGGAAAATTAAAGTCGTTGTCGCTTGGGAAGCCCCACAGACTATATTTGAAGTTTGCAGTTTCCTTGGCCTAGCTAGATACTACCATCGCTTTGTGGAGAATTTCTCATCGCCTACTGGACCTTTGACGAAACTGACGTGCAAAGGAGAGCCATTCATGTGGACCGAGAATTGCCAGCGAAGTTTTAAAGAATTGAAAACTAGATTGGTGACCTCACCTATCCTTACTTTTCCGATCAGTGGAAAAGAGTATATGGTTTACAGAAATGCATCGAAATCTGGCCTTGGATGTGTACTGATGCAAGATGGGAAAGTCGTTGCCTATGCTTTCCAACAGTTGGGTCCGTATGAGAGCAACTATCCCACGCATAATTTGGAGCATGCAGCCATAGTGTTTGCATTGAAGATATGACACCACTACTAGTACGATGAGATATGTAGAATTTTCGCTGACCACAAATGCTTGAAGTATCTACTTATGAAAAAATTTAACATAAGACAAAGAAGATGGGTGGAACTTATTAAATACAATGATTTGGTCATCGAGTATCATCTTGGAAAGACAAATATTCTTGTTGATGCCTTAAGTCGAAAGAGCCACTCTTCTTCTTCTTTTATTCTAGCCTATGTAAGTGCACACTACATGCATATGTTGTTGGATTTGAGAGCTATACATGTGCATCTTGGCAATGATTTTGCTAGTTCATTGTTGGCCCAGATTGAAGTCAAGCCTACTTTGTTGGAAGAGATCTGAAATCAGAAATCCGAAGACCTAAGATTGGCTGAAATTTGGAAGCAATTATCTGATGGTGTTGATGCCATAGTCTATGATTTTAAAATCCGAGATGATGGAGTTCTTGTTTTCAGAAATAGAGTATGTGTGCCACAAGAGGCTGACGTTCGCAATCTGATTTTGTCCAAAGCACACAGTTCGATGTTTTCTATTCATCCTGGTAGTACCAAGATGTAATGAGATTTGAAAGAGCAATTCTGGTGGCCAAATATGAACCGTCACATTGCTGAGTTCATTGCATGATGCCTTGTATGTCAACAAGTGATGATCGAGCATCAAAGACCCGCTGGTTGACTTCAGTCACTTCTGATTCCAGAATAGAAGTGGGAACATGTCATGATAGAATTTGTGACCAGTTTGCCTAGATCTCAATGAGGATTTGATGCCATTTGGGTGATTGTGGATTGAGTGATGTAATCTGCATATTTTCTTCTAGTTCGCGTTACAGACACCCCAAGATATTGACTGTTTGTTATTTGGACGAGATTGTTTGATTGCATGGAGTGCCAATTTTCATTTTTTCTGATTGTGATTTCCATTTCACTTCACAATTTTGAGAGAAATTTCAGTATGCATTGGGTTCAAGACTGAATTTCAATACGGCTTTTCATCCCAAAACCGATGGTCAATCTGAAAGAATGATTCAGACCCTTGAAGATATGCTGCATGCATGTGTGATGGTTTAAAATACTAGTTAGGGTCGATGTCTACCTTTGGTAGAGTTTGCTTACAGCAACAGTTTTCATGTAAGCATTGGAATGGCTCCTTATGAAGCATTATATGTGAGACGTTGCAGAACTCCTATTTGCTGGAATGAAGTAGGTGAAGGACGCCTAAATAATCCAGAGTTGATTGATCAAGCAACGAAATAGTTGAATCGGATTCAACAAAGGCTGAGGACGATGCAAGATTGATAGAAAAACTATCTAAATAATCGACGAAGAAACTTCGAATTTACGGTAGGTGACAAAGTGTTCTGAAAGTCACATGGTGGAAAGGTATTCTTCGCTTCCAGCAATGAGGCAAGTTAGCAGCTCATTATATTGGTTCGTTAATCCTTGTTTAGAGGATTGGCCTAGTTTCCTATCGACTTGCATTGCCCCTGAATATGGAGAGAATTCATAACCTGTTTCACATTTTGATGTTGAGAAAGTATGTTCGAGATTCTTCTGCTCATGTGCTTAAAGAACCACCAGTTGAGGTTGTTGAAGACCTATCCTACTGTATACAGCCAGTCTCATACTAGACCGGTCAATTCGTCAGCTTCGCAGTCCAAGCGTGTCTAAGGTATGAGTGGTGGTGTAATGGCCAACTTGAGGAGCAGTCTTAGGAGACTGAGGAAATGGTGCAAGCGAGATTTCCTTATTTATTTTCTTAGATACTTGTGCTGAAATTTTGAGGACGAAATTTTAATAAAGAGGGGAGGATATGAGATCCCGATCCTTTCCTTGATAGATTCCTAAAAGTCCAGGTACCAGTGAAGCTGAAATGACCATTTTACTTTCGAAGAAATGAATATGTGATAGCCGGAAATGGTATTGAAGGTTCTTTCCTCTTTTGATTTCATTTCTACCATAAATGGTTTATTTTCAATCCTTAAGAGATAATTCCAGAATTAAATCTTAAGCATTATCTCTTTATATCTAGCTTTAAAAGCAGGGAATATTAATCCCATTAAACCCTATAAACTTAGCAGCTGGCCACACACATGTCCTCACAACAAAAACACCTTAAACTACCATATGATAGCCTCTCTTCCTTCCCCTTGTTGTCGAAATTCACCCTACAAAAGCCATAACCGAATTCTTTCATCCTTCGTCCGATTTCTCCAAAATAATAGTTAGTTGGAAACATTTTTTCATCCTTCATCTTGTTATCTTGGTTTCATCATAAGAAGGTTAGTGCTTTCCTATATTTATTGCTAGCATAATTCCCATATTGTTGCTGCCAAAATTCCATGATTCATCCTTCAATTGGTTTTAGTTTTTATCCCTCTTTTTCATACAATTTATTGGCACCTATTCTTTTTACGATATCTTGAATTCAGTCTTTGAATCCTCTAAACCCTATTCTTTGCATTATTACTACCAAAATTTGTCAATTTGATTGCCTGTTGGTTTCTGATTTTATTCCTTTTAATCGTTTGGGTTATTGACACTTAATCCTTCCTTGTTGTCATGAAATCGCAACCTCTAACCTACCTTGCATAAAATCGCATACCCTTATGCCCTAACTTGGTGCTGAAATTTCCATGGTGAATTGGGTTGAAAAATCAGTTTGATTCTTCTTGTGTGGTTCTAGGAACTTCTGATAGGTTTGGTGAGTGGAATTGGTAAGGAACTAGGATATTTATTTGGTTTCTGAATATGCATGCTTAGTGTGGTTTTGTCTTTGCCTTATGATTGTATAGATGGTTCTGGTTTCATTGATAAAGGAAAAGGATTAGCTACTTGTTTAGAGACAAGAGAGGTGGGATCTATACCTCATTGGTTTTTCTAGAGGTCTTTTTTGCTAGATTGATGTTTCAGTTGTGTTCCTTGATGCTTAGGGAGTGTTATGCATGGTTGCGAATTGGTTTGTGGTTCCTTAGGCAATTATGAATCCCTATGATAGGATGTGTGTGCCTATTTCAGTTGTGTTAAGTGCCATTGACTTGCCGATTGTATTGTGATGTGATTGAGGATGCCCTAATATGATGTTATGCCTTGTACTTGCTTGTGTTTGCTTGTACTTGATTGTGTGTCAGGATCTTTTTCCGGTGGCCATTCAGGGTAAGTGACTGATGGTCCTAGGTAAGAGGAGAGGTACTTACTGGTATGGGAGTCGCATGGGTGGCAATCCCCAACAACTGCACGCTGGATGGCTAGTCCTTGTGTAGCTAGAAGCCTAGTCCTTGTGTGGCTAGTTGCCTTGTCCTTGTGTGGCAAGATGCCTTGTCCTTCTGTGGCAAGATGCCTTGTCCTTCTGTGGCAAGATGTTCTTATTCTTGTGTGGTTTGGATGCCTTGTCATTCTATGGCAAGATGGATAGGCTTGCTGAATAGATTGTTTGCTAACGATTTATCCTTTGTGTAGCTAAGCCTTGGACAACATAGTTGGAAGGGGATAGTCATTCAATTGTTTAGATAGATGATGATTTATCTACCTATGTACTTCTAGTTTCAAAAGTGTTCTTAGTCCACTCGAATCCTTGTTACTTTCAGCTCTAACCTTACTATGTTTGATTGATGTTTGTTTGATACCCCTTTAGTAGTATATGCGGATCTGATATTGATTGGGAGATGTTTATTTAGATTTTTGTAGATCTTATAAAGTTGTGACACTACTGAGATTCTTGTAATCTCACCTTGTTATTTTTCTCTATTTTCAGGCTTAGGTACATCTTCTGTCAGTGGTACTGAGGTGTTTGATCAAGGCTGCACGGGAAGACGATATTGCATCACATTCTTATAGCTCCTTCTTTGCTAATTGCTTGAGCATATACCCTTGAACATACAATTTGATTCGACTACTTTCTGGTTCTTTTGATCCCCCCTATTTCTACTTATTTCAGAAATTTATATGAGGGCTATTTGCTGGATTTTGAAACTCCTTTGGGACTTGTGAGTTATGGTCCCTTTGATTAATTAGAAAATTTTTTGTTGATGTTTTATTTACTCTATGTGTTACCAGAATGCATGTCCATTACTGTAATGCCCCAACTTTTAAAAAACATAAAACGAATTTAATAAAATATAATTAGTGTAATTAAACCTTGTGGGATTCAGATAAGTGCTTGGAATGACTTGTTTGGGTTTCATAGCGGTAAGGGTTTTAATTGGTTGGGTTTAAGTCCTTACATAAGGTATTTAATTTTTAGTAAAAATTAGATTTATGGGAAGATAAATTTTATGATACTAAATGATAGTCCACTTAAAGAGGAGTTTGTAGAAATTTTTCGCATATTTTTTGGAGTTACACGCTAATTTCTACATATTTTTGAAAATTTTTAGTAAATAGGAAAAATTATTAAATATTATTATTTAATATAGTCAATGTGGGGTTTAGACTATGAAGGTTTTGGGAAGGTAACACGAAAACGACGTCTTTTTGTTACGGGATAAATCATGCTTGTGAATCATCCTTTGCTCTACAAGTGTACAAGGAATACACCTGTTTCTCCGATCAACCCACACATACCTGGAGTAAGCTAGACATAGCCACACACCTATTTTCCTTTCCAGCTTCGAACACACTTGGAAAAGCTTCAATATTTCTTCCTGGGAGAATGGTGGACTAATTCAGACTATCTTCATGCTGTTTCAGCGAGAATCTCTGGCGGATTTGGGTGAGAACCCTACCCAGAAAATCGAGTGCTTCCTTCTCCTAGATCTAGGGTTTTAGTTTGTTAAAATGGGCATTATTGGTGTGTTTTGATTCGTCTTGATGCGAGGACCAATTCAGTGTTAGGTTTGTTAAGTTTCGGGGCATGTATGGGAAGATAGGAATTTCGATTTTAGGGTTTGCAGGAGTTAGGGTTTTGGCTGGAGGTTGAAAACAACCCAGTCGAACGACGAGTCCTTTGCTCCAGCCGAATAGTGACGTTTAGCTCATCACGCGGGTGGACGACGAGTCAGCCCTGGACGCATGAAACAGATAGTTCAAAGAAGAACCAGGCTCGAATCCGAGCCTGAGGAAGGGGCGACATGGCACGCTCTGATCCGGGCGCGTATCACTATCTGGAAGGCTCGGTGATAGCTCTTGGTATGCCTGGTTTCGCCAGGTGTCACTCAATGATTGGCTGGAAATTGAAAATAAGCAAAAAAATGAAAAAAAATAGGTAGAGAAGGGATAAAATTCTGGAAAAATTCTGAAAAATTGAAAAAAAATTCTGAAAAATTATGATAAATACTAGAAATGATAAAAAATTCGATGTTACAAAAATTATATAAATCTGATGTGATTTGGTAGGTCAAAAAATTGATTAAAATCCAAAAAAATAAGGAAAAATAAGAAAAATATCTGAATCGATTTCATATTGAATTTCGGGTAGAAATCCATCGTGTTAAGGTTGTAAATGTGTAATTTTATGAGTGTTTATATACTAAGGATGCAACATTAAGGATTTACCTATGAATGCATGTGTAGGTGGATACCTACAGGTTATGGATCTCGTGGGATTGGCCCAATGATTGAGGATCAAGTGTGGGCACTTCAAACGTCGAGAAACCATGAGTAGGTGGACCCTTTTTATACATTATTTACTAGCATGAATGAATACGTATGGGTAGGATTAATTACACATGTATAGAATTAATAGGCGAAATCATTGCGTGTATTGTGAATTAATTGTTTGTTTCTTGTAATCTCGTTCGGGTTATGTTGTGCATCGATTGAATGAGTGATTATATTAGAAGTGCATATGAGGTGTTTGGATACATTCGAAATCATAAAACAGGGTCAAGCATCGCAACAGTATAGGGTGACCTATGCGACTTCTGAGAGCTCTCCGAATATGGTAGTGCGACATGGATTTGCCAAGGGAGGCATAAGGTGGGATGGGGCATTTTTAATTAAATAAAAATGATATGAATAAAAAGGATATCCTAATGTGGGGTTCGAATAGTTAGAGCTATCATCACCTAACACCCAGGCATCATCAAAGAAACTCGGCCAAGAGGAATGCATGTCCTATCAGAACTGATTGAGTCAGCATATGAAATAACATGAGACATAAGGTGCCATATATAGAAGTGCCGCTGATGTATCCTAGTCCTATTCCTAGCGCCGGAGGAATTGAGAGTCATGGCCAGCCCAGCCACAGTTCTGATTGCTTGAATTTTTACGTGATGCATTATGAGATGCCAGTGATCGTACTCATTGTTGTGCTGAGTACGCAAGTGTTGTTGTGCGCTAGTATGCCTGTGTTATCATTAAATATTTTTTGTGTATAATTTTCTGTGCATATTTTCCCATCCGCTCACCTCTATCAGATTTTTGGCAAGTGTGCAGGGATAGTGAATGACGATTAGGAGCTCATTCCCAAGCATAGCAAGAGACAATCGGCTATTGAATAGTCGAACTCGAGGTAATTTTTAAGGAAAATTATGTTCATAGTATATTCCCCTAGTGTGTTTAAATCTATTGGAGCCAATGTAATTAGTAAAGTCCTAAGTAGTTTTTAAATAAATTCAACAATCATTGATGATACACGGACATCATCATTTCTCCCTTGTAATTCCACTGCTCAATATATCAATAGAATCTTTTAATGTTTACCTCTACTTTAATGAGTAATACTAGTCTTGTAGGACTATTATATGCTTTGTCAAGTGTTAAGACAGTGTATATAGCGGGCCTACGGCAAGGGTTGTCGCACAATGAATATTGGGAACCAGGGCTTGACATGACAAAGCCTAACAACTTGAGTGTTGCGACATTTGGGAATCAGGGTTGCATAAGAAGGAAGGGTCAGCTGGAGGTCGAAGATGACCTCCGATGACATGTCGTCCAAGATCCCTCCAAATGACGGGTCATCTGGTCGGATGACCAGACGACATGTTGTCTGCATGGGTAGGTGACAAGTCATTTGTGAATGAGGTGTATATAGGCCCAGCCCGAGCCCATAGCTCGAACAAGGCATGACACACCCAGGAGTGGGCATGTGTCAGCCTCGGGCAGGTTCGGAGGTAGGTGTTGTAAGGACCCAAACCCAACGTATTAGGACCCTTACTGCCGTGAAACCCAAACAAGCCCAACCTAGGACCTATCTGAATCCCACAAGGTTTATCCTCCCTAAGTTCTGGTTTTATTAAGCTTCTTTCTTATGCTTTTTAAAGGTTGGAGCATGATACAAATGGACACACATTGTAACATACAAAGTGAATAAAAACATCAGTGGAAGTCTTTATAAATTCTGGTAGCATACACGGAGCATAATACAAGACACAAGTCCCATAGGGATCTCACAATCCAGCAAGTAAACCTCCAATAAATTCTGGAAACAAACATAAATAAGTGGGATTCAATAAACCAGAAAGTAGTCCAATCAAACTTCATGTTAATAGTTATATACAATCATTCAGCAAGGAAGAAGGTATTTGAATGTTATGCAATATCATCCTGTCATGTAGCCTTGATCTCACACACCAGTACCACTGATAGAAGATGTACCTAAGCCTAAAAAATGGTGAAAACAATAATAGGTTGAGATTACAAGAATCTCAGTAGGGTCACAACATCATAAGATCTTCAGAAATCTAAGCAAATATCTCCCAAACAACATCAGATTAGCCTACACAACTAAAGGGGTATCAATCAATCATCAAGCAATCATAATAGGGATAGAACCGAAAGTTTATAAGCGGTGGGTGGACTACAAACACTTCTGGAAATAGTTTACATAGGCAGATAATTCATCATTCGATCACATCAACAAAAAGGCCATCCACTTCCACCTGTGTTGCCCAAGGCTTAGCTGTATAAAGGATAAATGGTTAGCACACAATCTAATCAGCAAGCCTATTCATCTTGCCACACAAGGACAAGGCATCCAAGCCACACAAGGACAATGACATCCAAACCACACAAGGATAAGGGCATCCAAACCACACAAGGATAGGGGCATCTTACCAGCACATAGAACAAGGCATCTAACCACACAAGGACTAGGCATCCGGTGTGCACATGCTGGGGATTGCCACCCATGCAACTACCATATCAGTAAGAACCTCTCCTCTCCTCATGAGCATCAGAGCTTACCCTGAATGGCCACGGAAAAAGGATTCTAACATACAATAATGTACAATCACACATAATTATGTATAATCACACACAATCATGTACAATCACACACAAGCAAGTACAAAGCATAACATCATAGCAGGACATCCTCAATGATACCACAATACAATCAGCATGTTATATGCACACAATACAATTCGAATTAGGCACACCTAACCTATCTTAAGAGGTTTGAAATTTCCTAATGTATCATAGCTTAATCCACAACTCATGCATAAACTATATAAGGTATGCGCATACATAATAGCATGGACAAGTAGCAAATTCATCATCCTAACAACAAAGATCTCAAAAGAAACCGATGAGGTATAGATCCTACCTTTCTTGTCTCTGAACAAGTAGCTAATCCTTTTCCTTTATTAAGAGGATCCGAACCACCTATATAACCATAAGGCAAAGACAAAACCATACTAAGCATACACAATTCATAAACCAAATAGACATTCTAGTTTCTTACCAATTCCAATCACCAAACCTACCAGAAACCAGTGATGAGATGTTACTAACACCTCCCCCTTGGATGTGTAATATGATAGCCAGGAACACAACAAGAATCAACCCGATTTACCATCCCAATTAACCATGAAAATTTCGACACTAAGATAGGGCAATAGGGAAAATTTTGATTTCATGCATAAGGGGTTTAGGGGTTGTGATTTCATGATAACAAGGAAAGAATAGGTATTAAATATACATACGATTAAAAGGAAGAAGATCAGAAACCAACATTCAAGTTAATAGGTAAAAATTGGCAATAATAGGGTAAGGGTCTAGAGCTTGCCGATTTCATACTTAAAGAAGATTCAAAGGATGAATTCATGATATTATAACATGAATAGGTGCCAAAAAATCATATGAACTAGAGGAACAACAAGAATTTCGGCACCAAATGATAGGTATTTGCAGAAAAAAGTGTAAGGAAAATATAACCTTCTGATGATGAAACCAAGATACCATGATAAAGGATGAAAAGAGGTTTCCAACAAGCTATTATTTGCAGAAATCTGATGAAGGATGAAAGAATTCGACTAAGGTAAGTGTTCAGTGAATTTCGGGATCAAGGGTAAAGAGTAAGTTTGATTGCATGATGATGTTATATGTTTTTTGTGTGGGATTTATGTTTGGTTGACTACTTTTTATAAGGTGTGATGGGATTAATCTTCCTACTTTTAAGACTAGATATGAGGAAATAATCATTAAGATTTATTTCTGAAATTATCTCTTAAGAATAGATAATGTATCATTAATGCTAGAAATGAAGTAAGGGAAAAATGAAATAAAAAATGAACACTAAACCTTCAATACCATTTTTGGCTGTCACACATCCATTTTTTCAAAGGTAAAATTATCATTTCAGCTGCACTGATATCTGGACTTCTAGGACAGAAAATTGGGGTCTTAAAAGTGTGGCATTTCTTTGTGGTGCGCTGTGATTGGCCAAAAATAATTAAATTCCAAAAAATAAATGAAATTTCCAAAAAAGAAGAAAAATCGGGAAAACTAACTGAGAAGGAAGAAAAATTTGGAAAAAATTATGAAAAATTAATTTAGAGTCTAATGGTATCGAATTTATGGGATTTGCAGTTGATTTGGTTGGAGAAATAAATTATATAAATTTTGAAAAAAACAAAATTCCCAGTTTGATCTCAAGTTTAGTCTAGAACCATAATTCATCAAGTAGAGGGTTCAGAGGTGTTATTTTATATATTTATGACCCTCGAGTGTCGTTTATTGAATAATTAAGTATCATTATGTATAGATGGATACCCACTGATGCAGCGCCTCGAGGAATCGGTCCAGGAAACAAGTATGGGCTCTTCAAATGTCAGAAAACCCATGAGTTGACAGACTCTTTAACTTAATTGCTTTAATTATTGGCATGATCATATGCATGTTTTTATAAATGAAATAATAACATGGAATCTTGCATGTGCTTGAAAGCATGTGAAATGTTAAATGAAATAATATATCACATGCTCTGGATTGCTGTGCTTGGTATTGAAATGTAAAATGCATTATTGAAGTGTAAATGAGTCATTGAGTGGCATCTGGAATCATGAGATAAATCACACATTGTGGTAGCATGGGGTGACTTATGCGATTCCTGAGAGCTCTTTGAGTATGGTAGTGAGATATGGACTTGCCGAGGGAGTCATATTGAGGGATATAGTTTATATAATTGTGCTAACTAAATATATAATAGGGATTCCTAATGTGGGGGCTGTATAGGTGGAGCTACCTTCACCTACCACCCCGGCATCATCAGTGGTCTAGTTTAAGTGTTATGCATGTCCCATCGAGACATACCAAATCAGCATAAAAGAGATAACAAGAGGAAAGGTGTAAGGTGTTGCATAAAGTGTCACTAACGTATCTCAGCCCTATTCCCAAGACCTATAAAGATTGAGAGATATTGCCAGATAGTCATGGTCATGAATGCCTGAAGAGTCTTTATATTGCTATATATATTGGTTACGACTGTGCATTGACTCGTCAATGTTTTAAATGTGTGCCAGCATGTTAGTTAATGTGTTATATGAATGTGTGTGAAGTATTTTGTATGTTTTTCCCGTCTGCTTACCTGCCAAGTTTCTGCTAGATGCTGGTTCTATGTTCTGTCATAGTTTCTTCCCTAATAGATAGTCAACTTATCTAAAATAGTTTAATGCCAAGTTAGGATTTCTGTTGTGGACCTCAGTATGTTATGAAAATGATACCATATTCCCCTAGGCTGTATATTTATGTCATAAATGACTTGTGTAAATCGGAAATCCATGATTTCATTGAAGTAGCTTGGGCATTTGATGCGAAATCATAGTCCGGTGTTATCTGAACGACACCATTGTTCTTAACTGAATCTTGAGTCAGTAAAACTTTCTATTGATTGTGACATATGTCTTCTTATTTGGTATACTTGAGTTTTGGTCTATATGTCATGATCCTTATACCATTGGTTATAAGACCATACTGTCATCCCAGAGTTGTTTATTTGAGTGGTAGTCTCTTTTGAATCATCTATATGACATGAATTTGGTGATACCTTTGGTTAATTTTATTTGATGACTTTTAAGATTCTTTGGTCAGAGGAGCTATTTGAGGTTAAACAACTTTGATTTCCTCATTACTGGCTGCATTTAGTCGTGTGACTAATGCAATCCCTTGATTATACTATAAAAATATAGTAACTAAGCCAGATGAAGCATTCCAACCTCAAAAAGCGGAAATGAATGCATAGCCTTTGAATATGTCTACCATTAAAAAAAAAGACTAGTATGGTTGGAGTTTTCTTTGTGTGTTAGTATAGAAAGGGGAATGATATGCATATTATACTAATCATTGATTGCAAATAAGACTTTCTAGATGAAGTCACAAATGTTTTAGTGGTTTACAACCAAACTTGCAGAAGTAATGATGTATCTGCTGTGATAACGGCGTGAATGTCATCAGTTGGATCAAGTAAGAGGAAGGACTACCTCGAGTCTAAGAAGTTAAGTATGATAGGTAGCGAATGATATTATGAAAGGTGTAGATACACCTATTGTGATATGACTGATACTTGGAGATATTTATATTGCTGCCTTAGGTTTATTTTGATATAATTAACTTATAGAGAATAAGGAATTCGGTTATTATATATGTCCCTTGGGCTCTCTTTTCTTGAAGTACCAATAGACATAATAAGACTACTTATTTGATACCAAGGCAGAAGATTGAATTGGATTTGGAGGTTCGGTGAAGACCAACTCCATATTAGTTGCTGCTAGCTTGATTTTGGTGTGTTAGCGTCAAACTATCTATACAGCCTAGAAATTAATAAAATAGAACCGCTCCATGAGTCAAGATGTTTTCTCGTACCCAATTGTGTTTGGTTACCTGTAATTCTTTTCTAGGAGTATTTCTTTGATTCGAGTACTTCATTGATGCCCATGTTAATGAAATTATGTTATATAGTGTGAGGACCTGCTTTCGAAAAATGGGTCCCTCACCACCCTGTAGTCTCGATCAACCCAACACGTGGATCAATCGAAACCACAAAAGGCTCATGTTAATTTTTCAAAACCAAAATCACACAAACGCATATAAATTTGAATTTTTTGTTTTAAAAGGAGCATTTCACGTCAATATTACACCCGACATAAAACAATCAATAGAGTAAAAAAATACATACAGTGGAGTGGAAGTCTTTAATCATATACAACAGATCACACGGCCTAAAACATGCAACACACTGAGACCATATACACAATCCCATATGGATCCACAACAAGTGCTCAAGGCACGCATCTCACAACATAATGGAAATTTGAGTCATACATGCAAATAAAATATCAAGTCTGGAAAACAACCCCATAATAGGTCCATAGTAATACACATAGTCTATAAAAAGTTTGTATGGCTCTAGAGTATGAAAATGATAAAACATGAAACATGCCGAGCTTCCAAGATGTGCAAGTGCAATAGTCCAGCTCTAAGACCAACACCGGGAAAATATGACATCAAAGATGCATGGCTACAGCAAACGAACTAATCCTGAAAAGAACAATAAAAGGGGGTGAGATCAAAGACCTCAGTGGAAGTTACAACTTCATAAGCATATCCAGTGGAATAGAGGCATATGAAAATTCAATTATAAAATAATTACTTTAAACACCGTTATTATCCATGCAGACTAAACGTGCACTCGATGTGTTTGAAAAACAAGTAAGCATAATGCATAATTTGTAAAACATAATGCAATAAACGCCAGCTCAATATGTTTCGTAAGATCACAACACTCAACATTGTCATACGGGCTAGTATGCCCCAAAAACCTATCAGGGTGAAATCCACAGATGTATAAACACATAGCCTGTTAATTCATAGTAAATTCAGTCACACATATATAATCTATCCATACAACAGCATTAGGTAAGCCATATTCTCCACTGCTGGGATTCTATATACTTACCTTGCTTGACAAAGTATAAACTATAAATTCCAAGTCATTCCTAAGAACACGAGTATATAGCTTTTACATACAAACCCATAATGTATGAAATTCAAGAAACATCAAGAGGCACTCTATGAGGTTGATTAGGGTGTGATTTTATGTTTATTTGGTGTTTGGGTTGGTTTAGGATAGGTTTGGGGGTGTAAAAGTGGGGTACGCAGGTTGCAGGAAAGGTATAGGGGTTGCTGGTACAAGTTTGTGGGCGTGTAGAATCAAAACAAGGGGGGATAGAGTGGTACACGACCGTGTACTTTTTGGGACAGGCCACGTACAAGTACAAAACCTGAGTACACGTGTAAGACCTGTAGTGACGTGGCAAAATTTTTGCCACGTCACCCACATATTAAAACCCAGCACCCGACAGTTCTTCCTCCTCCCCCTTCATTTTTCTTTTTCTTTCTCATTTTCTCACTAACTTCAATTACCTTCAGTATCAAAACCAACCGTTCGATCGTCAAACCGTTTGCACCGTTGTGTTCCTCTCATCGTCACGAACAACCTGCCGTTGGTTTCATCTTCATCGGACCACGGACGCGCCCAGATCGAAGCTCGAAAGTTTTGAATTTCGCACCAGAAAATCGTCGATTCCGGCCAATCTGAGGTGAGTTTTAAAGTTTGGTTTTCGGATTCATATTCCTGATGTTTGTAGCTTCGTGTTGATATAAAAATTTTTGGTTTTGGATGAAGTTGGCCACCGCCGGCGACCATTGACCGGCAACACTGTTCATCGCTGACCGGCTACACTGTTCATCATTAGCCGGCTGACCGTTGACTAACATTGATCAATGTTGACTGACGTTGACCTCGTTGACCGTTAAAATTGACCATTGACTTTGACCGTTGACCAAAAAGTAAAACCCTCCCCGTTAGGTAATTTCGACGTTCTGATCACAATGGCGCGATCTGTTTTTCAGTTTGATATGTCGTTTTTGAGTTATAGTTGTTCAAAGTATATTGTGTAGGTTTAATACCCGTTGCTTGAACCTAACCTTAATGTTGTGTTTCGTTAGGAAGGGCGAGTGTTGAGGATAAAGGCAAGTGTATCGCTTCCTCTTCTTCAGCCCCTAAGGTAGGGTCTTTACCGTATATGTTTCATCATAAGTATTTCTTGATTTTTAAATCCGTACCTTGGTTTTAAATTGAATCGTTGTGTAATCAATCAGAGCCCATCCAATGGATCTGTTGTCCAAGTAACATTGACCTTTTTCGTATGTTCCTGTAAAGTATCATAAAGTATCTCCAAAATTTCATGTGATCAATCAAAGTCCATTTGATTGATTTGTTGTGTAAATTGGGCTTATTTCGTATCATTGCTCGTAAAGTAAGAAAAAGCTTATAATCAAAGGTTTCTGTAACGGTATATGATAATATATCGTACTGTTGAGTTTTAATTGTAAAGTATTCAGTGTTATTGAAAGTTAAACCAGGCTTTGTTTTGTAAAATACGTAAGTTTTTATGTTACTCGTACTCGTGTTCCGTTTGGCCAAACGTGGTGAGTGCTCGGTGTCTGAGAGTAAGCGGAGAGACACTCATCTGTTGGGAGTTGTATGGTTGGCGTATGGTTACTGTATGTTCCCTGCTTCGCAGGATGCTGTATGTTCCCTGCTTCGCAGGATGATCTGAGAGGACTAGTTGATCTTTTATGTATACAGTTTTGTTAATCAATCTAGTCTCGGACAACACTGGTAGAAGGGGCTATGTATGTAAATGTTTTAAAAGTATATATGTAAAACCTACCAGTGGGCTTCCGGTTTCCCTTTAGCGGGGGTTACTCGTGAAGTGATTTGCAGTCCGCCCATGTTTTCGTATTGACCCTTGTTGAGTTCTATGTTGTTTCCGGGGTCCAGTAAGTAAATATTTTTATAAACTAAACAGTAAAGTTAAAGTTTTGAGAATTCATGGGTTTAACGATGAATTGATAAGTTCTTTGTTGTTTCTCTCCTTTGACAAGTTCCTTGTTTGTTTCTCTCCTTTGATAAGTTCCTTGTTGTTTCTCTCATAAGTTTCTTGTCGTTCCTCTCCTTTGATAAGTTCACTTTGTTGTCCCCTACTGAGATTCTCGAAAATCTCACCCCCTTCGTGTTTGTATTTCCCTCCCAGGACTAGATCGTGATCAGTAGTTGTTCTTGTTCAGTGTGAGCATCGGGACTACTCGCTAGGACTATAGCATCTGCACATGTATGGTTTTATTGGTACACTATTATGTATGTGTTGATTTGACATGTGGTTTCGTTTTCAGATACTTGGAGCTTGTGAGTTATGGTTTCACTGGTTGTTTTGTGTTGTTGTAATAAGACTTCCGCTGTTTTAAATGTTACTCCGTTAATTATTGTGCCATGCATTTAGTGCTTATCAGCCATACTGTAATTTGTAAATATTTTAAATTTTATTTTTTGGGATTTACGTTTGAAAAGTCAAAATAGCCTTGTGGAGTTCGGATTGGTCCACGTGTTGGGCTTCTCCGGGCTTCAAGGCAGTAAGGGCCCGCTTTCCGGGTTTGGGTCCTTACAACACGGGAATGTACTTACCTATGTAGGCCATGTACATGTACATGGCCTGAGTTCATGAGCATGTACTCCCTTACATAGGCCGTGTACTATTCTGTCCAGAATAGTAGACGAGCTCCTGGGAGGGTACATGGGCGTGTACTCGTCCTAGATGAGTTATGCACCCTGAAAATGACCTAAAAAGCTCCTCAAACTCGCTCAAATTCTTGGCAACAAAAGACACCTCAAAAGCCACAAAACACATATTTTCAAGGGGTTTAACCTAACGAATCACACGGATATAAACATAATCAATTTCACAGGTTCAAGCATCATGTCGTGTGTCCTCTTACATACACAAACGCACAACCAACATGCTTAGGAGTTCAAACATATGGTTTATGCACCCGAAACATGGCAAGCAAGTTCATGAAGCTAAAATAAATGTCATACATAATGCACGTACAACCTCCATTCAAAACCAAGAATTTACCATACTTTAATTCATTAACACAAAAAATTTCTGTGTAAGCAAATAAAACGTAAACTCCCACCTCTTGTCATGCAGAAAACTTGATAGCAATACCCTTGGCCTTATCGACCGCTCTTGCTCCGTCTAAGCACACAATCTGAACCTAAACACACATAAGTTAAAATCAAAAAAATTGACAAAAGGACTGAAAAATGAAAATGAACCCTGAAGAGACCCTAGCGAAAGTCACATTAACTCACTTCTCACCCTAACAACACACTCCCAGCTCAAAATTCCAGAAATCCAACCAACAAGCGGAATGCCCAAAATTTATACAAGCCACTCACGGCTCCAAATCGACACCTAAGCTCACCCAAACATATGATTGAGTTTCTCAGCCCACAAACATACTCCACAACTCACAAATCAACAATCCCAAGCAATAGGAACAACCAAAATCAACAATTCAGCCAAAATCTCAAAATGTCTAATATTACCGAAAATACCAATGAAATAAAAGACGCTCACCCACAAATCAAGGGATGTTTTTGAACAATTTAATCCACCAAAATAGCTTAGGAATACTGATATCAAGCTAACGGAACTAAAAATCAACAACAAAAATGGAGAATTAGAGAACTTACCACAAAATCCCCAAAAAGTTCCCTAACATGAAGAATGAATCGATTTCAGCTCCTCGATCAGAGACTAACAGTGGAAATTAGTCAGGAATGGTCAGGAATGTGTTTGGGGATGAAACTCGGTAGTTTTCATTGAAGGAGAATCGAAAGAATCAATCAAGTTTCATTGGGTATTTATACCCTAGGCCCAAAATCTCGAAAAAACCCGAACGAGTTATTTTAAAATGTCCAATATGCCTCGACTAGGCCAAAATAGGTTTTAAAATCAACAATCATAAAAAATGGATTAAAATAATTAATTGAGCTAAAAATGGGTAAATGGCCTTGGAAATAAGTAGACGGGCCCAAAAGGATTTTTCGGCTCAGAAGCCCATGATCACTCAAAACGGACCAGAAACCGGCCCAAATTGATTTCCACTGACTCAAACCTCGACACTCGACCTAGATCACTCGCTAAAACACCTAGATGCACATCTAGGCTTTCTACGACTGTGTCCATCTTATTGGTCAAGTCTTGGGTCAAACTGATCAACCTCGATCAAACTGGTCAACTTGTCAACCTATATGGTCATGTTGACTAGGCACTAGGAGAGACGAGGTCTCATATATAGATATTCTAATTATTTTGTGGCTGGATCGATTCAAGGCTACAAACAACACGAGGTGTGTACTTTACTTCTTGTTCAAAAATAATTGAGGCTGCCCTATGTTATTATTATGCTAAGTAGATTGACTCTGTTTAAGAAAATTTGTGAGCGGATTAGTCCTATCTATTATGGACATAAGAGATCCATCTTTTTATGAGTTGTTAAGAGATGCAGATAAAAACAGAGTAGCGCAACGAAAATGTGGTAGATACTGTTTGAAGTTATAAACTTGATATACTAATATTGGGACTCGTCTTGATTTATGACTTTATTTATGATGAAAAATTGATTGTTGTTGAGTTAAAGGATGAGTAATTATGGCAAAATGCTATGATTAAGTTTAAGATTGCGATTATTATGAAATTTTTCCTGATTATAGATGTAAAGTTATTTCAGTTACATGTGATTGATGAAATTATAGTGTTAAACATGTAACTAATTTGAGAATTGGTATTGTATGCTGAGATTGTGATTTGAATTCTATGGATAAGATATGGTTATGTTTGACAGTAAGGAAGAAAGAAATTTAAGGGTATGCTATATTATAGCTTATAAGTGATTTAAATGTAGAAATTAACTTGACGTATTAGACTGTATTGAGTTGTTGGACCTTTTATTTATATTTTATATGATGAGAATAATATTCGATAGTTGGATTATTGAAAGGAATTCAATATGATCTATTCTAGATCATTGGTGAGAGTGAGTTCAGATAAGACTTTTACGAGTTTAGTTATGGAATAACTATTTTGTGTGATTAAGATTGTTAAGCATTGTAAGAGGAGATATGATTTCAAGGAGCCTAGTTTATGCATGAAGAAGAATATATTTTCCTTGTAGAGAAAAAAGAAGAATGCCATTGGAAATTGCATTCTATGTTATGCTTTGTGATGAGTTAAAGAACTGCTTAGTAGAGAGTAATCTTAGTGTAAGTAAGTTTTGAGCACGATCATTTTTATAAGATGGGTAGGATATGAGACCCTAGAAATTTTTTCCTACTTAGGTCTGAAAGCTCAATCGAAAATTTACAAAATTAGTGAACCCAAAATAAATAAAATTCTAGAAAATAAAAGAAATGGCCAAAAATAGTAAAAAAAGAATAAAAGTAGAAAAAGGAAAAAATTTCAGAAAAAAATTATGAAAAATACTAGATTGAATTTGGAGTCTATTGGTACAAAATTTATGGGATTTGAAGTTGATTTAAATTTTAGGAAAATGGAAAAAAAAGAAAATTTTATAGTTTGATCTCACGTTCAGTCTTGGACCATAATTCATCTAATCAAGGATTCAAAAGTGTTATTTTATGTATTTATGACCCTTTAGTGATGTTTATTAAAGAATTGGGTATCGTTATGTGTAGATGGATACCTACTAATGCAAGGCCTCGAGGGATCGGTCCAAGAAACAAATGTGGGCTCTTCGAACATCAGAAAAACCATGAATGGATGGACTATTTAACTTAATTGCTTAAATTGTTGGCATGATTATATGTATGTGTTAATAAATGAGATTATAATGAAATAATAACATGGAATCTTGCGTGTGCTTAAATGTATGTGAAATGTCAAATGAAATAATGTATCACCATGCTCTGGATTGCTAAGCTTGGTATGGAAGTATGAAATGCATTATTCAAGTGTAAATAACACATTGAGTTGCATCCAGAATCATGAGATAAACCATGTATTGTGGCAACATGGGTTTACCTATGCGACTCCTGAGAGCTCTTTGAGTATCTTAATAAGACATGGACTTGCCGAGGGAGTCATATGGAGGGACATGAATTATATAATTGTGCTAACAGAATGTATGACAAGAATTCCTAACGTGGGGACCGCATAGGTGGAGATACCTTCACCTACCACCCTAGCATTGTCAGTGGTCTGGTCAAAGAGTTATGCATGTCCTATCAGGAATACCAAGTCATCATAAAGAGATAATGAGAGGAAAGGTGTAAGGTGAAGCATAAAGTGTCACTGACGTATCTCAGTCCTATTCCCGAGACCTATATAGACTAAGAGATATTGCTAACCTTGTCATGGTCATGAATGTCTGAAGAGTCTTTATATTGCTGCGTATACTGACTGTGACTGTGTATTGATTTGTTAATGATTTGAATGTGTGCCAACATGTTAGTCAACGTGTTGTATCAATGTGTGTGAAGTATTTGTTTGTGTTTCCTGTCTACTCACCTGACAGGTTTCCTCCAAATTGCTGGATCTACGTTTGACTAGGAATGGAAGGATAGATTACGGTCATGGTTTCTTCTCAAACAAACAGTCAACTTATTGAGGATAGCTTAATACCATGCTAGGATTTCTATTGTGGATCTCAGTATGCTATGTACATGATACCATATTCCCCTAGGCAGTATATTTATGCCATAAATAACTTGTGTAAATCGGGAATATAGTGAATCAATTGGAAATCCATGATTTCATTAAAGTAGCTTGGGCATTTGATGTTTAATTATAATTTGGTGTTACCCGAACATCACAGTTGTTCTTAATTGAATCTGCTACTTGCCTTCTTATTATTTTCTCTCTATTATTTATTATTCCTTTTTAGCCTTACAGGTTTACTATGTGCATTGTTGGTTGTGATAGCAGAGTATATAGTAAGCCCATGGTGATTGTCACACAAAATTTTTAGGTTCAGAGCCTAAAATTCCCAGTAGGCAAAAGTCAATTTGTGTCAAATGGGTGTTTAAGACAAAAGTGAAAGGAAATGATAAATTTGACAAATACAAGCCATGCTTGATTGTAAAAGGTTACAAGAAAGAGTTCCATATTCATTATAAGTATGTGAGACCTTGCCCTTCAGAGGGTATACTCAGCAGTTGAGTATAATCAGATTGATCAGATTGCTCCGTTTGAACGAGTTTGACCAGTTGATCGGTCAGAGTTGATGGTTTGACCAGCTAGCTAGACTTTGCACAAAAATGTTGATCTTTGACTAAGTGAAATGGACATGGTTATAGAGATTAGGTATCAACTTTAGAATGCCTAAAGTTTCGTGTCATTGGTTAAGTGTGTTGATGATATTGTACAACTTGCTGTTAGGTGATTTTAGCATGTAGTAATAACTTGTCTTGATTTGTGTGCTTTCAATGTTTGAGTCTAGTAGAAATATCTGTTCTTGCTTTGAAATCCGTATGTGCATTTATCGAGTCCATTTTGAGTGGTTAAGAGCCTTTGGGCCAATTTACCAGTTATAGGCTCAATCACCATTAATCGAGTGCATTTGTGTTTTAAAAACGTATTTTCAATGTTTTAAATTTTAAAACATCATGGTGGCCAACTTTTAGCCATTTTAAAAGTTTCAGTTTGGGTTTCGGGATTTTCCAGTCCCGGGGTATAAATACCCAGACCCAATGCTTAAAATTTTTTCCAAGTGTTGAAGCCACGAAAGAACGCCCCTTCTCCTCATGCCATTCATACCACACACACACAAAGAATCCAAATCCCACCAAATCAATTTTCCTCTACAATGAACCCTTGTACTTTTTTCTTAACATAGTTCCTAACCTCTCTCAATGGATTTCTACCTGTGTTTGCTTGGTTTGGAGTGGATTTAACTAGTTTAAGTATTTTAGGGAAAATTCGTACTTTGAGGTATGAATCCAATTTATTCCCTTTCTTAGTCTATTGGTGGTTTCTCTAGGTGATATTTCCTAGGATGACTTGATGGTTTGATTTGGTTGGCTTTATGCTTTATGAGGTTTGTGAGCTTTGATGGTTTAGGGTCTTTGTGTGACTTTTAGGACTTTGATCTTAATGACCCCATTGTTGCTTTTGATGGTTTTTGTTGGTCTCTTTGAGCTTGCTAAGAGTTTTTGTGGGTTTGACGCCATCAGTTTGCCATGGTTTAGACTTTAGAGTGATGATGGGCCTTCGATGGCCATTTTTTTTAGTTAGGGTTGTGTTTTGGTGGTCTTTTGAGGATGGTTTCAGAATAAGTATTGGTGGTTGGTTTGAGAGTTAGAAAGTGTGGCTGAAGGGGTCTTAGGATTTTGTTTTCAGTTTTATGTTATTTTATCTATTTTATTTGCTTTTGACTTTGAGTATGGTTGGATGCTTACCTTGCTTGTAGGTGGTGCTTCAGCCTGCGATAAAGAAAAAAGTGTAGCTGTTAGTGAGTTATCTACACAAGAAGAGGTGAGTCTAAGTTTTATTTATATGCTCGAAATATGTTTTGCTTTTATTAAATAAAATCTTGGTAAATGTGTGGATTTGAATAGGAGCACCACTTGCATTGTTGTATGAATGTCATGATAGATTCATTGATATGCTTGTAATGATTATAATCCATCAAAGTATTTAACACTTGTACATGTTGTCATGACCCAGCCTCGGGACCTCCGACTCAGTGGGCTCGAACCTGTATGTGCTTATAATGTATCACAACTACAATGCTTAGTAGAACTTCTAACCACATGGTCCAAAAGATATATCTTGTTACAAATGATCTCATCACACAACATATATAAGTCTAAAACCTTCACCATTCATTTTTTGTGTGGGATTGGGTAACACTTGACCCCCTCTCTGAGGTATGGATCCAAACTTACATGCCCAAACGTAAACTCAACACACGACCCAAGTCCCCACAGAAGAGGGAGCGAGATCGGTTCTGCTACCACTTGTCATGACCTGGCCGCTGGACCTCTTACCCAATGAGCTCGGACGTATATATGTGCATGATGGATCATAACTTCAATGCTCGGTTGGGCTTCTAACCACATGGTCTAAAAGATATATCTTGTTACAAATGATCTCATCACTCAACATAAATAAACCTAAGATTTTTCCCATTCTTTCCGACGTGGATTGGATAACACTAGATTCCCTAAATAGGTTAGGTCTCACACATATTGCCTATGTGATCGATGCATTGAGGATATGTTAGGTTTATAAAGCCTAGGTTGTGTTCTTAAGTGTGCATATTGGCCGTGTTGAGAATATGTGAACCTTGATTTCTAGTTGTGTTTAACAGACTTGAAGTGTGGACTAGATGAGCCGTGTGAGCTTAAGATGTCTTGTTGAGGGTGTTGACGAGTTTAGGTTTGTGTCAATGGTGAGAAACCTTAATCGGGTGTCCGGGGAGTGTGTGTGGTTAGGCCGGGTTTGTCCTAGGAGAGCTGAGGGAAAAAAAAGAGTTGTGAGCATCCCAGTTTCATAGATTAATTGGTTACTCTTTGGGAATAATCGGTTACTTATTGTGAATGTGAGTTTTCACTCTCGGAAAGTAATCGATTACTCTCTTGGAGTAATTTATTACTTACTATGAATGGAGAGTTTTGAGTTTTGTTGAGTAACTGATTACTCCTAGATAATAATCAATTTCTTATTATGAGTGTTGAGCTTTTCATTTTGTCAAGTAATCGATTACTCTGAGGGAGTAATCGAGAGTAATGGATTGCTTATTGTGTGTATTGAGTCATAGTTCAACGATTAATCATTTACTCCAAAAGAGTAATCAATTATGCTTTGTTTTTCCCAAATTTCACTCTCGATGAGTAATAGATTACTCTCTGGTTGACCAGACAACCCCAAATAACTTTCCAACAAGTTGGTAAGTTAATTTTATATGATTTTAAGTTGTGAGGATGCTTAGTGATCCTTGGTGGGTTCATGTGATATATTATATATTATAAATGGAATATTGGATTTTGTAAGTATATATATATTTGTTTTCTAGGCGGTAACCTAAAATTGACAGATAGTGCTTAAAAAATATGAAGATAAAAGGATGAGCATCCTTAGATAGAATGATAGACTCGTACCTCAGAGAGTCGAGAGGTATAGGTATGTCTTGTGTGGATGTGTGTGATAGGTTACATAATATTTATACATTAGCACTTTTCTAGTTGTAGGTGCATGGATCATGTATGATAGTGTTTTATCTACGTGTTCCAATGAAAGCACTGGTGGTAGAGGTTATATATTTATTTTCAAACATGCATTGAAAGTAATCATCAATGGATTTTTTATTTCTATTTGGCCATGGTTATTAGTGAAGTGGTTATAGAGGTCCACCTTGATAAGTTTTGTATATAGTAGCCTGTGAGATTAAGGATGTGGACTTGTGTACCTATTGGACTTGTAACCAAGTGCATGAATTATACTTATTCAACTGATGCATGTAATTGAATTATCTTGATTGTTTGGTTTGGATGTATGTGTCATGCCCCGGAATTAAAAAATTTGTGCTACAATTGCCGTAGGCCCACTATATACACTACTATATCACATAGCAATGTATATAATAAACCTACAAGGCTAGTGGTATAGAAATAAAGCAAAGATTGTAATAAAAGAATTTATTTGAAATATAATGTAGCAGAATCAAACTATTAACATGATATTGTCCAGGTAAAATCATAGAATGAATAACTTAGCATATACTGCCCACGAATCGACTTAATACGATGACCTTAACATATTCAGACATTCTAAGGGGAATCACTATTACCTTAAGTGCAATTCATCTATTATTCCATTCTCGAGATGCCTAGGAGTGAGCTCCTAATTGTAATTCTTGCATTTCATGCAAATATTCTTGCAGAATCCTGCAAGGTGATCAGACGGGAAAATATGCAAAGTATTTCGCAAGCATTCATAGCATACGTAAAAAATATATTAGCATTTTATGATTTAATCGATTCAAGCATTAACACATGCAATCATTTGAGCTTGTGAATATCTTTCAGTCTTTCCAAGCTAGGGATAAGACTGGAGTTCATCAGTGACACTCTATTCATGTTATGTTCCTATTTATCTTATTATCGCATACAACAGATAAATCTTTGTCAATTTAATGCCTAGCCGATCCACTAATGATGCCGAGGTTTTAGGTGATGGTAGTTCCACCTAATCGATTCCCACAATACAGGTCCTTATTTATAATTTAATTAATAATAAAATAAATCCCATTTAATCCTTACTACCTTATGATTTGACATCTTCATACCATGCTACCAGACCCAGAGAACTCTCAAGGGTTGCATAGGTTACCCTATGCAGACTCACTGCATTCCACATGTCAATATCGATTCCCAAATGCACCCAATGCATTTTATGCATTTCAATAGTCCAAGCATAGCAAAACATGCACATTCATACAATGTATTGCATATCATGTTGACCATAGCATACTTAATGCACGATGCATTAGTTATCGTGCTTAATGTAGTATCTTTTAAGCACACACACATGCGATTTCAATCATTCACAGAATATTGTTTATATCTTGATACTCATGTCAGCAATTTAATGAGTTAGAAAAGACCGTCCACTCACGAGTTTTTGAAGCTTAAATAGTAGTCAATGACGTTCCGGATCGATTCCTCTAGGTTCTATCATTGAAGGAGTCTACTTTCGCACAATGATCCTGATTACACAATATCACATAAAATACCATGCCTAACTCCTTAACTCAATGCATTTCTACCCAACAATCGACTTGGGATCCAGCTGGGTGATTTTTCTATTTTTATTTAATTTTTTGAATCTTTTTTATTTAATTGATCCATCAAATCAAGTCAAATTCATGAAAATTTGATATTATTAGACTCCAAATTAAATTTAATATTTTTTATAATTATTTTGAAATTTTCTTAATTTTTTACTATATCTCCCGTTTTATTATTTTCTGGCTATTTTCCAATTTTTCTAGAATTTAATTAATTTGGACCAACAAGGATGAACCGCTTGGCAGCCTAGGTGATTCCACACCTATACCCGATCCTCATTTCAAACCTACATATGTCACACGTAGGGTATGGCACATATCACTCGAGCCTCAGGCTCGGATCGTAAATCTGGCCAACCTTTCGGACATCGCCTACAGATGGCGACATGTCGTCTGGGCTATGCCTGAACAATTCGTCGCTCCAGGTGACCTCTGACGACATGTCATCCGAGGTTGTCTTCATCCTCAAGTAGTGTGAGTTGCAGGTTGTTGCCCATAAACCTTTATCTCTCGATTCTCCATCACTATCAATACAAAGTGTATATACACATAGCTTCATTAAATCCAAAACAACCCCTAAAAAATCATCGAATTCCAAAATTACAACTAGAACTCCCTTTATGATTTTTCAATCATAAATAGATAATTACAGAAATTCTCAAAATCAATATTTCTCTTTAAAATACTCCAAATTGTTGATTAATTCTATAAACTATTCTAATTATTAGGCTAAGGCCCATTAACAATATTGATCCACAAATGGGCTTGCTGGCCCATGTAGCTCAAAATTTACGGTTCTCACTTCCTACCCACCTTATATAAAGTTTTGTCCTCAAACCTTGCTTACACCAAGATTTCTCTCATTGGGAGAATTTAACCTTAACTGAGAAACAACTAAATTTACAGAATCCATCAGCATTCCATTTATATCCCTCATCAATAGTAATTACACTTACATACTTTTTCACATCATTCTAATCGTATTTTAGAATGCGATATCCAATCGCATTCCCTTTATCCTCTGTATCAGCTAATACCAACTATTTCACCACAATTGATGGTGCTATTATAATCATATACCAACATCAACCCTATCGGGTTATAAATTTGAAAACCATAACTGTTATGATCATACTCGGGTGATGTTTTCACCCTCACCTTGCTTATGAACCTATTTTGGATTATTTCCGACAATATAATCATCAATTAGTCATATTATCATTTAAATCATCACTCATCACTAAGCACATTCGGCATTAGTTTGATGCCAGACTCAAAATAATCATACTCAATTTGTATTTTCTCAGCTGATTCACATAAGAATCCATTTCAATTTTTTTCTTACTCTATAATGCCATGCTTTTTCTGCACAACTCCTATTTTAGCTTAGTACGGCAAGTGAAACATTACATCCGCATTAATCATATCATAGGATATAGTCTCTCACTACTTCTTTATTATCAACATAAACCAAATTTTCTTGATTATCGAATAATCTGAGATATCTGTTAAACACAATTTAACTAGTTTTAATACTTAAGTCAAGTACTAAGCCATCAAAGTCACAAGAATCACCATTTTGTACAAATGGTTCAGTAAGAACTCATTTTAGATTCTATTTGGATCTCATTATTCATTAAGTTCAATAATCACCATTCAAAAAACATAGATTACAAACATTGGTCCAAGTATATCAATGTCACACATCAGATTATCGATATAATTCTCATAACACCGCCTATTCCTCAAACTACTTTAGCCTCCATGTAGGCTCTACTCCTACGATTCAAACTCATACGTTTCTTATAATCAAAATCCAGGAATGTATTATCTCATCGGTTAATCCTTTATCCTTATACTCTTCGTTCAAAATTCTCAATTCTCAGAATTTTGATATATCTAGTTAATCGAGTAGTTGAAATTTCGAGAGCTATTATTCCAGTTCATAACTTACAAAATAGGCTATTCATAACAAGTTTCAGAATATATTTTACATTCTTCAATATCACAGGTTCACTTCGTGCCCAATAACCCACAACATTACTCAATTACACAATATGAAGGTTTGTATCCATGCATTGTCCATACTACTAAATGATTGGTTTCAATAATATGCATTCCATATTCTTATAAACACTTAATACACTAATAATACAATAAGTAGTATCTATTCTTTTCTAATTATGCTGAACCGTTCATAGTTCTCTATGGGTTAGTATCTATGGCTCACCAAAACACAACCTATAATAGGCTTTATCTTATTGCAAGTTATGCAATATCAGTTTAAATTCAATGAGACAATTTGTTACTTATAAGCATGTCAGACTAGAGTCAATCTCAAACCAATTTATGCCTCAAAAGAAAATATCTATTCTCAAACTCATTCATGATCACTTACAATTCATATAAACTGTGCCTAATCTATGGTACCTTTTGGTACTCAGATTATTTGTACGCAATGCAAACTTACCATAGTTTATACTGAAATCTTTCTTGATCCTCCCAGGTCTTTCAATCTGAAATCAAAATCAGTACGATATATGTGAGGAACCCCCCCAGGAGGAACCCCTTCCAAGGTATTGTCTGGCCCTCTGGCCCTCGGCCCACTGGCCGGCAACCAAGCAACCAGGAGCCCTCGGCCCAAAGGCCGGCAACTCTGGCCCATGACTATTCGATCCCCTGGCTGCAGCCACTGAGATTCGAACCCCTGTCATGGCACCTTTTATTCCTCCTAAGAGGACGCCTCTTACCAATTCAGCTGCAGCCATGACAGAGGTTCGAGTCTCAGTGGCTGCAGCCAGGGGATCGAATAGTCATGGGCCAGAGTTGCCGGCCTTTGGGCCGAGGGCTCCTGGTTGTCGGCCAGTGGGCCGAGGGCCAGAGGGCCAGACAATACCTTGAAAGGGGTTCCTCCTGGGGGGGGTTCCTCACATAAAAGGCGCCTTTTATGTGAGACCCCTCCCCGAAGGAACCACACTCAAGGTATTGTATGCGACTGTTGGGGGTATCTGGTCGCCTAGCTACGGGCTGCAGATGCTAGGACTCGAACCCTTCCCCTCACGTTTTTGTTCCCTCCAAGGAGACGCCTCTTAGGAGGAATAAAAGGTGCCATGACAGAGGTTCGAGTCCCAGCGGCTACAGCCAGGGGGGATCGAATAGTCATGGGCAAGAGTTGCCGGCCTGTGGGCCGAGGGATTCTGGTTGCCTGGTAGCTGGTTGGTGTTACCTTGGGCCAGAGGGCCAGATAATACCTTGGATGTAGGTTCCTCCTGGGGGGAGATCCTCACAATATATATATATTCATAGTCTCCCCTGACTCAAATAAACTCATAATCAAAAAAATTTTCCATCGACTGTCCCTTTATAATAGTGAGATGACCATGTATAAACCAATGTCTTAGAGCCAAGAATAAAGCTTTCACTCACTCGAATGGTAACTATAAGACGGCACTGATGGAAGACAAAATGCATAAGCATATCAAGACATAATCAAGATCACAAGATAGATCAAATCCTCAATTGGGTCTCATGAAAAGGAAACACATTTCACCAAAGGTATAACCAATCTCAAGTTCATGGTAGAACTATGAATTAGAGCGAAGAGAAAATTCCACAATAACTATTACCTGACCTAAGAAATCAAGTAACATTGGGTTTATAGATTTTCAAACACCATTAACAAACATCATAAGATAGAGATGAATAACTCACTCTTGTTCTCAAAAGAAAAAAAATATATGCCATCTAAAAGGTTACTCGATAACAAGAAATATTTTCAAAGAAAAGAAATACGCTCCGTTTTTGCAAGAATCGTCACCCACATGGGTGATAAAGGAGAGGTAGCATAGCATTGAGGAATGAGAAACATGTTAGTTTCTAGGAATATCAATCAAAGAATGCTCCGCTACCACGTTAACTGCTCTGCTCCGGAACTAAAAATTTTGCGCGACAATTGTTGTAGGCCCACTATATACACTGTCATATCATATAGCAATGCATATAGTAAACCTAAAAGGCTAGTGGTATAGAAATAAGTGGATATGGTAATAAAATAATTTATTTAAATTATGATGCTGCAAAATCAAACTAATAACATGACATTGTTCGGGTAACATTGCAGAATGAACAACATAGCAAATACTATCCAGGAATCGACTTAATACGATGGCTCTAACATACTCAGATATTTTAAGGGGAAACACTATGGATATGATGGTCATAAAATTACCTCAAGTGTGATTCATCTGTTATTTCATTCTCGAGATGCCTAGGAGTGAGCTCCTAATCATAATTCCTACATTTCATGCCAATATTCTGGCAAAATTCTGCTAGATGAACGGACAAAAAAATGCAAAGTATTTCACAAGCATTCATAACGTACGTAAAAAATATGCTGGAATTTTATGATTTAATCGATTCAAGCATTAAAATATGTAATCATAGTCATATATTATGTAGTAATCGTACGACTCTTCAATATATGCATGACCGTGATTTGGGCATGACAATATCTTCCAGTCTATCTGGGCCAGGAACAGGACTGGAGTTTGTCAATGACACTCTATTCTCATTATGTTTCTATTTATCTTATTATCATATACAATAGACAAATCCATACTAATTTAATACCTAGCCTGATTCACTAACGATGCCGGAGCATTAGGTGATGGTAGCATTAAATGATGGTAACTCCAACTAATCGATCCCCATACCATAGAATTCTGTTTTATAATTTAAATAAAAATAAAATAAATAAATCTTATTCCATCCTTACGACCTCATGATTTGACGTCTCCTGTGAGATCCCGTCTATTATAGTGCCGGTTAGAGGCAGCGTCCAGCGACAGCACGCCGATGCTACATTGTTGGTTTGTGAACACAGCCGTAGGAAGCCTTTAAGTAACCCATAGTGAATCTGAGTGTGTTTAAGTATGATTGTGAGTGAGATAGGTTAGACGATCGAGGTTGAGTCAGTGGAAAACAAACCAGGTTGATTTCGGTCGGTTTTAAGCGACCGCGGGCCGTTTGGGCCAAAATTTTGTGTTTTGGGCTGTTTGCGATTTTGTTTTTTTTTCAAGCCCAATCTTTATGTTATAGCTTGACATACTCAAAGAAGTTCTTGGGCCATTTGGTTGACATTTTACGAGCCCATTGGGCTCATTTGTGATGAAACGGGCCATCGATTGCCCAGTCTAGCCTTGTTGAACTTTTGAGCCCAAAACCCATCAGCTCAAGCCCACACTTCATTCTTTAAATACTTCTCTTCCAGAAGTGACCAGCACATTCCAATCCTAACTCGTTTTTCTCCTTCCTTCACCCTTCCAACCTACCACAATCCAAACTTTGCCCAATTTGACCCCAAAAACTTGTGGGGGATTGTCCCAAAACACTTTCCCATCACTTTTCTACACTTTTCCACTGTTAATTTGATGTCTAAGGCCTGATTTTGAGGTATTTTTCCTTCTGGCCTAAAATTGCAGAGTTGTTGGTAACTGATTAATCTTTGGTTTTCTTTTGGATTGGTTGGTTTATTCAGGTTGCTAGTGATGTGATTGAGTGTTTTTTATGGATGGAAATGCCTGAAAACAACCTATAATTCTTGTATAAATTTCGGATGAACAGTACCAGGGGGTTGTTTAGACATGTTATTGATCATGTTGGTGTGTTTGTTCCATGTTAATGAAGTGGTTGTAGACAGTAGTGATGGGAAGGGTGTTGTGCGCAGCCTGCGAGGGTCCATAGAATTGCTTTCCTTTATTTTCCCTTTGATTCCTTGATTAGATATGCTTAGTATGACTGTATGGTTTGTGCTTGTTTAGGTGGTACCGGATCGATCAGTAGAGGCAAGGATCTTGTTGGAGAACCATCGACGCAACGAGAGGTGGGAGTTTATGTTTCATTTGCATACGCGTAACATTTTGTTTTCAGAATCAATGTTTTGGTTTGAATGGAGGCATGAATTGAATTGTGTTTAACATTTTGTTAGAATCATAATTTTCTTGCCATGTTTGAATGCATCAACTGTATATTCAAAAGTTGAAGCATGCTGACTTGTTTGGTGTATACGAATTTTCATACGTGTTTTGTAACCTCCCATACGATGTGAACATTATTTTAAGATGTTTGGCACCTCATTTACATGATGGAAATGTTTAAATGTGTGCATGGAATATCCGATGAATTTTTAGATTTAATAACTCATACTTGATAACTTTACTATTTGGTCACTAACCGGTCAAAGTCCCCGATTTCCAATAAGGACCTAGATGATGTTTATACCCTTTTGTACCACCTGGATGAATGTTTTCAACCCCAGGGAGTCTTATTTTGAGTGTGATAAATTATGCTATGTGTTTATGCATTATGTTTTCAAAAAGAAAGGTGCCACATATAAGTGTTTTCTCGGCACTGTATCGACTGGAATTGACGGTTACTGCTGGATCCAGTTAGGTAAGTATATGGAATCCTTATAGAGAGGACAATTGCTTACCTTGGAGAGGTATGGTTGGATATATTTATGTATGTTGAATGCTGTGTGCACTATGAAGGGAAAGGCCTTATAAATGCTTCATATATATCTTACGACGTTAAATTACGTGTGCACAAAATTGAGTATGATAGATTGTGTTTCTCCATTCAATTTTGGACAATGCTGATGGTGGGGTTTTGTTTATATATATGCTACAATTGAAAACCATCAGTAGGCTTTTAGGTAACCCTTTAGCGGGGGTTACGTGAAAGTGGTTTGTGTCCACCCCGTTATATTTTGGGCATAGTAGCCAAAGATCAGAGCGGTGCTCTATGAATCTCTCGTATTTATTTCCTTATGCTGTTTGGTGTGTGAACGTAGGATGGATAGAAGAACATGGATTGTAATGGTTTGAATAAATGCTTGATACTATGATTTGGTTTTGTCTCCATTCCACCATTTATGCTTATGACGCGGTAACTTCCACTGAGGTCCTTGATCTCACCGCCTCTCTATTGTTTGTTTCAGGACTAAGTTGTGAGATAGCTGTTCATGTAACGACCCCAATCCCTAAACTATTAATAATTGCTCCGATTAAGGTCATTACCGCCGTGAAACCCAAATAAGCCTAAATAACACCTAAGACCTATTTGAATCTCACCAGGCTTATCATTAACTACCGATTTTTAACTTGTTCATTTTATTGCTTATCAACAATTGGAGCATGATATTGGACACACGTTCTGGTAACATACGGAGTAAATAAAACATCAGCGGAAGTCTTAAATCAAATCATTGGGTTCATAACACACAAGTCCCATAGGGATCCAAATAATCAACAAGAAATCTTCCAACAAGTTTCGGAAATAGCAAGCAAAAGAGAGTGCTTAAAATAAACCAGAAAAATTGTCCAATCTTTATATTATATGCGCAAGTAACAAGTATGCAAATGTGATGCGACATCGTTCCGCCGTGCAGCCTTGATCTCACACACTGGTACCACGAATAGTGAATGTAGCTAAGCCTGAAAAAGGGTAAAAACAACGGTTTGAGATTACAAGAATCTCAGTAGGGTCACAGTATCATAAGTTCTACAAAATCCCTAAACACAAATCTCCCAATTCACATAAGATCATTCATAAACAACTAAAGGGGATCACGCAATTCATAAACCAATCAAAGGAGGTTAGGGCCGAATTTATGGCTGAGGGAGGACTGCAAACACTTCCGAAAGCTCAAAAGTACACAGGCAAGTGAAACACATCACATTTCTCTCGGAAATAAAGAAGAAAGGCCATCCTCTTCCACCTGTGTTGTCCAAAACTTACTGCACAAAGGGTAGATGGTTAATCATGCAAACTAATCAGTAAGCCTTTCATCTTATCCTCACAAGGACAAGTCGACTAGTCCCACCCGGACAAGTCTTCTCTGGTCGCATGCCTACCAGAGCATCCCAGGTCACATACCTACCAGGGCTTTTTGCCACACAAGGACAGGGTTCCCGCCACACAAGGACCAGACCTCCAGCGTGCACTTGCTGGGATTTGCCGCTCATACCACTCCTACACCAGTAAGAACCTCTCCTCTCCATAGGAGCATCAGCGCTTACCCCGAATGGCCACCGGAACAGGATCCTGACACACAGACACATACAAGCACACACAGGCAAGTACAAACCATAATACCACAACAGGGTATCCTCAATCATGTCAGAACACAATCAACTTATCCAATTCACATAGAAATTGCATCCCAGGCACTCAATTCCTAACTGAGGGGTTCGATATAGCCTAGGAGATTCATATCTCATTCCAAATTTCATACTCTCACCCTATAATCCAATCGCAAGCAATACAACAAGGGCAAGTAACAAAAACATCAAGAAAAGAGCAGGGGTCTCTGGAGAAACCGATGAGGTGTAGATCCTACCTCTCTTGTCTCTGAACAAGAAGCTACTCCTATTCCTTTATTAAGTAAATCCGAACCGCCTAAATTATCACCAGGCAAAGACAAAACAAACTAAGCATGCATATTCAATAATCAATTGAATACCCTATTCCTTACCAATACCACTCACCAAAACTATCAGAAAACCAGTGATCAGATGTTGTAGGTGACTCCCCCTTGGATGTGTGATGTGATGGCCAAGAATTTAACAAGAATCAACCTGAATTTACCATTCCAATTAACTATGCAAATCATGTCGCTAAAAGTAAGGCATAGGACAATTTCGTCTTAACCTAAAACAACAAATTATTTACATCCAAGCTAAAATTTATATATAGTTGGAAAGATAATGAAAAGAGCTTTCCAACGAGATATTATTTTCAAGATTCCAACAAACGAGTAGAAAGTTATGCTATTTTGAATTTCAAGAAGATTTGGCGAAAACCTAATTCCGCCGTCGATTTTCAAAGTAACTTTAGACAAAGAAATACTAACCTCCCAAAGAAAATCCAAATATTTCTGGAAAGAGGATGAATAGAGATTTCCAACAAGCTATTATTCGCAGAGATCCAATGAACGATGAGGGAGTTATGCTGGTTTAAAATTTCTGCAAATTCTGACGGCTATGGGGAGGTATAGGGTTTTAAGCCTATACGAATTTTGTAAGGTTTTATGGGGAAATTTTGTGGGGTTGGCTTCCTATTTATAATCAATGAGTGGATAATTATGTCTACTACTTTTAATTAATCTATCAATCTAATATAATTTACCAGATAACTAAACTCTTAAATTATCTTCCCTATTTTTAGGAACTTAATCTCTAAGGCAACTATCTATCCTTAAGGATGATTCCTAAGGATATTACCCATCTACAAGAACCTAGATCTAAAGGAATTAGAAACGAATTAATTTACTAAACAATCTTACCAATTTCGGCCATCACACATCCTTTTCTTCAGGAGCAAAATCATCTTTTCACCTGCACTGGCTTCTGGACTTCTAGGACTCAAAATTTGGGGTCTTACAGTTCAAATTCGAGGTTCCTATCCCGGTATTGGTCGTAGGGCTGGACAAATGCACATGCACATTTTTGGACTCAGCATCCTTCACATCTTCTTGTATCTTTAACTATTTGTGCATTTTGCTAGTGCATATGTATACAATTCATGCTTGCATACTCTGATGTTTTTGATATATAAGAAGTGGTGTTGTTTTGAGTTTCTGGGGACCTGCGAGTGTGGACTCAAGGCGTTGCATGTTTGAGGCCGTATGGCCCGTTGTATGTGATCTGATATTTTTGTTGTGTGTGTTCGTTACTCCGTTGTTTGTAAGTTATGTTGAGTATCAATTGATGCGTGCCATGTTTTGAAAGAAATAAGTCAAATATTGTGTGTATATTACGATTAGCAAAACAAAGTTGTACGGTCAAGCCTTGTGTAGTTCCGCTTGGTCCACGAGTTGGGACAATCGGGGCTGCACGGCGGTGAGGCTCCCGGTTACCGGGAACGGGTCCTCACAAGGTTGGTAGCGGAGCATGGTTATTTGTGTGAGCATGGTTGTTTTGTGTGCATTGAGTGCAAACTGATATTTTGACAAGTGCATCACACTCACGGCACCTGCATTGTCCAGCATAGAGTGTGTCTAGTTGTTTTGTTTTCTTTTAGGTTTATACCTATGGCTGCGTGTTCCGTGGTTTTAGATGGCACCTAAAAAGAAGGTGGGGAGACCACACCGAGTACAGGCAGAAGATGTTGAGGAAAAGTCTGATGCCCGTGGACCAACAGAAGAGGCACAAACAGAACAGACAACACAGGTAGGACAGGCAGCACATCTGGCCCAAGACCCGGTTTTGATTCAGATGTTGACGGTGTTACAGACAACTCTGGGTCAGATGCAGCAAACAATGCAACAGATACAAACTGCAGCTACTCAGCAACCACAAGTGCAAGTATCGGTACAGCCTGAACCGAAAGTACAGCCAGAGGGAAGGCAAGCTGATGTCCAAGGCGGTAGGGTACCAATACAAGTCTCCAAGCTATTGAAGGAGGCAAGACAGTTTAGCTGTCAAAGTTTCTATGGCTCGAGTGATGCATTAGTGGCGAAGCTGTGGAAGGACAAGATTGTATTGACAGCTCAGGATCTGAGGATTTCAATTGAGGACCGAGTCATATTGGCTACCCGCTTACTGGAACGTGATGCAGCTACCTGGTGGGGTACCATCAGAAACCGTTATGACGGCCAGCCCACGTGGGAAGAGTCCGAAAGGGAGTTTGATTTGCGGTATTTTCTGCCTCATTTTCATAACAATAAGCGGTCTGAATTTTATATGCTTCGACAAGAGAACAAGACCACGGCGGAGTATGAAACAGAGTTCCCGGCACTTGTTCATTTTGTGCCGGAAATTGAACAAGACATGCTTGTTTTGGCCAGTCGGTTTGAGCATGGGTGAATTAGAACATCCGCACCATCATGGGGCCAAATACTAGCACAGACTTCGAGAAATTGGTTGTAGAGGCCGTGAAATCTGAGGAAATAGCACGGGGACAAAGTGGACAAGTCAGTAGATCGCGGGACTTTGGTAAGGGAAAGAGCCCCATGAGGTGTGGAAGCCGGTTTGATCGAAGACCAGAAAATAACAGATACACTCCATATGCTACAGCCCCGACTAGATCACAAGGAACATCATCCTTTGTGAATAGAACGCAACCGGCCCACTCGACATCAATCTTTAGCAGACCCTTTGGGTATCCGCGATCGCATCCCAAATGCTGTTACACATGTGGTCAGCCCGGGCACTTCGCCAGAGATTGTCCTCGGGATGGCACCGCGAGATCGATGACACAGCAGTCGAAAACCTCAACAATGTCAATGGTTCAGAGGGCTGGTGTGAGTCAGACGGGCTCACAAGGATCAACGAGACCACCGAGTAGAGTACAGGTGGGACGACTATTTAGTAGCCAGGCTACAGGTCAGTCTTCACAACAGCAATCACAACGACCTCAGACACGCCTGTTTACTTTGGCGGATGCAGAGGCGAGTGCCAATCCAGATGTTGTGACAGGTACACTCATTGTCTTTTCCATACCTGCTAAAGTATTAATGGACCCCGGAGCGAATAGATCCTTTATTGGTCCTAGAGTAGCTGTGAGCGCAGATAGGGAGTTGTCACCCCTAGAACCACCCATAGAAGTTTTAACTCCGTTGGATGAATGGTTGATCAGCGAGAGTGTATATTTGAGCTGTTTGTTGCGAATGGGTTCTGCAGAAATTGAGGTTGATCTGATTCCTTTGCATATAAACGAGATAGATGTTCTTTTAGGAATGGACAGTTTGGCTAAGTACCGAGCAAGGATGGACTACTTCACAAAGAAGGTGCAGTTTCGTTTGGAAAATGGGTTAGAATTCTGTTTCGAAGGTGATCGGCGAGTCGTTCCTTCATGTGTCATTTCATGGCTGGATGCCAGGTGTATGATCCGCAAGGGTTATTCAGCTTTCTTAGCACAAGTTAGAGATGTGACGATTGAGCCACTGGAGCTGAGCAGGATACCAATAGTACAAGACTTTCCCGATGTGTTTCCGGAAGACTTGGCAGGGTTACCACGGGAGAGGGAGATTGAATTTGAGATTGAGTTGTTGCCAAGGACAGCTCCTATTTCCATTCCACCATATCGGATGGCATCAACTGAGCTGAAAGAATTGAAGACTCAACTGAAAGACTTAGTGGATCGTGGATTTATCAAACCTAGTGTTTCACCTTGGGGAGCATCAGTTTTATTTGTCCAGAAAAAAAATGGCACGTTGAGACTGTGTATTGATTACAGGCAGCTGAATCAGGTTACAGTGAAGAACCGGTACCCGTTTCCACGCATTGACGACCTGTTTGATCAACTGCAAGGAGCCGTGGTATTTTCCAAAATTGATTTGAGATCGGGTTATCATCAACTGAGGGTTTGTGAGTCTAATGTGCCAAAGACAGCTTTCCGATCACGTTATGGGCATTACGATTTTCTGGTGATGCCGTTTGGAGTGACTAATGCGCCAACCATGTTTATGGAGTTGATTAATAGAGTCTTTCATGAATACATAGATCCGTTTGTTATTGTATTTATTGATGACATCTTGATCTATTCAAAGTCGGAGGAGGAGCACTTGCTACATTTGCGGGCTGTGTTGGACAGACTTAGAGTGCAGCAGTTGTATGCCAAATTCACTAAGTGTGAATTTTGGCTGAAGGAAATAGGTTTCTTGGGACATGTGGTATCAGCAGAAGGTATACTTGTCGACCCCAAGAAGATAGAAGCCATTGTGTCATGGGAACCTCCTCATAGTATCACGGAAATCCGAAGTTTTCTTGGTTTGGTCGGCTACTATCGGAGGTTTGTGGAAAACTTCTCATTCTTGGCAGGCCCGTTGACGCGTCTAACACGCAAGGGAGTTCCGTTTGTATGGTCAGAGGAATGTGAGAAGAGTTTTCAGGAAGTGAAGGCAAGACTTGTATCAGCACCGGTTCTTACCTTGCCGGTCAGCGGCAAGGGGTACATTGTGTATAGCGATGCATCGAAGATGGGATTGGGTTGTGTGCTGATGCAAGATGGTAAGGTAGTGGCCTACGCATCGAGATAGTTGAGACCGCATGAGAGCAACTACCCGACTCACGATCTTGAGTTGGCTGCGGTGGTGTTCGCACTCAAAATTTGGCGGCATTACCTGTATGGGGAAATATGCAGGATGTTCACCGATCATAAGAGTCTCAAATACCTTCTCACCCAGAAGGATTTGAACTTGAGACAACGGAGGTGGTTGGAATTGATCAAAGATTATGACTTGGTGATTGACTACCATCCGGGCAAGACGAATGTCGTCGCTGATGCGTTGAGTAGGAAGACATCATCTTCCTTAGCCTATGTTCACACCGAGTACATGCCTATGTTGATGTGTCTGAGAACATCTAGAGTACGACTTGATCGTGATAACTCTGGAGCATTAATAGCACAGTTGATTGTGAGGCTGACTTTACTAGACGAGATTTGGACCAAGCAACGTGAAGATCCAGTGTTGAGACAAAGAAAGCAACAGTTGGAGGAAGTAGACAATGGTACTAGTACAGTAAGTGAGTATCGTGTGAGAGAGGATGGCATCCTGACATTTCGAGGACGAGTGTGTATCCCTCATGACGAAGAGCTAAGACAATTGATTTTGATGGAGGCACATAGTTCGACGTTTGTCACTCATCCGGGCAGCACCAATATGTACAGGGACTTGTGAGAACAATATTGGTGGGCCGGAATGAAAAGGCATATTGCTGAGTTTGTGGCAAAGTGCCTAGTGTGTCAGCAAGTCAAAGCGGAACATCAGAGACCTGCGGGATTACTACAGTCGTTACCCATTCCAGAGTGGAAATGGGAGCATGTGACGATGGATTTCGTAACAGGGTTGCCGAGATCACAGCGAGGTTATGATGCGATATGGGTGATAGTGGATAGACTGACCAAGTCTGCACACTTCCTCCCCATTAAGGTAACACATACGCCGGAGAAGTTGGCAGTAAAGTATCTTGACGAGATTGTCAGACTTTATGGCATGCAAGTGTCGATTGTGTCGGATAGGGATCCAAGATTCACGTCCAGATTTTGGGGGAAACTTCATAGTGCTTTAGACACTCGACTAACTTTCAGCACCGCATTCCACCCACAGACAGATGGACAGTCTGAGAGAACGATTCAGACCTTAGAAGACATGCTGCGAGCATGTGTGTTGGATAGGCAGAAAGCATGGGATCGATGCCTGCCGTTAGCTGAGTTCGCCTATAACAACAGTTTCCAAGTGTCTATTGGCATGGCACCGTATGAAGCATTGTATGGCCGACGGTGTTGGACACCTTTGTGTTGGAACGAGGTCGGAGAACGAAAATTGGATTGTCCCGATTAGTTGAACAAGCGACAGAGTTGTTGTTACTGATTCGACAAAGGCTGAAAATAGCGCAAGATAGACAGAAAAATTAAGCTAATAATCGCCGGCGAAACTTAGAATTTGTTGTGGGAGACAAAGTCTTTTTGAAAGTGGCACCGTGGAAAGGAGTTCTTTGATTTCAACAGTGAAGCAAGTTGGCACCAAGGTTCATTGGACCTTACAGCATTACAGCCAGAGTTGGAGAAGATCCACAATGTCTTCCATGTATCTATGTTGCGGAAGTACATGCCAGATCCGTCCCATGTGTTGAAGTCATCACCAATCGAAATTTCCAACGACTTGTCATACAAGACGCAGCCTGTTGCAATTGTGGACAGAGCGGTAAAACAATTACGGAATCGCACAGTGCCAATGGTATCCATGTTGTGGCGTAGCGATGTCATGGAGGAACGAACATGGGAAACCGAGCAGATGATGAGACGGCAGTATCCACAGTTATTCGACGACCATGGTAAGTAAATTTCGCGGACAAAATTTCTATAAGGAGGGGAGGATGTGAGATCCCGTCTATTGTAGTGCCGGTTAGAGGCAGCGTCAATGGTAACGTTAGTGCCAGCGGCAGCGCGCCGATGCTACATTGTTGGTTTGTGAACACGGCCGTAGGAAGCCTTTAAGTAACCCATAGTGAATCTGAGAGTATTTAAGTATGATTGTGAGTGAGATAGGTTAGACGATCGAGGTTGAGTTAGTGGAAAACAAACCAGGTTGATTTCGGTCCGTTTTAAGCGACCGCAGGCCGTTTGAGCCAAAATTTTGTGTTTTGGGCTGTTTGCGATTTTGTTTTTTTTTCAAGCCCAATCCTTATGTTATAGCTTTACATACTCAAAGAAGTTGTTGGGCCATTTGGTTGACATTTCACGAGCCCATTGGGCTCATTTGTGATGAAACGGGCCATCGATTGCCCAGTCCACCCTTCCCATCAGCCCAAGCCCACACTTCATCCTTTAAATACTTCTCTTCCAGAAGTGACCAGCACATTCCAACCCTAACTCGTTTTTCTCCTTCCTTCACCCTTCCAACCTACCACAATCCAAACTTTACCCAATTTGACCCCAAAAACTTGTGGGGGATTGTCCCAAAACACTTTCCCATCAATTTTCTACACTTTTCCACTGTTAGTTTGATGTCTAAGGCCTGATTTTGAGGTGTTTTTCATTCTGGCCGAAAATTGCAGAGTTGTTGGTAACTGATTAATCTTTGGTTTTCTTTTGGATTGGTTGGTTTATTCAGGTTGCTAGTGATGTGATTGAGTGTTTTTGATGGATGGAAATGCCTGAAAACAACATATGATTATTGTATAAATTTCGGATGAACAGTACCAGAGGGTTGTTTAGACATGTTATTGATCATGTTGGTATGTTTGTTCCATGTTAATGAAGTGGTTGTAGGCAGTAGTGATGGGAAAGGTGTTATGCACAGCCTGCGAGGGTCCATAGAATTGCTTTCCTTTAGTTTCTCTTTGATTCCTTGATTAGATATGTTTAGTATGGCTGTATAGTTTGTGCTTGTTTAGGTGGTACCGGATCGATCAGTAGAGGCAAGGATCTTGTTGGAGAACCATCGACGTAACGAGAGGTGGGAGTTTATATTTCATTTTGTAACGACCCCAATTCCTAACTATTATTAATTGCTCCGATTAAGGTCATTACCGCCGTGAAACCCAAATAAGCCTCAACAACACCTAAGATCTATTATAATTCCACAAAGCTACTCATAAGATATCAATTTTAAGCTTGTTTATTTTGTTGCTTATCAATCAATTGGAGCATGATATTGGACACATATTCTGGTAACATACGGAGTAAATAAAAACATCAGCGGAAGTCTTAAATTAATCCATTGGGTTCATAACACAAAAATCCCATAGGGATCCAAATAACCAGCAAGAAATTCATCAACCAAATTTCGGAAATAGCAAGCCAAACGAATGCTTAAACATAAACCAGAACAATGTCCAATCTTTCAAGTTATATGCGCAAGTAACAAGTATGCAAATGTGATGCGATATTGTCCCGCCGTGCAGCCTTGATCTCACACACTGGTACCACGAACAGTGAATGTACTTAAGCCTGAAAAATGGTAAAAACAGCGGTTTGAGATTATAAGAATCTCAGTAGGGTCACAGCATCATAAGATCTACAGAATCCATAAACACAAATCTCCCAATTCACATAAGATCATCCCTAAACAACTAAAGGGGATCACGCAATTCATAAATCATTCCAAAATGGTTAAGGCCGAGATTATGGCTGAGGGAGGACCACACTTCCGAAAGTTCAGAAGTACACAAGCAGGTGAAACACAACAAAATCACACTCAATGATGAAGAAAGGCCATCCCCTTCCACCTGTGTTATCCAAGACTTACTGCACAAAGGGTAGATGGTTAACACACAAACTAATCAGTAAGCCTTTAAATTTATCCTTGCAAGGACAAGTCGACTAGCCCCTCATGGAACAAGTCTTCCCTTAGTCGCAACCAGGGCATCCCCAAATCTCGCAAGATAAGGGCTTCCTGTCTCGCAAGGACAGATATCCAGCGTGCACTTGCTGGTTCAACACCCATACCCCTCCCATAAATCGGTAAGTACCTCTCCTCTCACTAGGAGCATCAGTGCTTACCATGCGTGGCCACCGGAACAGGATCCTGACACACAAACACGTACAAGCACACACAGGCAAGTACAAAGCATAATACCACAACAGGGTATCCTCAATCATGTCAGGAAACAATCAACACATTCAATTCATATAACAATAGCATCCCAGGCACTCAATTCCTAACTCAGGGGTTCGATATAGCCTAGGAGATTCATATCTCATTCCGGATTTCATATTCACACCCTACAATCCAATCACAAACAATACAACAAAGGCAGGAAACAAAAACATCAAATAAGAGCAAGGGTTTTCTGGAGAAACTGATGAGGCATAGATCCTACCTCTCTTGTCTCTGAACAATAAGCTAATCCTTTGCCTTTATTAAGTAAATCCGAACCACCTAAATTATCACCAGGCAAAGACAAAACAAACTAAGCATGCATATTCAATAATCAATTGAATACCTTATTTCCTTACCAATACCACTTACCAAACCTATCAGAAAACCAGTGATCAGATGTTTCAGGTGCCTCCCCCTTGGATGTGTGATGTGATAGCCAGAAACTTAACAAGAATCAACCTGAATTTACCATTCCAATTAACTATGCAAAACCTGTCGCTAAAATAGGGCATAGGACAATTTCGTCTCATCCTAAAACAATGAAGTATTTACATCCAAGCTGTGATTTATATATGGTTGGAAAGAGAATGAAAAGATATTTCCAACGACATATTATTTGCAAGATTCTGACAAACGAGTAGAAAGTTATGCTATTTTGAAGTTTAAGAAGATTTGGCGAAAACCTAATTCGGCCGCCAATTTTCAAAATAACATTAGACAAAGAAATACTAACCTCCCGAAGCAAATCAAAAGATGGTTGGAAAGAGGATGAATAGAGATTTCCAACAAGCTATTATTCGCAGAGATCCAATGAACGATGAGGTAGTTATGCTGGTTTAAAATTTCTGCAAATTCTGACGGCTAAGGGGAGGTATAGGGTTTTAAGCCTATACGAAATTGGTAGGTTTTCTATGAATAATTCTTTGTGAGGTTGGCTTTCTATTTATAATGAATGGGTATAGAATTATGATTACTACTTTAATCACTTTATATAAATAGGATAATTTACTAGATAACTAAACTCTAAACTCTTTAATTATCTTCCCCTATTTTTAGGGACTTTAATCTCTAAGGCAATTATATATCTATAAGGATAATCTCTAAGGCAATTCTCAGCCAATAAGGACTTAGATCTAAAGGAATTTAAAACAAAATTAACTACTAAACAATCTTACCAATTTCGGCCATGACACATCCTTTCCTTCAGGAGCAAAATCGTCTTTTCACCTGCACTGACTTCTGGACTTCTAGGACTCAAAATTCGGGGTCTTACATCCTCCCCTGCTTATAAAAATTTCGTCCTCGAAATTTTAACATTAGTACCTAATCAAACAAGTAAGGAAATTTTGCATGCATAGATTCCTCAGTCTCCCAAGACTGCTTCTCAATTTGGCCATTACGCCAAACAACTCGTACCATAGGTACATTTCGACTGCGAAGCTGTCGAACTTACCGATCTAGTATGGCAACTGGCTGTAAGGGATAGGATAGGTCTTCAGCAACTTCAACTGGCGGTTCTTTAAACACATGAGCAGGATCTCACATATGCTTTCTTAGCATTGAAATGTGAAATATGTTGTTTTCATTTGCTTGATTAAATATCAGAAAGTTCTTCATCTTTTGAATCATCAAAAGTCTCAATCTGGTCATTGTCCACCACGTATCCATCTTTATCACTCAAGCCTTTCTCTGGAAAATCTTCAATAAAATTCCCTCTTTAGTTGCTCTTGTCAACACATCCTTGAAAATATCAGTAATCCTTTTGTAATTCAGCCTCTGAAAATTTTCTGACGTCAATGATTTTCAGAATTCAGAAGGTTGAATTCTAACTCTTCTCCAGGGAATCCATCAGGAATTTCTTTTCCAAGTCACGAGCTCGGCAGACCATTGCATTTGGACACAACTGGAAGGCTTTTCTGGGTATCTCCGGCTTGTATGTTAAGAGCTTAGCATATTGGTTTAAGAGATGGAACATATAATCATACATATAGTCCAACTTCAACTCCCTTTGAATGAACTCACTCGCTGCCTTTCCCCTGGCCCGTGCCTTTTCCTTGTGAGAGTTACCCCAATCAACAGCAAATTTTATAGATTTACATTTATCAGTTTCCTTGACAGGCCAATAATGGACCTTGGGTATCAAGCTACTGGTGAAGAAATCGCAGTACTGGGGTTTAACGAGCAGAGTCACGGAATCACAGGCAAGAGTATACTTCTTGCTTCACCGACCATGCAGACCCTTCAATATAGATCTTGTACCGGTAATTGCATTGGTTGACCAAGTCTGACTCCTTGTAGCCTTGCTGTGATTCTCGAATCCAATCCTGAGCAAACACCCGAGCATTCCAGTCCTGAGTTGGGTTGACATTGCATTTCATTAGATCTTGTCTTGTGGCAGCAACAGATGGGTTCCCTTTCCAATAAGCATGAGGTTCTCTTTCAATCCAGTCCATACTCTTATTTCCTTCTTGCATGTCCTTCAACAAAGCCGTCCAAGGCTTTATATTGATCTCAGGCCAATCAACGTAATCAAACATGATATTCAAGTCAGGCAGGCGTCCAGGGTACCTTCTCAACAGCTGTAGGATACGCCGGATGGTAAAGGTATCCCTACTCTGGAACGACTTGCGGTGCTTCTCCAGGTAAACCTTGCCGTCGACCACCACCAGCCTGAAAGTGGCAGTTCTCAGCAGCACGATTACTCTCCCCTCTGGCAGCTTTGTATGCTTTCTTGGCTGCTTCTTCATCTCCCCTGCCTTCTTTTTCCACCATACAAATTTATCTCTTTGTTCACAAGTCTCAGAAACTCTTCCTGCTTCATGCTAACTGGAGAAGCAGGACCTAGAACAGCCAATGCATGACTCGGTTCACAGAGCTGTTCATGCTTCTCCAATGTTTTTGCTTTCACTTGTTCCTGTGCTTCTCTAGCTGTTGGAATACTCATCTCTTCTAAAGCCACACCCTTCTGGCTTTCTTGGTTATTGGGGTCATTGACACCGATATCTGGCCAGAGCACCAGAGCTTTCATGACAGCGACCTAGGCCCGACCCCTACAAAATGGCGTGGAACGTGCACTGCCACCCCGGACTTTGTTTCCACCTTATGTAACCACAAGCTCATCTGCGCATGCTTCTTCTCTAATAGTTAAGAAGCCACCAACGGCAGGATGAACGAGACTACTGAGTTCCACTCCGCTCATGACTCTGACGGCCACGGCACCCACACCGCATCCATTGTAGCTGGCCGTCATGTGTTCCCTGCATCCACTTTGGGCTACGCTCGTGGGGTAGCCGCTGGAATGGCGCCAAAACTGAGACTTGTGACTTCTCTTTCTTTCATCAGTTCCACCAGTGCTCAGAGTACCATTCTACTTTGCATGACCGTTTCCACCATCTTCAGAAACATTAGCCCATTTTGCGGCACGAAAAATTTTATTTAATTTATTTTATTTTTCTTTTCTTTCTCTTTTAGCTGTGAAGTTCCTTTGACGCCTTCCTCTTCTTCGAAAATGAGCTCTCCTGCAGAACCTTCTTAGACAATACTTCCTCATCCTGTACTTCTTCTTCTTCCATTCCCAGCCACTCCAGCCACTCAGCAACACAGGTAACAGGGAGACCTCGGTCATTCTACAAACCAAAGTGCAATGAAGCAAAAAGGCTGTTTGCAACATTGCACAGTGAGCATGCATTACGCATGCATGAAGATAACTAGCTTTCCTTGCAAAGCCTCCTGTTCTCCCTCCTTTTGCCTTGCTTGCAAACGACAGGCTTCAGCTTCGTCCATTGCCTTTATCTCATTTTCTCTATCAGCAGCCAACGGTGCAAGATACTCATCATCCTGTTGTTCACGGATCAAGCGCTGAGCTTGCAAAGTTGGGGATGGAGGGCGAAGTGCAGGCCTGGGATAATGGCCATTGGGTCGAATGAACTGATGAGAAGCATAAGGAATGCGGTATCCAGGCTGTTCAGATATCCCACCAAACATGGCAGGGCAGCCTCAAGCATAACTGCTTCATCACGCTCCTCAGAGGACATGCCTCCCCACTCATCGGATGGAAAGGCATCTCCATTGTTCAATGGATGAACAACAGTATTGTTTCTTACGGGACTTGATGGTTGGCTAGCCTCAATAACTCTAACTGCATCGACAAATTTAGTAGAAGAAGTACGCCTTGATCTGTGCCTAACAAGAGGCAGCTCCTCCACATCATCTCTTTTTTTTTTTCTGGGTTTCTAACAACTGCATGGCCTTTTCCTTTGCTTTAGCCGCACTTAGATCTCAGCTTCATCACGTTCTTCTGGTGAAGCTTTCTTCACTTGCGCGGCAGATTGTTGTTCATCCCTATCTCTGGACTCACCAAAGTAAGGCTGGCAGCTGTGGCAGAGGAAGCATAGCGTACTGAACACGGAAGCCACCTGTAAGGACCCAAACCCGGAAAGCGGGCCCTTACCGCCGTGAAGCCCGGAGAAGCCCGACACGTGGACCAATCCGAACTCTACAAGGCTATTTTTACTTTTCAAACGCAAATCCCAAAAATAAAAATTTAAAATATTTTTAAATTACAGCGTGGCCGATAAACACTAAAACATGGCACAATAAATAACGGAGAACGTTTAAAACAGCGGAAGTCTTTTATAACAACACAATACAAACCAGTGAAACCATAACACACAAGCCCCAAGTATCTGAAAATGAAACCAAAAATCCAAACAATAAATATTCAACAGTGTGCCAAATAAAACCATACATGTGCAGATGCAATAGTCCCAGCGAGTAGTCCCGACGCTCACACTGAAAACAGCTACTGACCACGATCTAGTCCTGGGAGGGAAAAACAAACACGAAGGGGGTGAGATTTTCGAGAATCTCAGTAGGGGACAACAAAACGGACTTTTCAAAGAAGAGGGACAACAAAGAACTTATCGGATGAGAGGAAACAACAAGGAATTTCTTAGGATATTACTGAACTTGTAATTTCTAAACTTTACTATTTACTTTACAAACATTACTTACTGGACCCAACATGTACTTTCTGTTTACTTTACAAAACGTTTACTTACTGGCCTCGAAAATGTACTTTTGCTTTCAACAAAGAACTCAACAGGGTCAATAGTAAAAACATGGGCGGACTGGAAATCACTTCCCGAGTAACCCCCGCTAAAGGGAAACCGGAAGCCCACTGGCAGGTTTTATACATATACTTTTAAAACAATTACATACATAGCCCCTTCTACCAGTGTTGTCCGAGACTAGATTGATTAACAAAACTTTATACGGAAAAGATCAACTAGTCCCTTTCAGATCATCCTGCGAAGCAGGGAACATACAGTAACCATACAGTAACCATACTCCAACCATACGCCTCCCAACAGATGAGTGTCTCTCCGCTTACTCTCAGAGACCGAGCACTCACCACGTTTGGCCAAACGGAACACAAGTACGAGTAACATGAAAACTTACATACTTTACAAAACACAATCTGGTTTAACTTTCAATAACACTGAAATACCATACTTTACAATTAATACTCAATAATACGATATATTATCATATATCGCTATAGAAACCTTTGATTACAACCTTTTTCTTACTTTACGGGCAATGATACGGAATCAACCCAATTTACACAACAAATCAATCAAATGGACTTTGATTGATCACATGAAATTTTGGAGATACATTATGATACATTACGGGTACATACGGAAAAGTCAATGTAATTTGGACAATGGATCCATCAGATGGGCTCCGATGGATTACACAACAATTCAATGACCAAAGTACGGATTTAAAAATCAAAGAATACTTAATATGAGACAAATACGGTAAAGACCCTACATTATAATACTTTACAGCTACCTACGGAAGAGAACCATGAAATTCTGAACAATGGACCAATCGGATGGGCTCCGATGGACTATACAACGAATCAATCAAAACCAAGGTAAAACGGATTTTACAACAAGGAAATACTAAAGATGAACCACATACGGTAAGGACCCTACCTTACGGGCTGAAGAAGAGGAAACGATGCTCTTGCCTTTGTCCTCAACACTCGCCCTTCCTAAGAACACAATATTCAGGTTAGGCTTAGACAACTGGTATTAAACCTACATAATAAACTTTGTATGACTATAACTCACAAACGACACATCAAATGGAAAAACCGATCACGCTATCACGTTCAGAACGTTGAAATTACCTAACGGGGAAGGTTTGACTTTTTGGTCAAAGTCAACGGTCAACGGTGAACAGTGTCGCCGGTTAACTGTCGCCGGTTAACAGTCGCCGGCGGTGGCCGGAAAACTCCTATTTCATCCAAAACCAAAAAAATTTACATCAACACGAAGCTACAAACATCAGGAATACAAATCCAAAAACCAAATTTCAAGACTCACCTCCAATCGGCCGGGATCTAAGATTTTCCGGTAAGAATTTTGGAACTTCCGGGCTTCGATCTGGGCGCGTCCGTGGTCCGATGAAGGTGAAACTAACGGCAGGTTGATCGTGACGCTGAGAGGAATGCAATGGTGCAAACAGTTTGAAAATCGGACGGTTGGTTTTGATACTAGAGGTAATTGAAGGAATGGGAAGAAAAATAAAAATACAAAAAAAATAAAAATGGGAGGGGGAAGAAATAAACTCACCGGGAGGGGTTTACTAGTCAGTTGCAGATCTCACACCACCTATGTCTTTAACGAAGGAATATCATGCAACAGTTCCACCGAGTGCATGTTGCAGCATACTTGTCATTTTTCTGTCTCGATACGGAACATCACCACCTTGGCTTTCAGCACCCTCGCTCAACTTTTTTTTTATTTATTTATTTATTTTTTTTTTACAGTCCCAAGTATGTCATGTGTTTCCTCACATCCATAGCAAGGCTTGTGCTTCGCTTGTTGACTGCTAAAGATGCATATAATGTAAGATCGTTGGGATAAAACTCGGCCGTGGGTGTAATCATCAGCCATTCGCATCTTCCGCTTTTCTTCTTCCTTCTTATGAGATAATCCTTGTTGGTCCTCGCTGGTTTATCAGCAAGTTTCGTAGAGAGACTATTAGCTGGATTTTCAATAGGTAGACCTGAATTAGAGCCCTCCATGTCACCACCATTATTCAATGGATTCAAGTTTCTCCAGCATTCTAATGGACTCATCAAACTCCACTCACGTCATAACAGGGTCAATGACTAGTGCAGCTGGTGCCTCTAGTTAGTTTTCGGGCTTGGCTCGCCCTTCCTGCCTAATTTGTGTATTTGGCTCCTCTTGCATAATAAGTTGTTGTTCGGTCTGCATCTCAGACCTAACCCGTTGGTCCCTTTGTTGCCTCGAGCGTGCCATACTACTCGATCACACCTTGACTACTCAACATATACTAAATACAATACTAGTAAAAGAAGTGATACCTGGTGGAGAGGCATGCACCGGACGATACGCATATGCTGGAAAACAAAATACAGATTTTTTTTTTTTTTTGGAAATCACATGCACACATGCAATGCACACTAGGCAACACTCATAGAAATCATCATCAAACATCAAGCAAGTATAGCCTCACACGACATTCATATATAGCAGTACACATCACCATAAACATTCATACACATTCGTTAATGACAAGAAAGACATATGAAGGCATATAAACAATCAGCAAATTAGTTTATGATTCCTATCATTTAAACCTTACAACTTAATCCATTCCTTTCAATATTAGCCCATAGCTGAGTGAGTGTGTGCCTATGTTCTTACCTGAAATCATCACCTGAAATCACCAAAATCAACAAATAAGTTAGCATATAACAAATTATATCTCTAAACCATGCCCGCTACCAAACTTTAACGACCCCAATTCCTAACTATTCTTAATTGCTCCGATTAAGGTCATTACCGCCGTAAAACCCAAATAAGCCTCAACGACACCTAAGACCTATTAGAATTCACAAGGCTACTCATAAGATACCGATTTTAAACTTGTTTATTTTGTTGCTTATCAATCAATTGGAGCATGATATTGGACACATATTCTGGTAACATACGGAGTAAATAAAAACATCAGCGGAAGTCTTAAATTAATCCTTTGGGTTCATAACACACAAGTCCCATAGGGATCCAAATAAACAAGCAAGAAATTCATCAACAATTTCGGAAATAGCAAGCAAAGAAATGCTTAAAATAAACCAGAACAATGTCCAATTTCAAGTTATATGCGCAAGTAACAAGTATGCAAATGTGATGCGATATCGTCCCGCCGTGCAGCCTTGATCTCACACACTGGTACCACGAACAGTGAATGTACCTAAGCCTGAAAAATGGTAAAAACAACGGTTTGAGATTACAAGAATCTCAGTAGGGTCACAGCATCATAAGATCTACAGAATCCCTAAACACAAATCTCCCAATTCACATAAGATCATCCCTAAACAACTAAAGGGGATCACGCAATTCATAACAAACCAAAAGGGTTAAGGCCGAATTATGGCTGCGGGAGGTACCACACTTCCGAAAGTTCAGAAGTACACAGGCAGGTGAAATACAACAATGATGAAGAAAGGCCATCCCCTTCCACCTGTGTTGTCCAAGACTTACTGCACAAAGGGTAGATGGTTAACACACAAACTAATCAGTAAGCCTTTCACTTATCCTCGCAAGGACAAGTCGACTAGCCCCACATGGACAAGTCTTCCCTTAGTCGCAACCAGGGCATCCCCAAATCGCAAGATAAGGGCTTCCTGTCTCGCAAGACAGGGATCCGGCCTCGCAAGGACAGATATCCAGCGTGCACTTGCTGGTTCAACACCCATACACCTCCCATAAATGATAAGAACCTCTCCTCTCTAGGAGCATCAGTTCTTACCCTGCCTGGCCAGCGGAACAGGATCTGACACACAAACACGTACAAGCACACACAGGCAAGTACAAAGCATAATACCACAACAGGGTATCCTCAATCATGTCAGGAAACAATCAACACATCCAATTCATATAACAATAGCATCCCAGGCACTCAATCCTAACTCAGGGTTCGATATAGCCTAGGAGATTCATATCTCATTCCGGATGTCATATTCACACTACAATCCAATCACAAACAATACAAAGGCAGGTAACAAAAACATCAAATAAGAGCAGGGGTTTCTGGAGAAACCGATGAGGCATAGATCCTACCTCTCTTGTCTCTGAACAATAAGCTAATCCTTTCCTTTATTAAGTAAATCCGAACCACCTATAATATCACCAGGCAAAGACAGAAAACAAACTAAGCATGCATATTCAATAATCAATTGAATACCTTATTTCCTTACCAATACCACTTACCAAACCTATCAGAAAACCAGTGATCAGATGTTGCAGGTGCCTCTCCCTTGGATGTGTGATGTGATAGCCAGAAACTTAACAAGAATCAACCTGAATCTACCATTCCAATTAACTATGCAAAACCTGTCGCTAAAAGTAGGGCATAGGACGATTTCGTCTCATCCTAAAACAACGAATATTTACAGCAAGCTGCGATTTATATATGGTTGGAAAGAGAATGAAAAGATCTTTCCAAACATATTATTTGCAAGATTCTGACAAACGAGTAGAAAGTTATGCTATTTTGAAGTTTAAGAAGATTTGGCGAAAACCTAATTCGGCCGCCGATTTTCAAAGTAACATTAGAAAAAGAAATACTAACCACAAGAAAAAAACACAAAAATGGTTGGAAAGAGAATGAAAAGATCTTTCCAACAAGCTATTATTCGCAGAGATCCAATGAACGATGAGGAGTTATGCTGGTTTAAAGTTTCTGCAAATTCTGACGGCTAAGGGAGGTTAGGTTTTAAGCCTATACGAAATTGTAGGTTTTCTATGAATAATTCTTTGTGAGGTTGGCTTTCTATTTATAATGAATGGGTATAGAATTATGATTACTACTTTAATCACTTTATCTAAATAGGATAATTTACTAGATAACTAAACTCTAAACTCTTTAATTATCTTCCCCTATTTTTAGGGACTTTAATCTCTAAGGCAATTATCTATCTATAAGGATAATCTCTAAGGAAATTCTCATCCAATAAGGACTTAGATCTAAAGGAATTTAAAACAAAATTAACTACTAAACAATCTTACCAATTTCGGCCATCACATATCCTTTCCTTCAGGGGAAAAATCGTCTTTCAACCTGCACTGGCTTCTGGACTTCTAGGACTCAAAATTCGGGGTCTTACAATAGGGCAATGGATTGCCTAATTTGGTAATGACTTCAAGGATTGATCTTTGATTTGTATTGTGATTTGATTGAGGATACTTTGTTGTGATCTGTGTATGCGTGTATTGTGTGTATATGTGTAGATGTATGCCTTGTTTGTGCTTTGTTTGAAGGATCCTTTTGTCACTGGTTATGCGAGTTAAGTATTGTTTCTCTTAGGGAGAGGAGAGGTGCTTACTGACTCGGGAGGTTTATGGGTGGTTATTCTCCGCAAGAGCTCGTTGGATGCCTTGTAGGCCGATTTAGGTCCGGATGTCAGGATACCTTGTAGGTTGTTGAGTCTGGATGTCAAGATGCCCTATAGGCCAATTTGAGTCTGGACGTTATGATGTCTTGTTTTGAGAGGCAGGATGACTTGTATGCACAACTACAAGAGTGCTCCTAGGTGAGTTAAAGTCTAGATGTCGGAGAACTAAAAGGTTTGCTGTAATATTGATCGTCTAACCATTTTACCCTTTTTGCAGCATAGCCTTGGACAACATGGCAGATGGGGACAAACCTTGATTTTTAAAATCAGATTATGTTATAGGCTGCCTGTGTTCTTCAAAATAAAAAATGTTTTCAGTCATTCCTCTTTTTTCTAATACCCTTATATTGTTTGTGCTTGTGATGATTTCAGCCCCTATATATGATTGATGCATGTGATATTAGTTGGATATCTTAGCTGGTTTTAAGTGTTGATCTTTTGGTTATTGGGAGATGTTTTATTGGGAATCCCTATGACTTATAATGCTGTGACCCTAATGAAATTCTTATAATCTCATCCCTTCTTTTCTCCCTCTTTGCAGGATTAGATGTGTGTTTGTTGCTGGTACCAAAGGTGTAAGATCAAGGCTGCATGGCTGGATGAATTTGCACTTCATTTGTACCACTTTCTGACTGAATCCACATGCCATGTCTTTGAACTTGTGTGGATTTGCATTCTAGCTTTTCAATCCCTCTTCTCTTTTCTAATTGCTTCTGAATTATGCATAATACTATTGGTTGATGTTTTGACATTTTTATGGGACTTGTGTGTTATGTTTCCACTTGTTTTTAGTGTTAATATAATCTTCCGTTGATGTTTTACTTCACTCCGTATAAACCAGAAATTCATTATTGGATAAGCATGCTTCAACCTTTAAATTTCATATGAATCAACCAATAAAATTAATAATTAGGTGACTTGAGCCTTGTGGGATTCAAATAGGACCTTCCGAGGGCTTATTTGGGTTTCACGGAGGTAAGAATCCTAATAGGTTGGGTTTGGATCATTATAGGTTTGGTAGCGAGTCATGGTTTAGTAGATTGTGTGATTTGTATGATATTATGTTTTCAATTTTAGAAACATGTGAATATATCCATATGTACTTTGATTGATAATGACTTACAAGTATGAAAGCATTATTATAAGATTTTCATGTTTTTGTACGTTGATTATATGTTAATATGTATGAATTGCTGAGTGCTATGTGTTTTGTGTGTATACCAAAGTATGTGTGTATGCTTTCTGTGTTTTGTGTGTATGGTTGTTGTATTTTATTTCCAGCATATGCATATCGTCCAGTGTACATCTCTCCACCAAGATACCATCTCTTTTTTGGTTTTGTGTTTTATATTGGGAAGTTACATCATGTGTGTTTGTTTAGTATGACAAGGTCAACTAAGAAACGGAGTGGCGCAGTGAAAGGATGGTAAGTTGTAACCTATTATTCTTGTGCAGACATTTCTTTTAAACTTATGTGCAAATTTCGAGGATGAAATTTCTATAAGAAGGGGAGGATGTGAGACCTCAATTCTTCCTAGTTTACTTGTCCAGGAAGTCCAGAAGCCGATGCAGCTGAAATGACTATTTTGCCCTCAAAAAATGGATGCGTGATGGCCTAAAATGATAGTCGCCGAATATTTTCTAATTTAATTCTGTTATTTTTATATTAATTATAGTTAGTTTTATCCTTTATTATCTTAGGTATTAGATAATTCTTCTTTGTAATATAATATCTCTTTTAATATAATTATCCTTTAAATATGCTTTTAACCTTAAAAGTAGGGAATTATCTCTTAGCCAAACCTCCTTAGATACATATAAAAGAATGGCCAACCTACTCTGATAAATCATGCCCAAAACATCCTAAATAATTCTGGAATTATTCCTTCCATTCTCTGCTTCCTCTCAATTTTCATTTTTTGTATACCCTAATTGAAATTCCTTGATTATCATCTTAGCATAGCTCTCCCATCTTTTATTAGATTTCTGTAAATAATATCCTATTGGAAAACTCTTTCTATCCTCTATCTATCTATGTTGGGTTGGTGATCAGAAGGTTAGTTCTTTCTTGCCAAAATTCAAGTCGTAATTCGTCGGTTATGTATAAGAAATTCCTTGATCTTAATTCTAGCATAACTCTCTCATCCTTTGTCGGGTTTCTGGAAATAATACCATGTTGGTAAGCTCTTTCCATTCTCTATCTAGATATCTTGTGTTGGTCATCAGAAATTTAGTTCTTGCTTAACGAAATTCAAGTCGAAATAAGTCAGTTTTGGTGCCAAGATTGTGTGATTCTTCCTTCAATTGATTTTTGTTGTTATTCTTTTTATTCGTATGATTCTTTGTCATCCATTCATGTTGTAAAATAATGAATTAATCTTTTGAATCTTCCCTATAGACGAAATTGGCATGCCCTATTCCTAACCTTATGTTGGCCAAATTTGATCAATTGACTTGTCTATTTGTTTCAGTTCTTGTTTTTTTTAATCGTTTCAGTGTCTGCAACTATTACTTCCTTACTCACATAAAATCGCAGCTTTTTCTTATATGTATGTTGAAATCGCAAGTTGACCTATAAACCCTAAGGTGATGCCGAAATTTATTTATTGATTTAGGTAAATAAGCAGGTTGATTATTACTAAGTTTTTAGCCATCACATCACACATTTAGGGTAAACATATTGCTGTATCTGGATCGTTGGAGTTTGGTAGGTTAATTTTAAGGATTCTGAATGCCTTTGGATTTTAATTAAGTAATCTTGTGGCTTAGTATTGTGTGGTTTTTGCCTTGTGATTGTTTAGGAGATTCTAATCTTATTGAAAATGCAGAGGATTGCATCTGATTCAGACTCATGAGAGTGGGATCTATGCCTCATCGGTTCCTTCGATTACCCTACTGTTTGATTGTTTGAATATGATTGAATTCAATTGCCTATCTTGGTTATATACTTGCGAAATGTGTGATTATGATGATAGGGAATCTCAGAAGTTAATAGGGAATAGGTTGCCTAATTTGGTTATGAATTTGAGGATTGATTTTTGATTTGTATTGTGATTTGATTGAGGATTCTTTGTTGTAATTTGTGTATTCATGTACAGTGTGTGTATGCATATATGTATGCCTTGTTTTTGCTTTGTTTGAAGGAATTTTTATCGTGGCCATGAGAGGTAAGTATTGTTTCTGCTAGGGAGAGGAGAGATGCTTACCGAACTGGGAGCTTTATGAGTGGTTATTCCCCGCAAGAGCTAACTAGATGCCTTGTAGACCTGTTCAAGTCTTGACGTAGGATGCCTTGTAGGCTAATTCGAATCTGGGCATTAGGATACCCTGTTTTGAGTGGCAGGATGACTTGTACACACAGCTGTAAAAGTGCTCCTAGGCCAGTTAAAGTCTAGATGTCGGAGATAACTAAAAGGTTTGCTGTAATATTGATTGTCTAACCGTTTTACCTTTTTTTCAACATAACCTTGGACAACATGGGCAGATGGGGACAAACCTTGGTTTTAAAAATCAGATTATGTTATAAGATACCTGTGTGCTTCTAAACAAGAAGTGCTTTCAGTCTTTCCCCTTTTTTTGTACCAAATTCTGTTGACCCTCATATTGTGTGTGCTTGTGAGGATTTTGGCCCCATTATGTGTGATTGATGCATGTTGTATTAATTGGATATCTTAGATAGTTTTAGGTGTTGATCTTTTGGTTAATAAGAGATGTTTGATTGGGAATTCCTAGAACTTATGATGCTATGTCCTTACTGAGATTCTTGTAATCTCATCCCTTCTTTCTCCCCCTTTGCAAGCTTATGTGTGTGTTTTGCTGGTACCAAAGGTGTGAGATCAAGGTTGCACGGCTGGACGAATTTGCACTTCATTTGCACCACTTTCCCCTTGAATGCGCATGCCATATCTTTGAACTTGTGTGGATTTGCATTCTGGCTTTTAAATCCCTCTTCTTCTTTCCTGTTGCTTTTGAAATATGCATAATACTATTGGTTAATGTTTTGAGATTTATGGACTTGTGTGTTATGTTTCCACTTGTTTTTAGAGTTAATATAAATCTTCTGCTGATGTTTTCTTTTACTGCGTATAAGCCAGAAATTTATTA
>JAEPBF010000006.1:25500-218589 GCA_019739055.1 Passiflora organensis | reverse complement strand
ATCCTAGCTTGCCTGGCAACCTCTTTAACCAACATTGTTTTACCAACACCACCAACTCCGTACACCCCAATCATTTCTGAATTGGAAGAACAAGTGCATCCATGATTTGTTTAAAGATGTCCAACCTGGAGCAAATTCTCATAATCTTTGGCAGACATGGATTCCATAGACAGAAGAGGTTGGTAGGTGAGTCTTTCGAAAGTAGCTCTTCTTTCTTTCAGAGCGTCAACGTTCAGAGCTTCCCTCTCTGCGTATTTGCTGAGTTGATAGCGTGCTTTGACATTTGGACACAACCGAAAGAAGCAATTGTTCTGTACTCGTTCCTCCCCTTCAGCAATTCTAGCTCTCAACCTTTCAGCAGTCTCATGCGCCTGACGAATCCACTCATCCACTTCCTTCTCAGCCACTGCCCCATTTCTTGCCTCCAAATCTATCCGACTTTGTACGCGTGCTCGAGCATCTTCCAATTCATTAAGCCTTTCTCTCAATTTGGCAACGTTGGTATTGCACTTGAAAGGGTAACGAAGGTGACGCAAGGTTGGACCAATGGTGTAATCAAAAGCTTTTTCCAAAATTGTAGGACCGAAAGCAAGAGCTGCTTCTACACCCGTCATCTTCTCTATGATCTCAATAATTAAAAGCAAAGAAAAATGGGTAGATAAAATTGGAACGAACAGGTTTTGCAACGAATCTCAAGAAAATGAAAGAGCAAGGAATTTGTTTGGTTTTGTTTTCAGATCTTGCAAAAACGAAAACATATGAAAGTAACAAGTATTAGGAAGAACTGGGAAAGACTAGAAAAAGTAACGAGTTTTTTTTTTTTTCAGTTTCCAAATGTTGCAGAGCCAAAACAAAAGAAGAAAGAAGTTTATAAAAGAAGTTGCAGCTGAGAAAGTAAGCAAAACGAACAGCAGAATGACTATAGTTATGCGCAACGGACAATGGAGGAAACTAAAGAAGAAAAGGAAGTTCACAACAGAAGAGAAAGAGAAGATGAGAGAATGATTATGAACGGTAGGCAGAAACATCCCTCAGGCTGATGCTTATAGATAAACAAATAGAATTTTTCTCTTAGTCTTTGTTTATTCAGTGCATTCTTATCTCTTAGAGCTGTCAAATAAATAGAAAATTCTTTGTACATAAACATCAAGCCAATTGGGTAAAAGAAATGTTTTTAATATTGCCGGCCGATGATTCGTTTTCCAGGTCAACTTTCTGAAGAAAAATTTTTAACCCGTCGAGAGCAGAGAAGATGATATTATTGTATAAATATTACAATAATGCAACTTGAATTTGTTATAAAACAAGGAAATTTGTCTGTATTGTTTGGAATTTAGGATGGCAACATCTGCATTATAAGCATAAATACTAAAATACTGGATGCTGTATTTGTTATAAAGAAAGAAAATTCGTAAAGGCAAGCAGACTTATGCAAGCCATCGGGCTCGCACCAAGCCATTCCCACCTGGAAAAAAAAAAATTTCGAAGAAGTGGCCGCTGAAAAAATTAAGCAAGAAAGCACAATAGAATGATTATAATTATGATGAGCAACGGACAATGGAGGAAACGAAATACTGAGCAGAAGAGTAGAGAACATGTATGATCCACCACTTGGATACTGCATAGATAAACAGATAGGAGAGTTATTGATTTCCCCCTTTCTTAGTATCTTATTTTATGTCTTTCTAAAAAGATTTATTTTTTTAAGAAAAAAAGAAATAAAATATTTTTTTATTAAACTCTCGAATTCAGATTTAGATATAATAATTTAACCTTCCATCTCTTGAAAAGGATTACCTATGCCTATTGGGAATAATCAATACTTTAGGTGTTATATTTTTAATCGATTCAGATATATAATTCTGTAATTGGGAATGATGATTATAAGTGTTAATATTGATAAATTAATATTTTTTTTCAAATATTATGTTTTGGGCTCGAATCCTAATAATTATAATTATTAGGGACCTATTCCAAGGCAAAAATACTTCTTACTAAAAAATAATTCCTGATTATTTTTTATTGTCTATGTCCTGAATTGTAACGATATTGATCAAAAACAGTTTTCTGTTTTTTTACTAAAAGGGGACAAAAGGCTTATGAATCAATTTTCATTGGAGACTTAGACAGTAAAAATCCGAGGTTCATGAATGGATGAGAATGGCTCGGGTTAGATTGAGTTTTTCAAGTTCCAAACCTATATTTATATTTTTAGATTAGATCTGAATTCTATCCAAGATTCAATAAATTTTAAAAATATAAAATCTGTTATAGAATATAACGATAAGAAGAATTGAGGAGAAAAGAATAAGGAAGAATTGAGGAGAAAAGAACAAGAGAGAAAACTTAAGAACAAGATAGGGAGTATAAGATCATATCAAGTACTCAAAACAAGTGTGTACAAAGTGAACAATGTTACCTCCTATTTATAGGTAACATGATAGGGTACATGAAGAGACATTGGAGGATAAAGAGTTTTGTAGTTACAAAATATTCATTACACAATTGATTAGACATAATAAGTTATTTGTCTTTTCAATTGCCAAACATTTGATATTCATAACACTCCCCCTTGAATATTTTGAATTTTAAGAATGTGAGTTTGAAATCAGAATACTGCCTCATTAAAAACCTTACCAAGAAAAACCCAATGGGAATAAAAACTTGGTGAAGGAAAAAAGAGTGCAGTGCATACTCCCCCTGATTTAGTCATCCCTTTAAATCTTTCAAGCGTTGCATTCCGATCTTTCGAACAAGCTTTTCAAATGTTGATGTGGGAAGAGCTTTAGTAAATAAATCAGCCAGGTTATCACTTGAGCGTATTTTTTGGACACTGATTTCCCCTTTACTTTGAAGATCATGAGTAAAGAAGAATTTTGGTGAAATATGTTTTGTCTTGTCACCCTTTATGTAGCCTTCCTTCAATTGAGCTATACAAGCAGCATTATCTTCATACAGTGTAGTTGCAAGTTCTTTATCACTTGATAATCCACATGCTTCTCTTATGTGTTGTGACATTGATCGTAGCCAAACACATTCACGACTTGCTTCGTGAATTGCTAAAATCTCTGCATGGTTAGAAGAAGTAGCAACCAAAGTTTGTTTCACCGATCGCCATGAAATGGCAGTATTACCTGTAGTGAATAAATAACCTGTCTGCGATCTGGCTTTATTTGGATCTGACAAATATCCTGCATCTGCATAGCCAACTAAATCAAAAGTGGATAAATTTGAATAATATAAACCCATATCCATTGTCCCTCGTAGATATCTAAAAATATGTTTAACTCCATTCCAATGTCTTCGAGTTGGGGAAGAACTATATCTTGCTAGTAAATTTACTGCAAATGATATATCAGGTCGAGTGTTATTAGCAAGATATGTAAGTGCACCAATAGCACTAAGGTATGGAACCTCAGGACTTAAGAGGTCTTCATTTTCTTCACGAGGTCGAAAAATATCTTTTTTCACATCAAGTGACCTCACAAGCATTGGTGTACTTAACGGATGAGCTTTATCCATATAAAATCTTTTAAGAACTTTATCCACATAATTTGATTGATGAATAAATATTCCTTCACTTAGATGCTCAATTTGAAGACCCAAACAATATCTTGTTTTTCCAAGATCTTTCATTTCAAATTCGTTTTTTAAATAGCTGATAGTTTTATCTATCTCTTCACGAGTTCCAATGATATTTAAATCATCAACATAAACAGCTATTATAACAAAACCAGATCCATATCGTTTTATAAAGACACATGGACAAATTGGATCATTCTTGAAATCAATTTTAATTAAGCATTCACGGAGGCAATTATACCACATCCGTCCAGATTGCTTCAATCCATATAGAGCTCTATTTAACTTTATTGAATAAATTTCCCAGGAATTTGATTTATTTGCATCTGGAAATTTAAATCCTTCAGGGATTTTCATATATATATCAGTATCCAACGAGCCATACAGATAGGCTGTAACTACATCCATTAGACGCATTTCAAGCTTTTCATGTACTGCCAAACAAAGTAAATATCGCAATGTTATTGCATCCACCACTGGAGAATATGTCTCATCATAATCAATACCCGGTTTTTGGGTAAAACCTTGTGCGACGAGTCGTGCTTTATATCTCACAACTTCATTTTTCTCATTCCTTTTTCGCACAAATACCCATTTATATCCCACCGGTTTTACACCTTGTGGTGTATGGACTACAGGTCCAAAAACTCCACGTTTTTCAAATGACTTTAATTCTGATTGAATTGCGTCTTTCCACATTGGCCAATCATTTCTATTTTTACATTCCTCCACAGAGGTAGGTTCAAAATCCTCATTTTCTTCCATAATATTTAGCGCTATATTATATGCAAAAATATTGTCGACAAGTATTGAGTTTCGGTTCCATCTTGTTCCTGTAGTGACATAATTAATCGAGATCTCTTCATTCTCTTGTGGTTCTTCTGGAATTTTATTAATTATGTCAACTGGATTTTCCAAAACTATATCCTCCTCATGACCATCTTGTGTAGTTGCTCCTTTCTTTTTCCGAGGATTTTTATCTTTGGAACCGAATGGTCTTCCACGTTTCTGACGTGGTCTAGACTCACTAGCAACTTTAGATTGTCCTTCAGGGACATCAATTCTTATCGGAGCATTTACAGCTGGAATATGAGACCTAGTTATTCTTTTAAGGTCAGTAAATGCATCTGGCAGTTGATTTGCAATCGTTTGTAAATGAATTATCTGTTGAACTTCATATTCACATTGATTTGTTCGAGGATCAAAACTAGATAATGATAATTCATTCCAAGAGATCTTATTTTCCAACTGTTTATTTTCTCCCCCAAATGTTGGAAATATAGTCTCGTCAAAATGACAATCAGCGAATCTTGCCGTAAATAAATTTCCAGGTAATGGCTCAAGATATTTGATGATAGATGGAGACTCATATCCAATATATATTCTCATTCTTCTTTGAGGACCCATTTTTGTACGTTGTGGTGGAGAAATTGGAACATATACCGCACAACCAAAAATTCTTAGATGGGAAATATTTGGTTCCTGACCATGAACCAATTGCATAGGAGAGTGTTCATGATAACTTGTTGGTCGAATGCGTATAATTGTTGCTGCATGTAAAATTGCATGTCCCCAAACATAAACTGGAAGTTTGGATCTCATAAGCATAGGTCTTGCAATTAATTGTAAACGTTTTATAAATGATTCTGCAAGACCATTTTGTGTATGAACATAAGCAACAGGATGTTCAACCTTTATTCCAATAGACATGCAATAATCTATAAAGGCTTTTGATATAAATTCACTAGCATTATCCATTCGAATGGACTTTATGGGATAATCAGGAAATTGAGCTGGCAAACGAATTATTTGTGCAAGCATTCTCGCAAATGCCATATTACGAGATGATAATAAACATACATGTGACCATCTGGTTGATGCATCGATCAAAACCATAAAATATCGAAATGGTCCACATGATGGATGTATAGGTCCACAAATATCTCCTTGAATTATTTCTAAAAATTTTGGAGATTCAATTCCAATTTTGGCTAGTGATGACCTTATTATTAATTTGCCTTGAGAACAAGCAGCACATGAGAATTCATTAGATTGAAAAATCTTATTCTTTTTCAATGGATGACCACAAGAATTCTCTATTATTTTTCGCATCATTGTTGAACCGGGATGGCCTAACCGGTCATGCCAAATTTTAAACACATCATTAAACTGATGGTTTATTATAGAATGAGATTCTATCATTGTAATACTTGTGTAGTACAATCCGGAAGAAAAAGCGGGTAATTTTTCTAATATATACTTTTTACCCGAAATTATAGAAGTTATGCAAAGATACTCAATGCTTCCTTCGTTCATTGTCTCAATATGATATCTATTCAGACGAATATCTTTGAAACTTAACAAGTTTCTTTGAGACTTAGAAGAGTATAATGCATCTTCTATCATTATTTTGGTGCCACCAGATAGAATAATATTTGCTCTTCTGGAGCCTTCAATCAATCTTGTACTACCACTTATGGTATACACATTGGTTTTTCTATTATCCAAATAAGAGAAATATCTCTTATCTCTCAATATTGTATGCGTTGTGGCACTGTCAACCAAACATATTTCCTTGGCATTCATCTTAGAGATATCCATGCCAATATCCATTCTCTTCATTGAGTAAATAAAATTAATAAGAAAATATAAAATCAATTAAATATGAAAAAGTAAAATAAAATAAATAAACTTGTATTATAATAAAACAAGAGAACATAATTGAAATTTGCATAATTATAAAATTAAAATCATTCTTGATTTCTTACACTTTCATCATTTGGATCATTAATAAAATTAGAAATATCCAAGTGCGTTATATTCTCAAGGCCATTAGCAAATTCAATGAAATCATTTTGGACAAAGTTTGTCTCCACATTCTTGCCACTCATCTTGGACAAACTTATACGCAAATCATCTTGTATTCAAAGATCCTTGATATAGGTCGGAAAAATATTTTGGTGTACGACAAGTACGTTGCCAATGACCTTGCATTCCACATCGATGGCAGTTACTAATTGTAAATTTTTTTTTTCTTTATGCCGCTCATTATTTTTCTAGGTCCTTCATCCTTTACAACTTTCTTTGGATGATAAATTTACTTGATTGACCACCACCATGATGAAATTTATTATAATCTCGTCCTCGTCCTCGTCCTCGTCCGCGGCCTCGACTACGACCACGATTATGGTTATGATATAGCATCACATTCACTTCAGGGAATGGAGCAGAACCAGTAGGACGAGATTCATGATTTCTCATCAACAGCTCAATGTGTTGTTCAGCCACCAGAAGGCATGAAATCAACTCAGAATATTTTGTGAAACTTTTTTCACGATATTACTGTTGTAAAAGCACATTTGAAGCATAACAATAATATTACAACATGATTATATCTAAATAATTATAAAATTATACTCACCCAAATATACCTTTGTAGAAACTAAGATTCTTGTTTGTTCTTTGTGAAGAACTCTTGTAAGACTCTTGATTCTCCTTTTGTTTATAAGAGTATCGTGCTGATAACGTGTTATAGAATATAACGATAAGAAGAATTGAGGAGAAAAGAATAAGGAAGAATTGAGGAGAAAAGAACAAGAGAGAAAACTTAAGAACAAGATAGGGAGTATAAGATCATATCAAGTACTCAAAACAAGTGTGTACAAAGTGAACAATGTTACCTCCTATTTATAGGTAACATGATAGGGTACATGAAGAGACATTGGAGGATAAAGAGTTTTGTAGTTACAAAATATTCATTACACAATTGAATAGACATAATAAGTTATTTGTCTTTTCAATTGCCAAACATTTGATATTCATAACAAAATCATAATAAATCCAACAATTTTTTTGTTACCTATAAATCAATAAATCAATAGAATTATTTATTATTAATTTATTATATAGATCGAAACCCAATATCTTTTATTATATTATTTTGAGTTTTAACCTATTATTAATTATCCAATTCGGGTCAAAACCCCATCGAGTATGACTCAAACGCATAGTTTGGCTTAAATCACCAAGATATCCAGAAAAATGGGTCTAGTGGAGCGGGTTGCCGAGGTGGACAGGAGGATTCACAGGTCCGAAGGAAGGCATGTCATCCGCTGTTTATCTCTGTTCTGGTTCACATGGCCCATCTAATAATATGGGCTACGATATCTGAAGCCCATTTTTTCAATCTCCTACTGCTGCCCTATGAAGACGACGGTAAAAAATTTGGGATCAACGAATAAAATTAATTGGTACGTGCTCCATTTACAGATATAATATATATATTTCTTGATATACAGATCCTAATGTTTCTCAGCACCTATGGAATAACAGATATAACATTATCATTATTATATTCCAAAGATAAAAGTGACCAACAATACTAATGAAAAGACCAATTTGAACCAATCTTCCTCTATGCTAAGTAGAATTTCGATATATACGGTTATGTAGAGAGAGCAGGCCCGTTTGGTTTGTACATTATTAAATATTTAGGAGAGATTGGTCTTTTAACTTTTAAGAATACTCTTTTATTTTTTTTAAAAAAGAAATGCAAATATATGTAAATGGCTATATATTTTCATAGATTGTTGAAACATAGAAAATGCGAGTTAATTAAGGAGGGACAAGCAATAATAAAACATCGATTTTCATCAAAAGAAAACAGAAAATCCTCAGCCGCACCATTGTAACCAGCCAGCAAATAATTAACAAATTTTTTTCACAGACTTGAAAAAAAAGCATTCGTCTCACCTCACATGCCTTCTGGGATGGTATTCTGAAATATGAAAAGAGGTTGAATGTTGAATACTTTGGAATGTTATCATGTGCAATTTTTATTCAAAAATTTGTTCAGTTTTCTGCTAATTACCTTTTCTTGAAACAACATCTCCACAGTACGATTCAGATTGCTACCCCAATGATATAAACTTTCGTCGGTTTCTGCCAACATAACTCTCTTTAATTCTGGTGTGCTCAAGAACCCTTCTGAAAAAATCATCATCTTAGGACATTGTTCCTCAACTAGCTGAGCCAACGACAGGAATTTCAATGTGAGACCCAGCCCGTAGGGGGGGTCAGGTTACCCAATCCCACATCGGAAAGGAGCGAGGGAGGTCTTGGGCTTATATGTGTTGTGTGATGGTATCATTTGTAACAAGATGCATCTTTTGGGCCATGTGGTTAGAAGCCAAACTCAGTGTTGCAGTTGTGATCCATCACGCGCACATACACGTCCAGGCCCGCTGGACCGAGGGTCCGGGGGCCGGGTCATGACATTCAAGGTCTGTTTTGTAGAGCAGAAACAACTGAGCTCTAGCAAGCGAACAAGTACCAATCTTGCTAACTGGGTGAAGATAATGCTGCCATCTTGTCCATCTTCCTCATTTTTCATTATTTCTGTCACCATACCACAATCTCTGACCTTCATATATCTGAGTTTCACTAGACTTTTTGCTGTAGTTTGTGAGAGTATGTACTGTAATCCTTTGCATCCCTTAACTTTTAACAATATTAGATTGGGGACAAATGTGGCAGATGGCGCTAACTCAATCAAACTGGAACATTCGAATATAGATAACGATTTGATATGGTCTAATCGGGAGTCTGAATTCCATATACGGTTCAGATTATAAACTCGATTCAAACGTAATTGTCTTAATTGTTGGAAGATACACCTCCCAAGCCTATAGGTGCCGCCATCTTCTTCATCACAAGGAAATAAAACCTTAAAGTTGCCATGAATGACTTCAAGATATTCCAGATGAGGGAATTTATGGAGGAAGTCAAATGGAAAGACTGTTGATTCATCGTATTCAAAAGACAAACCAAGGCTTTTGATTTGGTAAAAGAGACCAGTAGGCAGCTTTCTGACTTCAAACTAGATATCATCAGAGTCTCCAAGTTGGGAAGAATCTTCAAACATGAAAAGAAAAGCAATTTTCAGTAAATACTAAACGAAAATTTTAAAATAAACGTAAAATATACAAATTTTATGTTTATTTGTTTGTTATTCCAATTTTAGAAAAGCATTCCAATAAATGTAAAATCATATGCACCTCGGAAAATAGAAGAAATGGTTGCGAAACTGATTTCAATCCATCCTCAGCTGTAGTAATTGAAGAGTCCACATCAAATATATTCAGTTTTGGAGTATGATAGAGAAAAAATATCTTTAACGCCGGCCATTCTGAAATATGCATTCCTGGGTAGAACACGGAGAGGTTCGGTAGGTCCTGGAGGTGCAAATAACTCAATTGATTGAGCTTAAACAGAGGAACCTCTTTATTTACACCTTCCTCCTCCTCCTTAACAACAATTTCCTTCAACATCTCGCAGTCAAATAAATAAAGCACGTCAAGATAAGGAAGGTCCTTCGGATTTGAAGCAGGGAAGAGTGCTTTAATACTCCCGCAAAATCTAACATCCACCTTTCGAAGGTTATGAAGGGATAAAATGCGTTGAAGATCATGGGTCTCATCCCAATTCTATATATATTTCAAATTCGGTAGATTACCGATAAATATGCTCTGTAACTGCGAGGCTGCTCTCGAATTTGATGCTTGTGAATAAATTACCATTTGCTTATCAAAAAGCCTCTCCAGCGAACCACAATCTTCGATGGACAGTTCCTCGAGATGGTGGAATTGTGTGAAAGGGGAAAATGAACTGTTTACATCGCTAATCCTTAATGTCTTTAGCTTGCAAAAGGAATTCGGATGGAATTGGGTGCGCCATATCATCTTCAAGTTCTCCATGTAGCTGATTTGAAGTATCTCTAATTTGGGGAGGGAAACCTGTAGTAACATTAGCTTTATGATATATATATATTTTTAAATATGATGATATCTGTATTATCCAAAAATCCTTAAAATTAACATATTAAAGCATACCAGTAGATCGTCTGAGTGAGAACGTTCTGGCTGTCTATATAGATTTAATCTAGACAACATGATTTACCCCCTCTACTCACCCCTCGTTCCTCGAATACTTTGAGTCTCTATAACACCTGATGCCATCCCATAATAGGCAATAAACTACCCCCGCTGCTAATCTCCTTACTAATATTTACCATAGCCCATCTGATGCCCTGCATCATGCCTTCAACAGCCACATCTCTTGTGGATTTTTATACCTTTCTTTGAAGATTCCGTCATTCTTGGAAATCCATATACTCCATACTACAGCCATAAACATTCACTCCCAAATGCTTCTTTGTCTACTATTACTACATAGGTCTTCCCATTGCATTATTAAATCCACCAACCTACCTGGAAGGGCTCATAACACACCCCATCATCTCGCCACCTTTGTGCAGCATAGCCATGCCCCTCTGCATATCACAAAGGTCTGATCAGCATTCGTTTCCATCTCCTCACAGTTTGGGCACCTGACGTTGTTTGGCCCCACTAGTCCCATCCTCCACAATCTACCTTTAATAAGCACTCGATCTTGTGCTGCCAACCATAATAGAACGTTGCTCTTTAGATTCCCCTTAAGCTTCCATATCCCCCAGTCCTTAGTCGAGATCTCATGCTCCTCAATTGTCTCCATGACTGAGTATCAATTTTTGACCTAGAAATATCCGCCATCCCCTTCCCACACAACTGCAACTCCCGATCCACTTTGCACCCTTGCAATCTTGCAACCACTCCACTAGACTCTCTCCATGGCTTCCTCTTCCCGATCGAATAGGACCATCTCCATTTGAAAAACCATTCCCATCTATTGTTTATCCATCGTCCCATGTTAGCTACCGTGCCTTGTTTTGCGTTCTGCTAGTTCGAACAGTTTAGGGAACTTACAAGCTATCACTTCTCCCCTCCACCATAGATCCTACCAGAATTCTATACGGTCCCCCCCCTCCTAACTTCCATTCAGTTTTCCTCTAAGGCAGCCGGCTCTGGCAGAGTTCCCCCATTAACGTACTCTAGGATATTATGCCATAAAATTGACATCTTATTTTTGTTGACCACGATTCCTTCCGATCCCAACCTAGGGAAGTATATATCCCTGAAAATCTTTGCCATTAGCCCTTCTGAGTCATCGAATAAATTCCAGCACCACTTAGCTATTATTGTTGTATTCCTTATCAAAAGTGAACCCACTCCTGCCCCTCCTCTCATCTGGCTCACACACACTTTCCTCCATTTTACTTTGCTGATGCAGTCCAAATCCATTATGCCCTTCCACAGAAATCTCCTTGACATTCTTTCGACTTCTTTTTGCACTCGTTTTGGCATCTGGAATATAGACATGAAAAAAATTGGAATACTATTCAGTACTGCTTTCACCATTACTAGTCACCCTCCAAGGGAGAGACATTTCCCTTTCCACACTACTAATTTCCTTCTGAAAGTTCTTAAGACCGGTTCCCAGGTTTGGTATCGTCTTGGGCTAGCCCCTAGAGGCAGTCCCAAGTACCTAATCGGTAACTGGTCCGCCTTGCATTTCAGCCTCCTTGCAACACTCTTATTTTCTTATCTCGGGACATTCACTCCAATTAAAGCCTGCCATAGGAGAGTTGTTTGTAACATTGTTTGCCGGATTCATATCTGTCTGTTCAAACTCGACCTGCTTTGGTGTATTGTAAATTTCTTCTTTTGTTACCTTGTTCAACATGGCAGATTCATTAAAGGTAACATCCCTACTGATGATGGTCTTCTTTGCTTTTAGACACCAAAGACGGTTTTCCTTCACTCCAAGATTGAATCCCATAAAGAGAGCCTTCTTCGCTCATGGATCCAATTTTGATTCTAAGACATGATAATATGTCATAGGACCAAATATGTGCAAAGAATCATAATCTGTAGAAGGCTTTCCAAGCCAAACCTCCAAAAGAGTTTTGCCACCTATAGCAGATGATAACAAACAATTGACAAGGTGTTGACAATATGTCACAGCCTCAGCCCAAAACTTCCTGCCTAACCCAGCATTAGACAGCATACAATGAACTTTCTTCACTAATGTCTTATTTATACGCTCTAATACCACATTATGTTGCGGTGTTTCTTGAATGGTAAAGTGTCGAATTGTACTATATTCTTGGCATATCTTTTGGAAAGAATTACTTGTGTACTCTCCTCCATTGTCAGTTCGGAGAATTTTGATCTTCCTTCCTGTCTGGTTCTCCACCTGAGCTTTCCATTTAAGAAAGATCCCCAATAATTAATCTTTGTTCTTCATCGTAAACACCCAAACTCTTCTTAAGAAATCATCAACAAAGGTGACGAAATAGTAATTACCTCCAAGGGATGGAGTCTTCGTAGGTCCCCACACATCTGAGTGTACATAATCCAAAATACTTTTGGTATTGTGGATAACAGAACCAAACTTCACTCACCTTTGCTTTCCCATTATGCAATGCTCACAAAAACTCAATTTGCAAACCTTCACACCTTTCAGCAGTCCTTTCTTGGAAAGAAGTTGCAAGGATTTTCTCCAGTATGTCCCAACCACATATGCCACATTTTGGTGATATATGTGTCCTTCTGGCTACTAATAGTTGTTGTTGTTGTTATTGTACTAATAACTTTACTACCTTGATAATAATACAAATTATGCTTCCTGATACTTTTCAACATCACCAGTACACCTGAAGTCATCTTAAGAACACCATCTTTCATTGTCACAACTAGACCTTTTGACTCCAAGACCCCCAATGAGATAAGATTCTTCTTCAAATTTGACACATAGCGGACATCTTTCAAGATTCTCATAGATTCATCCTGATTCATCAGTTTGATTAAATCTATCCCGGTAGTTTGACATGGATTATTGTTGCCCATGTAGACAACTCCACCATCTAATTCTTCAAAGTTAAAGAACCATTCTTTGACAGGGCACATATGATAAGTGTAACTTGAATCCAAAATCCACTCATCTCGATAAGAAGTTGAAGATGTTACCACCAAGGACAAATCCGAATCAACCTCACTCTTCCATTCGGCTACGTTTGCATCTTGTTAAGCTTTCTCTTTCTTCTTTAGCTTGGGACAATTCTTCTTCCAGTGCACTGTTTCTCAACAAAAGGCATATTCATCCTTGCTTAGTCTATACTTTGATTTGCTTCTTCCTCTCCTTGCCCTCCCTTGGCTTTGAGGATGGCCCCTCACAACAAGAGCTTCTATAGCACCACCTGAGCTTTCTTGCTTATTCTTTCTTCTCAATTCATAACTATACAAAGCCCCACAAACTTCTTTGAGAGATACCTTAGCTTTCCCATAAAATAGAGTAGTTTCAAGAAACTCAAACTCTTTGGGAATGGATCCCAACAACATCAAAGCCAAATCTTCATCCTTGAAATTCACATCCAAATTCTATAAATCGGCCACAAGCTTATTAAAACTGCTGATGTGATCATTCAATATGGTACCTTGAACATATGTGAAGCGAAACAATCTCTTCTTCAAATACAACTTATTTTGACTGCTTCTCTTCAGAAATTTATCTTCAAGTGCTTTCCATAGTTTATTAGCAGAAATTTCTCTAAAGAATGTGTATTTCTGTTCCCTGAAAAGGCATGAACGTACTGTACCACATCTATAAAAAAAATAACCAATACAATAACCACTACTACTATACCAAACAAAAGCTATTAAATAGAAGAGAACACCAGAAATTTATGAGGTTCAGCCAATTTGGCTTATGTCCTCGGACACTACTGAATAATATTTCTTGTAGAAATATTACAAAAATAGGAAAGGAAGAACAAGCTATATAGGAGAAGACTAATGCTTGTTGGGATGAAGAAGTAGTATGGTGGGGGTTCCTTTTATAGGTGAAGGAAGCCCCACCTCTTTGTAAATTGGCAATATGGGATTAGCCACACCCACACCCCTTCTTCTTTTACTAACAGACCCCCCGCTGAGATTTTTATGGTGCATGCAGCTAGTGGGCATACAAACCCTCCTCCCTTATCTTTGTTGTATCATCATTGACCACCGTGTCTTCCACCTCATGATTCTGCATAGCCGGCCTAGCTGTGTGATCATGTGGTTGGTCTGTACCACTCTTGGGATGTGTATCTTGAAAAGGTGACATAGAACACATAATATAATTGTGTCCTATTCGACCACATGTGAAACAATTTTGAGGTAAGTTCTCATATTCAATTTTTAGCCATTCTGATGTCATGTCGTCTGTTACTCTAAATTACCTCCTTCAACTGTATAGTAGCATGGCCGAATCTACTGGGGAGATGGAATTGGAATCAAATCAAAGTGAGAACTATAGCTATAGTGATGCTGAGTGTATGTCGTGACCCCGACATACCCTCCGTTGATTGTAACAAAATATTGTTGTAAGAAGTTATAATTAAATTTGTAACCAACTATTTATAAGTAATAAGAACAAGTTATTGTGGTGTTGTTTTCAGATAATGTAGCAATCTAGTACTTCCCTGTGCTTTGTGCCCAAACTGTGGTTACCGGCCTTCCTTAGGATAGAAAACTCCAATTCAATCTAGGTACCATAAAGGGATTGTCCGGTACGACCGTGGGCACTCCGGGAGCTTAGAACATTTGAAGGTCCCTTCGCTTTCCCTTCTTTCTGATGACCCTAGTTCTGGACTGCGAATGTCATCCATCCTCAACTATCCTCTCCTTTCTCTCGTGTTTCACTCATCAAGTATTTTTCCCCTCTTACTTCTTACCAAGTGTGTCACTCACAAGGTATTTCACTCACTCAATAAGTTAATTGCACTGGTTTTAAAGATAGGAATCTATTGTATTAAGTTGACTAGAAATAATAGAGATGGAAACTATGAAATCGCATAAACGAAAGTGATAGTTGTGATTATTTGGCAGATATTTTGTGCTTAATATTTTGATATATGACAGTATTTTTGGAAATTTGTATCCTTAATTGCTCAATTTAATCAATTTTATCCATAAATACTAGATTTGTGCAGATTTTGAATGAATAACACATAAATCAGGGGAAGATTAGGGTCACCGTAATCACTGGGATAAAAGACGTGTAAATAGCTAGTCATAACCCCAGTTTCCTTTTTGAGATTTTCCAAAGTGTTTCTTTTATTGGAAAAATAAACAATTAATTGAGGACTTAATTAGAGGATCCTGTGATATCATATGTATATAAGGTCGCCTGTGGCCAAAGAATCATCTCTTACTTTATGTTTTATTTTAGATTTAAATTGTTTGATCATCAGATCATAAGTAGCTAGATATTTCCTTTTCCAGTCCAGACCTATAGTTAGGCCCGAGCCCCTAGCAAGTCCCTGGTCATTTTAAAAGTAAAATTCCAGTTTCAGTTCATCTTTCTTTCACATAACTTTCATAGTTTTTGTTTTTATTGTGCATGATCAACTCAATAGAATAGATTCCTACATTCAAAACCAATGCAAGTATTTCAATTCGTGAGTGACCCATTGATGAGTGACACACCTAGCAAGACGGAGAGAGAGAAACACATCTGGTAAGTGAAATACGAGAGAAGGAGAGGCTAGTGTAAGGCTGACGACATTCACGTCCTGAAACTAAGGTTTTCGAAAGGGTTTTCAAAAGGACAAGAAAACAAAGAGGCCTTCAAACGTTCTAATCCCCTGGAGTGCCCACAATTGTACCGAGCATCCCCCTTCTGATACCTGGGTTGAACTTAACATTTTTATCTTAAAAAGGTCCTCTGACCATGGTTCGGGCACGACGCTCAAGGAAAGACTGGATCTTTACAAAACTAAGTTCAAATATTTTATTTCATACTTTTTATCCATTACAATTGGCTGGCTATAATTTCGATATAATTCCTTACAACAATTCTTTGCTACACTACACCGAGGGTACGCCGGGGTCTCGATGGACACTTGGTAATATTGCAACTATAGCTCCACTTAGACTCGATCTCGTCTCCTCAATGGATTCGACCCTTCTTGCTGCATAATATCATATATTTGGGAAAAGGTAATTTGGAGTGACGAACGACATCACATCAGAAAGATAGACTGAAAACTGGAATTTATTGATGTTAAACCGAGGCCTTACTAGGGGCTCGGGCCTGGCTATAGGTTTGGACTGGAATGAAAATACTTAGCTACTCATAATCTAACGAACACAACTAAAATCTAAAGTAAACTGAAAGCAAAAAGTAAGATAAGATGATGATATCGACCACAGACAGTATAGGTAAACATATATACCCTCAAAATGAACTTCGCAAGATCCTCAAAATAATTGTTTTGTTTGCCAAATTGAGAAACTCTCGTTGTAAGTACCAAAATATAAAAATATATCTTCTAGGGTAACAATCATTCCCTCAGCATGTGCGCTTAGTCTACTAATCTCTCAATCCTGCAAATCTTGGAGGCCTCAATCTGCCTATGATTTCAGCACTTTTAGCTACAAAATTTGTAACTATCTTGTGAACATAGTTTAGTTTAAATAATAGAATAATTACAATATCTAGATCAATGTAAGTGTGAAATCTATCCGAAAATATCAGATAAAATCAGTATAATAAACACACTATCACATTCCCCATCGATTCTAGTTTGAGGTAAGAGCGGGCGAGATAGATCTAGTTCCATGGCTAATCTTGCAAAATGACCCTTGTGAGTCCTGAAAGTATTAGCATCAATCTTCAGTCCGCTCTACTAAGTTTCTTATCTTAGTCAGAACTTTCTCATGATAATATTCTAATGGCATATCCGGCAAACGAATCCATGCCATGACATTTGAATCTATCGCCAAACTTGCATGAAAACCAGGGAACCAGTGTTGGATTGTGAGGTACTGGCCCAAAATAATCCACGGAGCCCTAACAAGACATGATTCATATCATCCACAATGGTAAACTTGGTCAAGAAGAATCCATTCTCCATGTCTTTGAAGTCCTAAGTCGTTCTCTATAAGAGTTTCAGCTTCGTGCATATCAGAGAATACCCAATACTCCGTCCCAGTAGCTTGGATTTTTTATTAAATATAGACGAAACAATATACAAATTAACTTTGCATTATCTTAATTTTTTTTTAATTTCACTTATCGGTGTTCTTCTTTAATAGCATTTCAAATCCGAAATCTGAAATCCATATTCCAGGAATTCCTTTTCGCGCCTGTTCCATTCTAACCGCCTTCTTGAGTCTTTTCTTTTTCTTTTTTTTTCAAAAGATTTGTTAATCTTATTATTATCGTAATCTTTATGTTTATTTAGAGAATTTATTTTAATTCGTAGTATAAAACAAACTTTATCGAATGGGTAGATTTATATTTAATGAGTAAATAAAATTATATTTTCTAAAAAGTATTAAATATCTTTAAGTGAAAAACAAATTATTAATAGATGGATCAAAAACCACAGTATTAGTACTCTAATTTCTGCTGCTGATCCACATATCATATCTTGTTTTCTTAAAAAAAAAACATAATGCACATTTTAATATTGGGAATTAAAAAGGTTGGTGGAATGAATGGACGCTAGTGAAATTATTCTTGGACCATGGTAGTTAGTTCTCTTCTAGTAGGATTAAAGTGAAGTTGAATTCCCTCTGGAGGTACAAATATCCTTTAGTATGCTTAGTGGGCTTTTAGCTTGTGAATCGGAAGAACAGATCTTTGTATCAGTTTGTGATAATTAGTGGGTTTCATTGCTATGCATGTTTTTAAGGGTGGTTTCATTTCTTTATTTTCATGATATGTTCTATTCATTTTAGTCTCATCGTTATTCTCAGGCCCAACCACGGTCACCGGAAACATTTCTGGCCTGAAGCCAGGGCTTCATGGTTACTTCATGGTTTCCATGTTCATGCTCTTGGGAATACAACAAATGGTTTCACGTCAACTGGTACCATCCAACTGCCAGAATAATTTCTTGTCCATGTGTTTAGCTTCTGGACAGAACTAGAGTAGGAAGAACAGAATATCTAAAATATCTATTTTTTTTTTTTTGAAGAAAGATCGATAAATATATTAAGAAGAGTAATACATAGAGGCTGGACAATGGGAACATTGTGCTAGCACAATGAACAGAATGAATACAACAAATAGAAATATCCCCTGTTACTGAATTACATGATTTGTGAGGTCAAGCTAACAGTCTGCAGGGACTCACAAAACATCCAATTAGCTAACAAGCACCATTTGGCTACAAATCCAGAGAGGAGAACAGCAACTCGCAAGGAGGAATCCAACATAAACTCCTCCAAACAATCTGCAGGAATATGCATCAGCCCCAGGATCCCCCGAGTTTGCAACGACCAGCAGACCTGTACTTGCATCTGTTAAGCAACCAGCGTATTCAACAAAGCAACAAAATTCCCTGAAGCTAACAATTCCAGACTATCAATAGAAATAATCTGTAAGTTGGTCCTAGCCCTGCAAAATCCATGGCGTAGACCTTGATAAAAGAGATCTTCAGCACTACTGGCCTCGCGTCTGAAAATTCTATGATTTCTGCCTAACCATATACTCCATGCAGTAGAGAACAACATCACAAACCACACCTCTTTCCAGCGGCTGGGAACTGGATAACCATCCCACTGCACAAATAAATCGGCCATAGACCATGGTGGTACCCAAAGAAAGCCCCATCGTCTGAACAGTAGAGCCCAGCATCTCCATGCTACCTTGCAATGAAGTACAATGTGATTGGAATCTTCTTCAATGGCACCACAGGCTTCACACAAGCTATCGAACTCAGAAAGAATTCCAAGTCGAGTTAAGTGTCCCTTAGCATGCAGTTTCTCTCTACAAGCTAACCAGAGGAATGCCTGCCATTTTGGGGCGCCGGGCTTACTCCAAATGTTGGGAATTTGAAGTTCAATGGAGTTGACCGAGCATTCAGCCATAGTGGAATGACATAACCGGACCGAAAAAGGATTGGACTGTGCGCCCCATAGCAACTGATCATCCTCTCCATGGGATGGACTAATACCATCCAACAAGTGCAATAATTGGCCAACTTCCAATTCCTCCCACACAAAAAGCCGACGCCTCCAAAGAAAGGACCATCGCCAGACCGAGCCAAGTTGATCCCCAAACCTATACACATAGCCCTCTTTGTCCAACGATAACTCATATAATCTTGGGAATAACACCTGCAAAGGGGCCTCACTACACCAAAGGTCTCCCCAAAATGCAATAGACTCCCCTCGTCCAAGTCGCCAATGGAAAAAGGCTGATAAGCACTTCCCGTGTGGCAAACGTAAGCCGTTGGTCTGAACAATGCCACGCCACATTGCTGAACCGTCAGGGACAGCGCTCGCAATTCCATCGTATCGCAGAACAGGCTTATACTTCTGTGAGATGACCTGACTCCATAATGAGCAAGTGTCAGTTGCTATCCGATAACTCCATTTCAACAGCAGAGCGTCATTCCGAAGCTTCAAGCACCCTAATCCTGCACCACCCCTTTCTTTATCCCTCACTACCACCGACCATTTAACTTTACACAAGCATCGTTTATCCGCCTTGCCAACCCATAAGAAGCACCGCATCCATTTCTCAAACTCCTTGCGTACACCCACAGGCATGCGATAAAAGGTCATGTAAAAGACAGGGATACTGTTCAAAACAGACTTCAAGAGAGTAAGTCTGCCACCAAGGGATAATAAAGAGCCTTTCCAGGCTGCCAATTTACCTTTAAATCTAGCAATTACCGTAGCCCAGGTACTGTGGCGACGGGGGTTGGCCCCAAGAGGGACACCAAGGTAATGCAAAGGCAAGGTCTGCATCCGACAGTGAAGAGCTGCTGCCATGGCCCTTACCTCTTCGTGTGGCACATTGATTCCCACCAATCCTGATTTGAAAAAGTTAATCCTTAAGCCAGACAGCAATTCAAAACAGCGAAGAATTCGTTTCAAACCAAATAATCCGTGGTGATCTCCCTGACTGAAGAGGATAACGTCGTCCGCGTATTGGAGATGCGAAAGCCGTAAATGTCCAATGGCGATACCATGACACAAATGAGATGCTGCAGCAGCTTCAAGCATGCGTGATAACACCTCTGCCGCTAAATTAAAGAGTAAAGGAGACAGTGGATCTCCTTGTCTCAGTCCTCTACCTGGTGCGAACTCTTCCGTTGGGGCCCCATTGATAAGAACTGAACAACGTGCGGTGGAGATGCACGCCGACATCCATCTCCTCCATTGACCGCCAAAGCCCATAAACTCCATTGCTTCAAGGAGAAATGCCCAGTCCACTGAATCGTACGCCTTCTGAAAATCTAACTTGAGACACCATCCCCGTTGCCTGGATTTCTTCATAGTATGAACAAGTTCATTGGCGATCATGATGGAATCCGCGATGTATCGCCCCTCCATAAAGCCTGTCTGAAATGGGGAAATCAGCTGTTCCATTACCTGCTTGAGTCTCGTGGACAACAGCTTAGCAATGATCTTGTACAGACCATTGATGAGACTAATAGGACGATAAGAGTGAAATTCCTCTGCACCTGCCACCTTGGGAATTAGTGTGATGAAGCTATTGTTAATACCATTTGGCAGATCGCCAGTGGAGTGGAATTCCTGCACCATTGTCACAATATCGCCACCTATGACATCCCAGGCTTTCTTAATGAAATAAAAATTAAATCCATCCGGACCTGGGGCCTTGCGACTACCACAATTCCACACAGCACTCCTGATTTCCTCCGCCGTGAAAGGTTCCTCCAAAGTGACTGCCGCATCCGGGGAAATCCTTGGCAGATGCAAACTGCCCAATCCAAGCCACCTTATGCCTTCACCCGCAAATGCTGCTTTGAAGTGACTAACCGCTGCGACTCTTATAGCAGTGGGTGAATTGCAGACCACCCCATCAAACTTCATAGCACCAATGAAATTGGAACAGCGGCGAATAGAGGCACAAGAGTGGAAGAATTTGGTATTTTTATCACCCAATTTAAGCCAAGTTTGTCGAGACTTCTGCCTCCACATATCCTCCAATTGCTTCTTCAAAGACCATTTCTGACACTGTAAAGTTTCATAACGCCCACACGAGTCAGCGTTCCAATCCCTCCTATGCTGATCTAGGGAATCAATCTCTGTCAAAATGACTTGCAACTAACCCTCTAAACCTCCGAGCACATTGTGATGCCAAGCCTCTAATTGTTTGCGCAAGAAAGCCAGTTTTTTAACCACTGTAAAAGCCCCAGGAAATCGGCTGCCAGCCTCTCGCCAATGTTGTTCAATCACCCCAAGAAAATGCTTATCTTCCCACCATACGTCCCATGTCCGGAAAGGCTTCTTTCCCCAGAAAAAAGAATCTACTTTCACAATCAGTGGTACGTGATCAGACAATCCCTTATCTCCGGCGTACAGCCTGTGGTTAGGGAAATACGCACACCATTCTGGAGAGACTAGAACTCGATCAATGCGTGAAGCGCTGTGAGCACTGAACCAAGTGAACTCTTTGCCGTTTAGGGGCATATCTATTAGCCCCGCCTGATGGATAAATGTGAGAAAACGGCGAGCGGCCGCAGAATTGAAGGAGCTACCAAGCCTCTCCTGCATATGAACTGATTCGTTAAAGTCGCCTAGTATAACCCAAGGACTCGAATCCACTGATTTCCGGATAAGCAACGCATCCCATAACATGCTACGCTCTGCCACCAAATTGGGAGCGTGCAACCCTACACACGTAAAACAGAAACCTGAAGTCCGCAGTTGCATTTTCAGCAAAAGCCAACGCTCAAATTTTTCTATACCAACTGTCTGTATCTTTGTAGCATCCCATAAGCACACAATTCCTCCCGCGCTGCCTTGGGCATCTATTGCCGTCCACATTACATGTTGGCCACGCCACCAACTAGATGCTAGACGATCAGTGAAATTATCCTTTTTCGTCTCACACAAAAACAAAACATCTATACAATTTTTAGTAATCAAAGCACGAACCTGGTTACCCTTTATGTTACCTTTACATCCCCTGACATTCCACAAGGCCAAAACATCTAAAATATCTATTTGAATCTATCTATACCACATACATACTTTCGTTTTCGATTTCGATTTCGAAGAATTTTTTTTTTTAAATTTCGATCGACTTCTAATACAGAAGCCAACATATTCAGAATCAGAAAGTTAAATCATCAGGAATTTCAGTCAAATAAACACTTCTTTTTTTACAGATGTAGATGTGGAAGGATCCTTGACAAATGCACTGGTTCTGCTTTCTATTTCCCCCTGAAGCTATCATCATCTTCATCATCGCTTTTGCTTCTTATTTACAGAGGTAGATGTGAAAGGCGCAGGAGGACCTGTTCGCTTGTTGACAAATGCACTGGTTCTGCTTTCTATTTCCCCTTCGCTATCATCATCCTCATCATCCCTTTCCTTTTTCCTCTCGATAGCTTTCTCATCATCCATTTCCTTCTTTCTCCCAGCTTGCAATTTGGTATGTAACTTCCTCTCAAAAGGGTCATTTGATGGTCGGACTTCAGATTGCCGTGCAACCTTGGCACCGAGACCAAGCCTAAAATTTTCCAAAATAAACGCTACATAGAGCAACAAGCAATTCTATTAAGAGGCCAAACCCTAAAATTTTCCAAAATAAAAACTAAATTGACAAACAAGCAATTCTATTAAAAATAGAATAGAATACATAATTGGCTTGTACTAACCTAGCAGGTCTGCCCTCTGGTTCAACATTTCTTGGTTCATCATCTACAGAATTACTAACCCATTGTTCATCCTGCAGATTCACATCATGCACACAAATGTTAGGATAAGCATTCAAAAAAGAGATTTAACAAGACAAAGTTCCCCCCTGCTGGGTAAAGAGTTTACCCGGTTCAGTGCCCAAAGTGCTTCAAGAATTGATCGGGTTCTGGCATCGCCATCGTGGTGTGTACATTTCAGTAAGCACAGGTTGTATGCTGGCGCAAAGGGGCTGTCGGATCACGTTCCAGTGATTTTGAAAGCTGATTCCTATTTCTGGGGCATTAGGCCTTTTCGCTCATGGGATGTATGGTGGGAGGACAAGCAATTTATTGATGTGATTGCGAACTTCTGGCAGGAGGCAGGCATACATTTTCCTGGGGCTTCTAGTGTTGTTAAGAAGTTGGCTTTCCTCAAAAAGCAGCTAAAGGTATGGCATACAAATGTTTTTGGGAAGCTGGAGACTCGGATGAACGATCTTTTGACTGAGCTTGATTTATTAGATCAAAGTCGAAGAGATTGGGAAGATGGATCGTGTAGACGATATGAAGATTTACAGTGTCAAAAATGGGAGTTGAAGAAGAAGTTTGAGGCTATGTTGCAGAAGTCTATACAACACTGGCTCAAATTGGGTGACAAAAACAGCAAGTTCTTTCATTCTTGTGCTTCCATACGACGCTGTTCCAATTTCATCGGAACTGTGACAATCAACAAGATGGATAAATGTACACCTGATGAAATAAGAACCGCAGCAGTCAGTCATTTCCATTCAGATTTTGCCTGCGAGAATACCAGGTGGTTGGGATTGGGTCGACTCAATCTTCCTCGAATTTCAACCGCCACTGCAAATACTCTCGAAGGCCCGTTCTTGAAGGAGGAAATCAAGCGAGCTGTTTGGGATTGTGGCAGCCATAAGGCCCCGGGTCCAGACGGGTTTAATTTCTATTTCATCAAGAAGGCGTGGGATGTAATTGGCGGTCACATCATGACAATGGTGCAGGAATTCCATTCCAGCGGAGCTCTGCCTCGCGGCATCAATAACAGTTTTATCACATTAATCCCCAAGGTTCCAGGTGCAGCAGATTTTAATTCCTACCGGCCCATCAGTCTCATTAATAGTTTGTACAAAATCATTGCCAAGATCCTGTCTACAAGGCTCAAGAGGGTAATGGAGCAGCTTATATCTCCGTTTCAGACCGGTTTTATGGAGGGCCGATACATTGCTGACTCCATCATGATAGCCAATGAAATTATACATACCATGAAGAGTTCTAAACAAAGAGGATGGTGTGTCAAGTTTGATTTTCAGAAGGCATATGATTCGGTGGATTGGAATTTTCTATTAGAGGTTATGGAGCGGATGGGGTTTGGCGGACAATGGCGACGATGGGTTCAGACATGTATCTCCACAGCTCGCTGCTCTGTTCTTATAAATGGGGCACCTACTGATGAGTTTATTATGGGCAGAGGGCTGAGACAAGGCGACCCATTATCTCCACTATTGTTTAATCTCGTCGCGGAAGTTCTGTCACGCATGATTGGTGTTGCAGCAGACTGTCACTTGTTCCACGGAATAAGTGTTGGGAGCTTACGGCTAACACACTTGCAATACACGGACGATGTTATCCTCTTCAGTCAGGGCGACCAGCAGGGATTATTTGGTTTAAAGCGAATATTGCGCTGTTTTGAGTTACTGTCAGGATTAAAGATTAACTTCTTCAAATCCAGTTTGATAGGACTCAATGTACCTATTGAGGAGGCTAGGGACATGGCGACTACACTTCATTGCCGGTTACAGACCTTGCCATTCCAATATCTAGGGGTGCCTCTTGGGGACAATCCGAGACGGAAAAGTACATGGTCTACGGTGCTTACCCGATTCAAAAGCAAGCTGGCTTCCAGGAAGGGTTCCCTACTATCCTTGGGGGGACGGCTCACTTTTCTGAAATCCGTGTTGAATAGCATACCGGTCTAATATATGACTTTCTTTCGGATGCCTGTGGGAGTGCGAAAGGAATTTGAGAAATGGATGCGGCGTTTTTTATGAGTTGGGAAGGTGGATAAGCGATGTCTGTGCAAAGTGAGCTGGTCGGTGGCAGTGAGGAGGAAAGATAGGGGTGGTGCCGGACTGGGATGTTTGCAGAAGCGGAATGATGCTATGCTGATGAGGTGGAGTTACAAATTGGCTACCGATACCTGCTCATTGTGGAGTCAGGTCATCCACCAGAAATATCGACCCGTATTGCGATATGAAGGCATTGTTAGTACTGTAAATGATGCCTCAACCATATGGAGAGGAATTGTGCGAACGAGCAAGTCAACTTTGCCAAATGGTCAGTGTCTCTCACCTTTATACCATTGGATATTAGGCAAAGGGGATTCCATTGCCTTTTGGTATGATGTTTGGTGCAGTTCGGTGCCTTTACAGATATTATTCCCTCGCTTATATGAGTTATCATTGGATAAGGACGGGCGAGTGTGGCAGTTTGGGACACTAATTGGATCAGTTTGGAGGTGGACTTTCCTTTGGAGGAGACGATTTTTTGTATGAGAGGAAGCTGAAGCTGGACGTCTAATGTCCATGTTGGATGGACGCAGACCATCACCTGCAGATGATGACATGTTATTGTGGGGATCTCAGTCCACTTCTTTTTCAGTTCGCCATTGCTACGATTCATTGGCCGAGTGTTTGGTTTCACCCAACGAGAAGCAAATCCCAAATGTCTGGAGCAAGCAGCGAGCACCTAAATGGCAAGCATTCATGTGGCTGGCGTGCAGGGAGAAGCTCACTGCCAAAGGATACCTAAACAGACTTTGGTCTCCTTTCTGAGTCAGATATAAATTGTGACGCCTGTGGACTTGTAGAAGGGGATTCTAATCATATTGTGCTTGACTGTAGGAAGGCATGGACAGTTTGGTCGCTTCTGTTCAAGCGATGGGGTTTAGTTTGGGTCCAACCGCGGTCTATGGCAGATTTATTTGTGCATTGGGATGGCTACCCAATTCCCCAATGATGGAAACAATTGTGGTATATCTTGTTATTCTCTCTTGCGTGGAGTATTTGGCTTGGCAGAAATCATAGGATTTTCAGGAACGAAGACAATAGAGTTAATGATATGTTTTACAATGGTTTGCGCCATGGCTTCTGTTGGGCAAAGACTAATCTGCAGGATGTATGCATGGACAGTCTGGATTTGTTAGCTTCAGGTGATTTCGTATCTTTTCTGGGTCCATAGATTCTATAGCGAATGTAAGGGTTAGATACAGCTACAGATGTATGGTATCTGCCAATTCCATTTTGTTTTTTGAGGGGGCACAATGTTTCATTGTCCCTCTAACATGTATTATCTGTTAACACTCTTAATACATATCAAACTTTTCTAAAAAAAAAAAAGACAAAGTTCCATTTGAAACTGATACGAGAAATAAAAACCATAAAATTAAAGAGATGAAGTAAACACTACGATAAGAATTGACAAACAGAGCTGTAAGATTTCTAAAAATTGCCTTGCCTTTCTGTTAGAAGAAAACTCAGTAATCTGAGGTGATTGAATAGTAAATTTCATTCATCTTTAATCAAACATCAGGGGTTTAGTCCTTGGCTTTGATACGAGACACTTAAAAAGTTTAGGACCAATTGAACTCACTCTTGGTTGATTGACGCCTCCATGGTTGATTGATGCTTACGATATAAAGTTCTAGATTCAATATCTATATCAAAGCCACAAAAGCCTCCGGAGAAGGGTCTATAATCTGCCACCCTACCTGAACTTTAGTCATCAGTTCAAGCCCTAGGGTTCAACATGAGCAGGTCGAGATAGCTTGAGGCACGGATGATATGTTTCTTACAGGTTTGAGGCATGGTTTTTGTTGGGCAAAGACGAATCTTAAGGATGTACATTTAGATAGCTTGGATCTGTTGTCTGTGGGAAATTTTCCTTCCTTGTTGGACAGTTAATTTTCTATTTTCTGCAAAGCTGATACTATAACCACTTATAGTGTCAGCTATTTTCGTTTTCATTCTTCAGTGGGTACATTCTTCCATTGTCCAACACTTCTTGTACTATGGCTACTGCTATTAATACTATCGACACATTTTTTTAAAAAAAACATGAGCAGGTCGAAAGAATTGTACAAGAGCAATACATCACAGAAATCAAATCTAAAACGACCAACAATGTTTTTTCTTCAAAACCAACCAAAAAACACAATCAAGAGCAAAAGGAAAGAAATAATGGAGAAACCCAATAAAAAATTAATCTTGCTGATTGATATCTCCTGTTGACAAGAATGGGCAAAGGTGAATTTTTTATTGAAGACTTGTCAGTAACAGCCAATAGATGTAACTTTATACTATTAATTGATATGATGGGATAAATATGGGTCTAAGTAAGATAATCAGTTTATCCTCTGTACTTTTCCTTCAACAAGCAAACCGGAAAAACCCACTTGCGAACAAATTCGGACAGCATGGTTGGATGATCGACCAGATATTGAAGAATGAGCATATGAGCTTTGTTCAGCAGAGTTCTCTGCTGATTGACCAGCCATTTTAGTAGAACGAGCAGATGGTGGTTCTTCCCAGTTGCTTGCAGGCTGGGATGGTGGTGGGATTGCTGAAGATGGGGTAGCTGATGATGGCGTTTCCACAGAGTTCCCAGCTGTAGATGGTCTAATGTTTGACGTTGTCTGTGGTGGAATTTGTTCTTGACGAGAACGAACTGTCTAATAGAAACAATAAAGAATGTCAGCTCAGCACAGGTTTCCTGGATGATCTGCCTGAAACCTATATATGAATACAATGTAAAAGCCGACTGAGGGGACTAGTCATTATTACCATAGGAGAACGAGCTCGCATGGACCTTCCACCAGCACGTCCAACAGTAACTGAGCCACCACTCCCTAATCTGTAAGGAACCGAAGCTTCATCCGCCTCATCATCCTCATCAGCAGACTGGTTTATCTTCGCCCTTGCAGGAATATTAGCTGCAGGTCTGCCCTGCACTTCAAAGTCCAAATCTGCGGACACAACTCCTTGGGTTATCTTAGGTGATTTTAATGAGTCAGTCAATGATGAGGAGCGACTTGGCCGGTCTTTCAATAGCGCTGCAGCTCGCAGATTTCTGCAATTCGTCAATCGGAATGACTTAATTGATCTGCCGCTCCTTTGCAAAGATTATACGTGGTTCAATTCACAGAGTGCCTCCAGAATTGATCGGGTTCTGGCCTCCTCAAATTTGTGTCTGCAATTCAACTGTCACAGGTTATACGCAGGAGATAAGGGTTTTTCAGATCATGTCCCATTAATACTACAAGCTGACTCCTTCTTTTGGGGAATTAAGTCGTTTCGTTCGTGGGATTTCTGGTGGGAGGACAAACATTTCTTAGAAATGGTAGAGGAATATTGGCAGGAGGCTGGGCGTTGCTTCCCAGGAACGTTTTCTGTGGTTAAGAAGTTGGCTTTCTTAAAGAAGAAACTCAAGGTACGACATAATGAAACGTTCGGTGCATTGGAGAATAAAATGAAGACACTACTCGCTGAAATTGATTCTTTAGACTAGAATAGAAGGGGTTCAGGGACAGACTCAACAAGGAGATATGAAGAACTACAGGTTCAGAAGTGGGACTTAAAGAAGAAGATTGAGGCTATGTGGAAACAGAAGTCCAGAAAACAATGGCTCAAACTTGGGGATAGAAACAGCAAGTTTTTCCACTCTTGTGCTAACATGCGGCGTTGTTATAACTTTATTGGATCAGTGAAAGTCCATGGCAAGGATATGTTTAAGCCAAATGAGATAAAGGCTGAAGCGGTAGATTATTTCCAAAGAATCTTTGAGGATGAGGGTATCAGGTGGTTAGGATTGGGTAGGCTAAATCTACCCAGGTTGACAACCGCAGAAGCAGCCAATCTCGAAGGTCCTTTCTTGGAAGAGGAGATAAAGAGCGCTGTATGGGATTGCGGTAGTCACAAGGCCCCAGGACCGGATGGTCTCAATTTTTATTTCATTAAGAAAGCTTGGAAAGTGATTGGAGAGGACATCACAACGATGGTGAAAGAATTTCAGTTCAGTGGAGAATTGCCCTATGGGATAAATAACAGCTTTATTACATTAATCCCTAAGATACCAGGTGCAGCCGAGTTTAATTCTTACAGGCCTATCAGCCTCATCAATAGTCTGTACAAAATCATTGCTAAGATATTGTCCAAACGGCTTAAGCGAGTAATGGATCAGTTAATTTCTCGCTTTCAAACTGGTTTCATAGAAGGAAGGTACATCGCTGATTCGATTATGGTTGCCAATGAAATAATCCATACCATGAAGAAGTCAAAACGCAAAGGCTGGTGTCTCAAATTAGATTTTCAGAAGGTGTATGACTCGATAGATTGGGACTTCCTACTTGAGGTGATGGAAAAGATGGGTTTTGGTACTCAATGAAGGAGATGGATTTAGGCGTGTATTTCATCGGCTCGTTGTGCAGTCCTTATCAATGGTGCGCCAACAGTTGAATTTAATTTGGGGAGAGGTCTACGACAAGGCGATCCATATTGTTCAATTTAGCAGCAGAGGTTCTGTCAAGGATCCTTGGTCGCGCGGCTGATAATCAAATTTTTTAGGCCATAAATGTTGAGGTTTTACATCTAACGCATCTATAATATGCTGATGATGTTATTCTTTTTAGCCATGGCGATCAGCAGGAGATACTCACCCTCAAGAGAATCTTGAGATGTTATGAGTGACTATCTGGGTTAAAGATTAATTTTTTCAAATCCGGACTAGTAGGGATTAATGTGTCTAATGGGGAGGCTGTGAGTTTGGCGTCTATGCTTCACTGCAGGTTGCAGACTTTGCCATTCCAGTACCTTGGGGTGCCTCTTGGGACGAATCCACGTCGCCAAAGTACGTGGGCTACGATGGTTGCTAGATTTAAAAGTAAACTAGCATCATGGAAAGGCTCCCTGTTGTCGCTGGGGGGCCGAATCACACTGCTCAAATCAGTGCTAAGTAGTTTACCAGTGTACTACATGACTTTTTTCCAGATGCCTGCGGGAGTTAGGAAAGATTTTGAGAAATGGATGAAGCGTTTTCTTTGGACTGGAAAAGTAGATAAAATATGTGTCTGCAAAGTGAGCTGGTCGGTGGAAGTCAGGGCAAAAGAAAATAGGGGTGCAGGGCTAGGATGCTTGAAGTTGCGGAATGACGCTCTGCTTACAACGTGGAGCTACAGAATTGCTACTGATACATGTTCGTTGTCGAAACAGGTAGTATCACAGAAGTATAGGCCCAGATTGTGCTCCGAAGGCATAGTGACTGATGTAAGTCATGGTTTTGCCATCTGGAAAGGAATTATGCAGACCAGCAGATCAACATTGTCAAATGGCAAGTGTATCTCAAAATTCTACCACTGGAAATTGGGAAAAGGTGATTCCATAGCTTTTTGGCAAGACGTCTGGTGCGGAGATTCTCCCTTACAGGTGCTATTTCCGAGATTATACGATATCGCATTGGAGAAGGAGGGGTCTGTCTTAAGGTTTGGGTCGGTAGTGGGCAACGAATGGCGGTGGAACATCATATGGAGGAGACGATTATTTGTTTGGGAGGAGGATGAAGCTGAGCGTCTATTTTCAACTCTGAGAGGTTTTATCCCGAACTCCTTGGAGGAAAATTTACTATTATGGGGAGATCAGTTGAGACCTTTCTCAGCACGTAACTGTTACCAATCGCTGGAAGAGAGTGTGGTCAATTCAAGCGACCTGAAGATTCCAAATGTTTGGTGTAAGCAGGGAGCACCCAAATGGCAAGCGTTCATGTAGCTTGCGTGTAGGGAGAAGATTATTTCCAAAGGTCAGCTAATAACATTTGGCATCCTGCCTGAATCCGAGGGTGCTTGCGAGGCATGTGGTCTTGCAGAAGGGGATTCCAATCATATTTTGCTTCACTGCAGGAGGTCTTGGGCATGTTGGTCACTATTATTCAGAAACTGGGGATTAAGCTGGGTGCAACCACGGTCCATGGCATGAATTATTCATCCATGGCAGAATTATTCATCCAATGGGCATGTTTATACGCTTTGATATTTGCTTTCACATGGAGTATTTGGTTGGGTAGAAATAGCAGAGTCTTCAGGAGAGAGGACACTAGTGTGAACAATGTGTTCTACAATGGTATGCGGCATGGTTTTTGTTAGGCCAAGACAAATCTTAAGGATGTTTGTATAGATAGTTTGGATTTGTTACCTTCAGGAGATTTTGCTTCTTTGTTGGTCACATAGATCCTATAGATTGTGAAAATTCTCAGATACGGTAATCTAATTACGGTATCTTGCACTTTCACTTTGTCTATCGAGTTGGGACAATGCTTCATTGCTATACTCATGTATTAATGCTTCCAATCTTAATACATATCGATGAATTTTCAAAAAAAAAATAAACACGAACAATCTATCACATTACCATTGGAGATCTTGGCACTATTCTTCGCCCACCAGCAAGGCCAATGCCACCAATGCTGCTTGGATTATAATCATAATTTAGATCATCGTCGTCATCGTCATCATCATCATCATCAGCTAATTGGTGTGACATAACCTGTGCAAGCCTCTGCGTTGCAGCTTTTGTATGCGTTTTTTTCATGTTAGGTGTGCTTACTGATCCTGTACGACCATGGCGGATTTGCAGAGGAGAGATTGATGGTGATAATGGAGTCATTGGACTCCCCGCTGTGCTCTTCTGCTTCAATCTACGATCCATGTCTGCTACAAAAATGAAGATTTACAACCCAACAAGCAGACCTATTGATCACTAGATCAAAAGGGCCACAGCATTGAAACTGTTGGTGAAAAAGGAGAAGAACGTATAAACAAAACTCAAATAGCTCGACTTTCTCATTGATAGAAGCTGAATTTATACAACAAAATAAAACCTGATAAAAGTCTAACAAAATAGGGAATTTAACAATCTGATCTAAACAGATTGATTTATTCAAACAAAGAAACAAATAAACTGAAAAAATCAAATCTGATTTGTTACAATGTATTTGCTGTAACTAAAAGATGCAATCTTAACACTCCTCCTTGCATCTTTTTGTGCAGACTCCCATCTCCATCCTAAAGTTTTCAAACTTGTTCTTGGACAAGGACTTGGTCATTGTATCAGCAACTTTTTTGAATAATTTATCGATATATATTAATATAGAGACGTTAATACATTTAGAGCAGAACAATAAATCATTGTCCCAACTTTGTAGTTAAAAGGAAAACTGCCAAATACCATATCAGGTTAAGTTATCTGGGAGTTTCGCAACTCTATATGATCTATATTAACAGCGATGAAGCAAGATCTCCAGACGGTAACAGATCCAAACTATCTACACTAACTTCCTTCAGATTTGTTTTGGCCCAGTAAAAACCATGTCGTAGGCCGTTGTAAAATAGATCTGCCGCACTGGTGTGTCTTCCTTTGAAAATTCTGTCATTTCTTCCCAACCAAATACTCCATGTCAAAGAAAATAGTAAAGCATACCATAGCCCTTGCCATCGGGTTGGGATTGCGAATCCATTCCATTGACTGAAAAGATCTGACATAGACCTTGGCTGCACCCAGCTGAAACCCCATTTCCTAAAAATTAACGACCAGCAGCACCAAGCCATTCTACAGTCAAGCAATATATGGTTGGAGTTTTCTTCTGCCAATCCACATGCCTCGCAACCTCCTTCTGAATCAGACAAGATTCCGAACCTGATTAACTGCCTTTTGGCGATGATCCTCTCCCCACACGCCAACCACATAAATGCTTGCCACTTAGGAGCTCCCTGTTTACGCCATACATTAGGAATCACCTTCTCCTTTGGGTCAACCGAACTCTCCTCCAGCAACTGATAGCAATTCTTGACAGAAAAAGGCCTCAACTAATCTCCCCATAATAGCATATCCTCATTTTCTGGGTTCGGTGCAAATCCTCTCAAAGTTAACAGGAGACCCTCAACCTCAACTGCCTCCCACGCAAATAACCTTCTCCTCCACATGAAAGCCCAACGCCAACTATTTTCCACCACATACCCAAAATTCATGACTGTCCCCTCCTTATCTAACAAAATGTCATATAATCTGGGAAATAATATCAGTAAGGGTGTAGAACTGCACCAGTTATCATGCCAGAAAGCAATAGAATCACCTTTGCCTAATTTCCAACGATAGTGTGCTGAGATACACCTCCCATTGGGCAGAGAAAATCTACTGGTCTGTACAATGCCTTTCCAGACAGTCGAACCATTGGCTCCTTCGCATACAATTCCTTTAGGTCTCAGTCTAGGCTTATACTTTTGTGATATTATGTCTTGCCACAATGTACACGAGTCGCTTGAAATTCTGTAACTCCATTTTGAAAGTAAAGTGATATTCTGTAACTTCAAGCACTTTAGCCCCCCGCCCCTCCACCATCTTTAGCTCTCGCTGCCACTGACCAACTCACCTTGCACAAACACCTCTTGTCTACTTTCCCAGCCCATAGGAATCGCTTCATCCATCTCTCAAGGTCGCTCTTTATTCCTTCTGGCATTTTGAAAAAGGTCATATAATACACAGGGAGACTGCTTAGTACTGATTTTATTAATATGATTCTACCCCCCATGGAGAGCAACGATCCTTTCCATGAAGCAAGTTTGGCCTTGAATTGCGCCACCACTGTACTCCATGTACCTTTGAGGCGTGGATTCGCCCCTAGAGGCACGCCAAGGTATGTGAAAGGAATTTTCTGCAGACGAAAATGTAGCTTAGCTGCCATACTTTCAGCCTCTTCGTCTATCACATTGATTCCCACTAATCCTGATTTGAAAAAATTAATTTTTAACCCGGATAACATCTTATAGCTTCTTAGGATTCTATGAAAATTCAAAATCCCCTGTTGTTCTCCACTGCCAAAAAGGATAACGTCATCTGCATATTGCAGATGCGTTAGGTGTACATCGCCTATGTTGATGCCATGGACAAGTCCACAGTCGACAGCTCTCGCGATCAGTCTTGACAGAACCTCCGCCACTATGTTGAATAACAGCAGCGATAGTGGATTACCTTGTCGAAGCCCTCTCCCCAAATTGAACTCTGTCGTAGGCGAACCGTTAATAAGAACTGAACAGCGGGCCGATGATATACAGGCCTGAATCTATCTTCTCCATTGACTTCCAAATCCCATTTTTTCCAGCACATCGAATAAGAAATTCCAATCTACTGAATCATACGCCTTCTTGAAGTCTAATTTGAAGCACCATCCTTTACTTTTTGATTTCTTCATTGAGTGAATGATCTCGTTGGCCACCACAATTGAGTCTGCTATATACCTTCCTTCCACGAAACCGGTCTGGAAGGGAGAAATTAATTTTTCCATTACTATCTTGAGTCTTTTAGACAATACCTTGGCTATGATCTTGTATAGGCTATTGATAAGACTGATAGGCCTGTAGGAATTGAAATCGGCTGCTCCTTGCACCTTGGGAATTAAGGTAATAAAGCTGTTATTTATACCTTGAGGGAGTTCCCCAGGCCTGGAATTCTTTCACCATCGCTATTATTTCCTCTCCGATGACCCTCCATGCCTTCTTGATAAAGTAAAAGTTAAAACCATCTGGTCCTGGGGCTTTGTGGCTACCGCAATCCCAGACAGCATTCCTGATTTCGTCCTCTAGGAATGGTTCTTCAAGTCGAGCGGCCTCTTCATTAGACAGATTGGGTAGATCAAGATTTCCCAATCCTAACCACCTGATACCTTCACCCTTGAAAATCTCTTGAAAATATTCTACCGCAGCATCCTTTATCTCCTCTGGCCGAACTAAATCAGCTCCATCAACACTCACAGCTCCGATAAAGTTATAACAGCGCCGCATATTGGCACAGGAGTGGAAGTACTTATTATTTTTATCCCTAAGTTGAAGCCATTGTTGTCTCGATTTTTGCCTCCATATAGCTTCAATCTTCTTCTTTAAATCCCACTTCTCAAGCTGTAACTCTTCATATCTCCTTCTTGCGTCATTCCCCAAGCCACTTCTATTTTGATCCAGGGAATCTAACTCTTCAAGTATTTTCTTCATTTTTCACTCTAGTTTGCCGAAACATTCATTATGCCACACCTGCAATTGTTTCCTTAGAAAAGCCAATTTTTTGACCACTCTGAAATCTCCTGGAAAGCAAATCCGTGCCTCATGCCAGTAATCATCCACCGTGTCTATGAAATTCTTGTCTTCCCACCAACAATCCCAGGAACGAAATGGTCTATGTCCCCAGAAAAAGGAATCGGCTTTCACTATTAAGGGAACATGATCTGAAAGACCTTTATTTCCTGCATACAATCTATGTCGGTTGAAATTCAGACACCACTCCGGGGATGCCAGAACTCTATCAATTCGGGAAGCCTTCTGCGAATTAAACCATGTGAAAGACTTGCCAAGTAATGGTAAATCTATCAGTCCACTTCTGTTGATAAAATTCTGTAACCTGCCCGCCGCAGCCTTGTTAAAAGAATTACCCAATCTCTCCTCTTCCCTGACTGTCTCATTAAAATCTCCTGCAATGATCCATGGACAACTATCCCTATGCTTCCTCCTCTGTATCTCTTCCCATAATATGCTTCGCTCATTTTCCAAGTTGGGTGCATGTAACCCGACACAAACAAAACTAAAACCTGTCGCCCTTATCTTTATCTCCAGCAATATCCATCTCTCAAATTTTTCCACTCCAGAAATCTGTATTTGTGCATCATCCCACAAACATAATATGCCTCCAGCATTCCCACGTGCATCTATAGCTTCCCATCTTACCTTTTTACCCGACCACAGTCTACCCACCTGACTGGCTGAAAAACGCTCCCTCTTTGTCTCGCATAAAATCAGGATACACAATTGTTCTTTAACAATAAGGTTACGTATCTGATTTTCCTTTAACCTACTACAACAACCTCTGATATTCCACATCGCCAGATTAACCATTAGAAAATAAATCACCCAGGGAGGAATCCGACTACACAACTAGGTGCAGTGGTCGTTCCACTCCTTTTGCTCTTCACTGACTCGTTCCATTAGTTTCTGCCGGATGGCTGATCTTGTTCTCTTATGACTAAGACCCAATACCTCTATAACTTCTAATGACCTCTGCACCTCCATTTCTACTTCTGTTGGACTCTGACCTGTCCCCGAATCTCTTGAACGAGGCCTATCGGAATTGTCTACTTCCTTGTCTCCATTAGCGGAAAGAAAGGAAGGGTCTTCTGCAAGTTGGAGCGTGCTGTTTGCCTCCGGTTTGTTGACTCCTCCAGAGGAGAGGCTTCCAGTGGGTTTCAAATGCTTAAGCTTTTTCTGCTTGCCAATCCTTCTGTCAGCCACCCTCCCCTTTAAGCCAATCTTCGGTGCTTTCTTTCCCTCCCTTCTAATTCTTGTGAAAATCATCTCTTCTTGCAACTCTGTAATGTCAGGGATCTTTGCTTCAGATTCCACTAACAAGCATTCTGATACTGTATCTCATTTTATCTTTGACTGTCCCTTTTCTTTTACCTCTCTTCTAGTAAAGGACAATTCAGGCGCAGTGCAAGTACTTAGGTGCCCTCCATTCGTCATATAATTGCATATTCGTCCTTCCTTGTCTTGAGCCACTAAAGGGAAACAGATTCTTATGTCACTTTGTTCTTTTCTATTCAACAGAGTTGCCCGTTTCATGCCCACTACTTCTGAATAGACTTTGCCTTCACCTTTATCCCCCAAAATGTCCTGCTTAGTCAAATCCTCTTTCTCACTTATTCCTCCTTTTACAGCTGGCGATGTGCTGCCTCTCTCCTCAACTGAGTTCCACTTTTTTGGGGATGGATTATTGTGTTTGGTGAGCGAGACAAAGCTGTTAGATCCACCAGACACAAGCACCTTTTTCTTAACCTCGAGCCCCACAAATTCTTCAATCTTCTCTTCTAACACATTCACAGTGAATTGTTTACCATCAACCTCCAGCATCAGTTCTTTGTTTATATCCAACAGTGTTCCGGTAACTATTTGCAGCACTGCCGCATCTAGGCATTCCCTACTGGCCGTTTTGTTATGGATATGGACCAAAGACCGAATCGGCTCTATTATTCTTCTGAAAGCTTCCTCAAACCACGCATGAAGAGGAATTCCTACAACCTTCACCCAACAAAGTCTCCTGTTTCCAACATCCTCTGGACGCCAAGGGTGAAGATCATAAAAGATTCCTGCCTAGAAACTGATATTGGACGTTAGTTCTCTTCTCATCCTCTCCGCAGATCCAAAAGTTATTAGTCTCAAGTTCCCCCCCATATCTTTACATCCAACATCCACTGGGAGGGCAAGCTTATCGAAATGACCACCATATATAGTCCCTACAGCACTCCGACACAGCCACTCTTTAGACTCCTGAGTGGTGGATATCACCACAGTTGTTTTTTTCTGAGGCGTAATTGGATGCCATAGCTGTAACTTCTGCATAAGTTCTTCCATCAAAGCCTCCTGATAACTTAGTTGTTGCATTCGGCTGACTCCTGTGTGACTCAAACTGCTCTCCCTTTCGGCTGTTACCTGTCATCTGCATTCTGCGTTGCCTTTGTCCAGCAGAGAAACGAGCCACATTGAACCTCATCGATGTTCTACCACCTAAACTTGTGTTGAGACGCCGTTGTCTGAAATCCTCCTGAACCCCACATCTCACGAACTTAACAAAACCAATTCTTAAGCCCCTCTTGGATCTTCGGTTTAGAATGAATACATCCGCCACAGGTTCAATTTCAGCAATCTCCTTGAAAAGTCTACTCGAATACCATCCCTCTGGGATGCCTTCTGTGAAATATGAAATGAAACGATCCTCGCTGAACATTGTCACTGGTTTCCATTTTCTCTTGACATTCCTTGGCTGAACATGATTACTCTGAATCTCGGGACTTCTCTGACAAACATTCTTACTGGGTGCAATCGTATGTGTACTGAACTTTGGGACGGTGTTTGTGTTTGGGTTAGGCGTAGGTGAGAAGCTGTAAGACCCCGAATTTTGAGTCCTAGAAGTCCAGAAGCCAGTGCAGGTGGAAAGACGATTTTGCCCCTGAAGAGAAGGATGTGTGATAGCCGAAATTGGTAAGATTGTTCAGTAAATTAATTTGCTTCTAATTCCTTTTGATTTAGGATCTTGTAGATGGGTAATCGTTTTAGGAAAATATCCTTTAAGGTAGATAGTTACCTTAAAAAAATTAAGGAAGGTAATTTAAGAGTTTTGATTATTTGGTAGATTGTATTGAATTGATAGATTGATTAAAAGTAGTAGACCTAATTCTACACTCATTCAATATAAATAGGAAGCCAACCCCACAAAAGTTTCCCCTAAAACCTTACAGAATTCGTATAGGCTTAAAACCCTATACCTCCCATTAGCCGTCAGAATTTGCAGAAATTTTAAACTAGCATAACTCCCTCATCGTTCATTGGATCTCTGAGAATAATAGCTTGTTGGAAAGCTCTCTTCATCCTCTTTCCAACCATCTTTTCATTTGCTTCGGGAGATTAGTATTTCGTTGTCTAATGTTACTTTGAAAATCGGCGGCCGCGTTAGGTTTCCGCCAAATCTTCTTGAATTTCAAAACAGCATAACTTTTTACTCGTTTGTTGGAATCTTGCAAATAATATGTCATTGGAAAGCTCTTTTCATTATATTTCCAAAAATATGTTAATCGTAGCTTGGATGTAAATACTTCGTTGTTTTAGGTTAAGACGAAATCGTCTTATGCCCTACTTTTAGCAATAGGTTTTGCATAGTTAATTGGAATGGTAAATTCAGGTTGAATCTTGATAAGTTCCTAGCTATCACATCACACATCCAAGGGGGAGGCACCTGCAACATCTGATCACTGGTTTTCTGATAGGTTTGGTGAGTGGTACTGGTAAGGAATAGAGTATGCAATTTATTTTTGGATATGCATGCTTAGTTTGTTTTGTCTTTGTCTGGTGATGATTTAGGTGGTTCAGATTTAATTAATAAAGGCAAAGGAGTAGCTTCTTGTTCAGAGACAAGAGAGGTAGGATCTATGCCTCATCGGTTTCTCCAGAAATCCCCGCTCTTATTTGATGTTTTTGTTACCTGCCTTTGTTGTATTGTTTGTGATTGGATTATGTGGTGAGAATATGAAATCCGGAATGAGATATGAATCTCCTAGGCTGTATAGAACCCCTGAGTTAGGGATTGAGTGCCTGGGATGCTATTGTTATATGAATTGGATGTGTCGATTATTTCCTGACGTGATTGAGAATACCCTATTATGGTATTGTGCTTTGTACTTGTCTGTGTGTGCTTGTACGTGTTTGTGTGTCAGGATCCTGTTCCGGTGGCCACGCAGGGTAAGAACTGATGCTCCTAGGGAGAGGAGAGGTTCTTATCGATTTATGGGAGGTGTATGGGTGTTGAACCAGCAAGTGCACGCTGGATATCTGTCCTTGGTGGCCGGATCCCTGTCTTGCGAGACAGGAAGCCCATATCTTACGAGATTTGGGGATGCCCTGGTTTCGACTAAGGGAAGACTTGTCTATGTGGGGCTAGTCGACTTATCCTTGCGAGGATAAGGTGAGAGGCTTACTGATTAGTTTGTTTGTTAACCATCTACCCTTTGTGCAGTAAGTCTTGGACAACACAGGTGGAAGGGGATGGCCTTTCTTCATCGTTGTGTGTAATTTTGTTGAATTTCACCTGCCTGTGTACTTCTGAACTTTCGGAAGTGTGGTCCTCCCTCAGCCATAATCTCGGCCTTAACCTCATTTTGTTTATTGTTGAATTGCGTGATCCCTTTAGTTGTTTAGGGAATGATCTTATGTGAATTTGGGAGATTTGTGTTTAGGGATTTTGTAGATCTTATGATGCTGCGACCCTACTGAGATTCTTGTAATCTCATACCGTTGTTTTTACCATTTTTCAGGCTTAGGTACATCCTTTGTTCGTGGTACCAGTGTGTGAGATCAAGGCTGCACGGCGGGGCGATATCGCATCATAAAAACTTACTTGTTACATGCGCAAATAACTTGAAGGATTGGATGATGTTCTGGTTTATTTTTAAGCATTCGTTTGGCTTGCTATTTCCGGAAATTTGTTGACGAATTTCTTACTGGTTATTTGGATCCCTATGGGACTTGTGTGTTATGAATCCAATGGATAGATTTATTTACTCCGTATGTTACCAGAATATGTGTCCAATAGCATGCTCCAATTGATTGATAAGCAACAAAATATATAAGCTTAAAATCGGTATCATATGAGTAGCCTTGTGAAATTCTGATAGGTCTTAGGTGTCACTGAGACTTATTTGGGTTTCACGGCGGTAATGACCTTAATAGGAGCAATTAATAATGGTTTAGGAATTAGGGTCGTTACAGAAGCTTTGGGTAGTGAGAGGTGGTGTCATGGGCAGTGAGTTTTTTTGCATTTACTCTTGCATTTGTATCAGGAACTTGATCCTCTATGTCGTCCTCATCTTCATTATTGCTTCCACCAAGGATCTTTCTCGTCTTAGGACCATGTTCAAGCCTATGACTGTCCAATTCTTTGTCCATAGTCTCCTGCAAGTTTGCATCATTGCTTGCTAGTAAGCAAACATGCCTAGTGACCTCAGGAGTTACTCTCGGATTGCCATCACGATCTCCACCCATCCACGAAGAAAATTGAATAAGAGGAGCATTGTAAGGAACTCGTTCATCAACCCCTATGTTCTTTAAAGCAGTATCAACATGACGCAAGAACTTTGGCACATCCTTCCATATTGTCTCATGGAAGTAGCTCATCCCTGCTCTCATCTCATCCTAGGGAGTTGGAGGTGTCCTCCGAATCTCATCTGTATGGAATGCAGCTTGAATCTCTCGCTGTAAAGCCTCATCAAGCTCCTGTTTATCATCAGGAGTAATGTCCTTGGCATACAGCTAGGCCAAGCAATTACGAATCCTTGCTTGCTTCTGAAGAAAAGATCTACGGACTGATTGTGTAGGATGTGCAGTCAAGACAATATCTACTGTTTTTTTTTTTTTGAAAAGTATCGATATATATTAATGATAAGTAGTAGTACAGGGGAGCTGAACAATTGAATATTGTACCAGCTCAAGTAACACTAAAATGCTAACAGATACTATAGTAAGATACATCATCTGAAACTTTCCTTCCACCATCAATCTACCTGGCCAGTAATGACAATAGTTCATCGACAGGCAATATATCCAGACTATCAATATCGACACCTTGTAGATTAGTTTTCGCCCAATAGAATCCATGTCGCATCCCCTTGTAATACATGTCAGCTGCAATGCTATCTTGTCTTCGAAAAATTCTATTGTTTCGCCCCAACCAAATGCTCCATGCACATGAAAATAATAGAACATACCATAAGCCGCGCCATCATCCGGGGATTGGAAAGCCCTCACATTGTACAAATAGCGCAGCCACAGACCGGGGAGGAACCCAGCATAATCCCCAATGCTTAAACAACAATGACCAGCACTGCCATGCCTGCCTGCAATCAAGTAATATGTTATTAGCATCCCCTTCCACAGCGCCGCAGGCATCACAAAATTGATCCGTGACAGGTAGAATTCCTAGACGGATTAAGTAGCCCTTGGCAGTGAGCTTCTCCTTGCAGGTTAACCACATAAACGCTTGCCACTTTGGAGCCCCCTTCTGGCACCATACATTTGGGATTGAATACTCCTGAGACACCGCAAGAGTTGCTGCAAGAGACCAGTAGCAGTTTTTAGCCGAGAACGTCTTCATCTGTTCGCCCCACATTAGTAAGTCTTTGTGCAAAGAATCTGGAGAAAGTCGTCCCAGAAGAGCCAACAAATGCCCCATTTCTTCTTCCTCCCAAGCGAATAGAAGATGCCTCCAGGTAAAATGCCAATGCCATTCAATGCCTGACCAAGACCCAAACTGCAAAATCAACCCGTCTTTCTCCAAGGAGAGCATATATAGTCTAGGAAATAGACCTCTTAAAGAAACTGATCCACACCATACATCCTGCCAAAACTTAATGGAGTCTCCCCTCCCCAATTTCCAGCGGTAAAAGGCTGATATGCACTGCCCATTAGTCATGATCATTCTACTGGTGTGAACAATACCGTTCCATACCGCAGACCCTTGACGAACATCAGTGGCAATGCCGTCCACACAGAGAGTGGGGCTGTACTTCTGTGCTATTACCCGTCGCCATAGGAAGCAGGTGTCAGTAGCTATACGATAACTCCACTTAGTGAGTAATGCATAATTCCGCAGCTTTAAACAGCCCAGAACAGCTCCACCCTTGTCAGTTGCGGTAGTGACCGTTGCCCATCTAACTTTGCACAAACACTGTTTGTCTACCGTCCCAGCCCACAGAAAGTATTTCATCCACCGGCAGCTGAAAAAATGTCATATAATACACAGGCAGGCTGTTGAGAACCGATTTGATCAAAGTAATTCTCCCCCCCAGCGACAGCAATGCACCCTTCCAGGCAGCTAGTTTACCTTTGAACCTAGCCACCACCGCAGCCCACGTGCTCTGACGACGTGGATTGGCACCAAGGGGCACTCCAAGGTACTGAAATGGCAATGACTGCAACCTGCAATGTAAGTCGCATGCAAGCTCCATAGCCGTAGTCCTAGGAACATTAACTCCTACAAGAGCCAACTTGAAGAAGTTGACCTTGAGACCAGATAACATCTCATAACAACGCAAGACACTTTGAATGTTAAATAATCCCTGGTGGTCGCCTTTGCAGAATAGAATGATATCGTCTGCATACTGAAGATGTGTTAGCTGTATGCTGCCGATACTGATTCCCTGGAAAAGATTGCAGTCCACAGCTCTGCAAAGCATTCGCGACAAGACTTCCCCCACTAAGTTAAACAATAAAGGAGATAATGGATCACCCTGGCGCAGACCTCTTCCCATTTTAAATTCGGCAGACGACACACCATTGATAAGAACGGCACAACAAGCTGAAGAAACACAAGCCTGAATCCAACGACACCATTTCGCCCCGAATCCCATCGTTTCCATAACATCAAATAGAAAATTCCACCGCACCGAATCGTAAGCCTTCTGAAAATCCAGCTTAAAACACCAGCCCTGCTGTTTAGATATCTGCATGGAGTGAATGATTTCATTAGCAACCATCACTGAATCCGTTATAAACCTACCTTCCATAAAACCGGTCTGAAGTGGAGAAATGAGATGGCTCGCCACTCTCTTAAGTCGGTGAGATAGTAGTTTAGCAATAATTTTATACAAACTATTGACAAGGCTGATCAGCCTATACTGCGAAAAATCTGCAGCCTCCTGGATTTTGGGAATCAACGTATTAAAACTATTATTGATACGCCTCGGTAATACGCCACTGACATAAAATTCCTGCACCATTGTAATGATATCAGCTCCAATCACTGCCCATGCTTTCTTAATGAAATTGAAATTAAACTCGTCTGGTCCTGGAGCCTTATGACTCCCGCAAGCCCAAACTGCCCTCTTGATCTCATCTGCTAAAAATGGGCTCTCCAATTCAACTCTATCAGTGGAAGATAATTGTGGCAGGACCAGCTCCCCCAAACCAAAGCAGCAGCTACCTCCACCCGCAAATACTTCCTGGAAGTAAGCCATGCCGCAGCTTTAATCTCTGCAGGCTGACTGAGTTCTCTGTCATTCACGCGAATCGTTCCAATAAAATTGCGGCATTGTCGAATCGAAGCACAAGAATGAAAAAACCTGGTGTTTCTATGCCCAAGTTTTAACCACTGCTGCCTAGATTTCTGGCGCCACATGGCCTCAATCTGCCGCTTGAGATTCCATTTCTGGTTCTGTAAATCAGCATATCGTGAGGTCAGATTCTCCTCCCTAATCTGCCGATTGTGATCCAGTAAATCAAGTTCTGCAAGGATTGTCTTCAATCTGTTATCTAATTCTCCATAAGACTCTCTATGCCAGACTTTGAGCTGCTGCTTCGTAAAAGCCAGCTTTTTAACCACACAATACGCTCCAGGAAAGTGCTCACCTGCCTCCTTCCAACACCTCTCCACCTTGGTCAAAAAATCTTTATCCTCCCACTATACATCCCATGTACGAAAGGGTCTACTACCCCAGGAAAGACAATCGGCTTTCAAGATTAAAGGGACATGATCAGAAAAACCCTTATCCCCTGCAAACAACCGATGCCTATTGAATTGAAGACACCACGACGAAGAAACCAACGCCCGGTCAATTCTAGACGCACTATGAGTGTTGAACCACGTATATGCTTTACCAAGAAGAGGCAAGTCAACCAAGCCATTCCTGTGTATGAAATGTGCAAACCTGGAAGCCGCATTCCTTTGAAAAACACCGCCTAACCTCTCCTCTGCTGTAAGGGTTTCATTAAAATCACCCATGATCACCCAAGGGACTGTGTCCGCCGACTTCCGTTGCTGTATTTCCTCCCACAATATTTTGCACGCCAGGTTAGGCACATGAAGCCCCACACAAACAAAGCGAAAACCTGAGCCCCGCACCATCATCTCCAATAACAGCCATCTCTCAAACTTTTCAATACCAAAAATCTGCACGGTCGCATCATTCCACATACAAACAATGCCGCCAGCCCTACCCTGAGCATCTATGGCTGTCCACTGTATGTTATTTCCAGGCCACAATCTACGCACCAAGCAATCTGAAAAGCTCTCCCTCTTTGTCTCACACAAAATCATTACACTCAACTGCTCCCTTTCTATAAGAATCCGAATTTGATTCTCTTTCAACCGTCCACCACACCCACGTACATTCCACATAGCAAAATTAATCATCAACAATTAAACCCCTCAACAAAACAAGCACCAAACTCACCTTATAATGCACACTCAGTGGTCCACGCCTGCCTGTCCTCCTTAATTCTCCCCTGCAATTTTTGCCGAATAGCTGCCTTGGTTTGCTTTCGAGTGAGTCCTAAAGTTGCATCCACCTCCAATGTGCGCTGAGTCTCCTCCTCATTCGAACATTGTTCGGGTGCTGATCCCCTAGAACACGAGGGTGCAGAGCTATCCTCTGTCTTATCACTGTTGGCAGCTAGGAAGGAAGGGTCCTCCACCATTTGTGAACCACCACCCCTCCCCATGAGACTTTCTCTTCCAGATGACAAACTACCAGTTGGTTTTAGATGACGTAGTGTTTTCTGTTTCCCCAATCTTCCCATGGCAGGCCTACCTTTGAAGATCTTCGAAGCTTTGCTTCCTTCTTTCCTCATTTTGGTAAAGACGGTCTCCTCAGGACACCTTACCGATGCTGAACTCTCCTTCGTTGGTTCCAGAGGCAGCCTTTCAGAGAATGCAGTCCAGAAAGGCTGCAATTGACCCTTGTCACTGAATGTATTTCGCACCAGCATAAACCCAGGTGCTGAGCAATGACTAAGTCCCCGCTCACAGGAAGTGGAATGACTTAAAAGCCCTCCTTTAAGTGACTGCACTGTTACATTGGTAGGCACGTGACTTATTTGGTGGGGCTTCAAAGCCAGGCTCCCCTCTCCATGCTTGACTTGCTCAGAATTATACCTATCCTCTGCTTTATTCCCCGACAACGCTGGTTGGGAGAAGAGCTGTCGGCCTGTGGAGTGTGTGCGCCCCTGTTCACTAGCAGGCCTGACCTTACTGCGAACTGAATTCTGCTGGGGAGAGTTGGCTGGACAGCTTGTAGACCCTCCTGTGCTAGATTGTTCTTTGCCGATATCTGGACCCTCCCTTACATCACCCCGAGCTTCCTCAATACATGCCATGAACAATTGCCCATCAACCTGAAGCTGCACCCTCTCCTGAATCGTCCTTAATCTTATAGTGGCAACCTGCAACCTCGCTGTGGCTAAGGAAGTCCAGTTGACTGTAGTTGAATGTGTCTGCACCAATGAACCAATGGGTTGGACTATCATCTGGAAAATATCTTCAGACCAAACATGTAGGGGTAAGCCAGACACCTCCACCCAACACAGACGTTTCCCACCAACGTCTAGTGGACGCCAAGGAAGAAAATCATCAAATTTATCTGTCCAATATCCAAGGTTTGAATTAAATTCATGCTGCATGGATGCTTGGGTGGGGAACATAATCAATCGTTGGGTTCCTCCCATATGATAGCAACCCACGTCCGGAGGAAAGTGCATCCCCTCCTTAAGGTGGCCACGTAAAAAACCCACCGCACTACGACGAAGCCTCTCCAAAGCCACCGATTGAGCAGATAACGTGATCGAGGAGGCGACAATGGAAGAAGGGGACTTTCCTGTAACAACTTCCACAAATGTTCGACCATCGCATTCCGGTGGAAGAACCTTAGGTACAGTCTGCTGGGCTATTCGCAGGTGCTGTTGTAACGACCCTAATTCCTAAACCATTATTAATTGCTCCTATTAAGGTCATTACCGCCGTGAAACCCAAATAAGTCTCAACGACACCTAAGACCTATTAGAATTTCACAAGGCTACTCATATGATACCGATTTTAAGCTTATTTATTTTGTTGCTTATCAAAAGCAAGGTACTACAGAAAGCACAAGTGGTACTACAGAAGCTCTTGTTGTGAGAGGTCGCTCTCAAAGTCAAGGTAAAGCAAGGAGAGGAAGAAGCAAGTCTAAGTTCTGACTAAGCAAGGATGAATGTGCCTTTTGTCGAGAAAAAGGGCACTGGAAGAAGAACTGTCCCAAACTAAAGAAGAAAGAGAAAGGTTCACAAGATGCAAATGTAGCCGAATACTAGAGTGATGCTGATTCAGATTTCCTTTGGTGGCATCATCTTCAACTTCTCAACTAGACGAGTGGATTTTAGATTCAGGATGCACTTATCATATGTGCCCTGTTAAAGAATGGTTCTTTAACTTTAAAGAACTAGATGGTGGAGTTGTTTACATGGGTAACGATAATCCATGTAAAACTGCCGGGATTGGTTCAATCAAACTGAAGAATCATGATGGATCTATGAGAATCTTGAAGGATGTTCGATATGTGCCTAACTTGAAGAAGAATCATATCTCATTGGGGGCCTTGGAGTCAAAAGGTCTATAACAATGAGAGATGGTGTTCTCAAGGCGACTTCTGGTGTACTGGTGATGCTGAAAGGTATCAGGAAGAATAACTTGTATTACTATTAAGGTAGTACGGTTATTGGGACAGCAACAACAGTAACAACTGTTAGCAGTCAGAAGGACACAGATGCAACCAAGATGTGGCATATGCGGTTGGGACATGCTGGAGAAAAATCTTTGCAACTTCTTGCCAAGCAAGGACTACTGAAAGGTGTGAAGGCTTGCAAATTGAATTTTTGTGAGCATTTCATAATGGGAAAACAAAGGCGAGTGAAGTTTGGTTCTACTATCCATAATACCAAGGGTATTTTGGATTATGTACACTCAAATGTGTGGGGACCTACGAAGACTCCATCCCTTGGAGGTAGTTACTATTTTGTTACCTTTGTTGATGATTTCTCAAGAAGAGTGTGGGTGTCTACAATGAAGAACAAAAACGAAGTGTTGGAGATTTTTCTTAAATGGAAAGCTCAAGTAGAGAACCAGACCGGAAGGAAGATCAAAATATACGAACAGATAATGTGGAGAATACACAAGTAATTCTTTTCAGAAGGTATTGCCAAGAATATGGCATAGTTCGACACTTTACCGTTGAGAAACACCACAGAAAATGGGGTATCAGAGCGTAGAACAAGACATTGATGGAGAAAGTCCATTGTATGCTGTCTAATGCTGGGTTAGGCAGAAAATTTTGGGCTGAGACGGTAACATATGCTCAACACCTCGTTAATCGGTTGCCATCATCTGCTATAGGTGGCAAAACTCCTCTGGAGGCTTGGTCTAGAAAACCTGCAACAGATTATGGTTCTTTGCACATATTTAGTTCTACGGCATATTATCATGTCATAGAATCAAAATTGGATCCACGAGCGAAGAAGGCTCTCTTTCTGGGATTCAATCCTGGAGTGAAGGGATACCGTCTTTGGTGTCTAGAAGCAAAGAAGACTATCATCAGTAGGGATGTACCTTTAATGAATTGCTATGATGAACAAGGTAACAAAAGAAGAAATCAATGATACACCAAAGCAGGTGGAGTTTGACCAGACAGAGGTGAACCCAGCAAACAAGGTACAAGAAACTCTTCTATGATAGAAGAAGAATCAGATAAAGAAGAGTCAGATGAAGAAGAGTTACAACCCAAGAGCCTCAACAGCAACCAGAGTCAATTGCAGTCGATAGGCCGAGACGAGAAATACAGAAGCCTGCTAGATTTGTTGATATGGTGACCTATGCACTTCCAGTTGTAGATGATGTTCAATCCACTTTTCTTGAAGCAGTACGAAGTACTGAAAATGAAAGATGGAAAGGTGCAATGGATGAAGAGATGAAGTCACTCAGAAGAATCTGACTGGGAACTGACAATACTGCCAAAGAAAAAGAAAGAGAATTGGTTGCAAATGGGTTTTGCAAAGAAAGATGGATTTCGAACGATGACATTCGCTACAAGGCAAGATTGGTGGCTAAAGGTTATGCTCAAAAGGAAGGAGGACTATAATGAGGTTTTCACCAGTAGTAAAACATAACTCTATCAGAATCTTGTTGACCTTGGTGGCACAGTTGAATTTGGAGCTAGCTCAACTTGATGTGAAGACCGCATTCCTCTACGGAGATTGGAAGAGGAAATCTATATGTCTCAGCCGGATGGGTACAAAGTTGCTGGAAAAGAAGATGGGGTTTGTAAACTGAAGAAATTACTGTATGGATTGAAACAGTCACCAAGACAGTGGTATATGAGCTTGACAAGTTCATGATGAGCCAGAAGTATATAAGAAGCAAGTATGACCATTGCGTATATTTTCACAAATTACGAGATGGGTCTACATCTACTTACTCTTATATGTGGATGATATGTGATAGCATCTAAGAGTCAAGTAGATATTGATAGACTAAAGGGGTCAGGGAAGATAACAAAACAGCTAGTGGTTGGTTGGCACCCTCTAAGCCAAAATAGCCTTCTTCCATCAAACCCCTGTCCAAGGCCACGGTTCAGTCCCTGAACAAAGCCCCATTGATTTTTAGATGTATTAAAACCCCGCAGGGGAGTTTGGAGAACCTGGCAAGCTTATGGTATTTAACACCTGGTATGAACGAGGAGAGGTCCTTGGTAGTATAGTTCAGAAATTTCTGTGTGGTTTGATCAAGCGCATGGTTGTGTGTGTTTAAATTCTCGCATGTACCCGTTTTGAGAAATTCTCTATCTGCTTAATATATCTCTGATAGGTTACTTGAGGTGAATGATCAAGTTCTTTGGATTAGAATGCATGCTTAGGGACAAGCATGACTTAAGTATGAGGATATTTGATAGTATGATTAAATGCGGTTCTACGTCACGTAATAATCGGCTGGTTAGCACTTTTTATTTCCTAATATATGCGGTTATGGAGTTATTACTGGTATCTTACAAGATTTCTCTGAAAGCAGGAATTCACAGGATATTTGGAGATTTAAAGGCAGATTTCGCGAAGGAAGGAGCTGCTGTAACGACCCTAATTCCTAAACCATTATCAATTGCTCCTATTAAGGTCATTACCGCCGAGAAACCCAAATAAGTCTCAACGACACCTAAGATCTATTAGAATTTCACAAGGCTACATACCGATTTTAAGCTAATTTATTTTGTTGCTTATCAATCAATTGGAGCATGCTATTGGATACACATTCTGGTAACATACGGAGTAAATAAAATCATCAGCGGAAGTCTTAAATCAATCCATTGGGTTCATAACACACAAGTCCCATAGGGATCCAAATAACCAGCAAGAAATTCATCAACAATTTCCGGAAATAGCAAGCCAAACGAATGCTCAAAAATAAACCAGAACATCATCCAATCTTTCAAGTTATTTGCGCATGTAACAGGTAAGTGTTTATGATGCGATATCGCCCCGCCATGCAGCCTTGATCTCACACACCGGTACCACGAACAGAGGGTGTACCTAAGCCTGAAAAATGGTGAAAACAACAGGATGAGATTACAAGAATCTCAGTAGGGTCGCAGCATCATAAGATCTACAGAATCCCTAAACACAAATCTCCCGAATTCGCATAAGATCATTCCCTAAACAACTAAAGGGATCACGCAATTCAACAATAAACATAAAGAGGTTAAGGCCGAGATCATGGCTGAGGGAAGACCACACTTCCGAAAGTTCAGAAGTACACAGGCAGGTGAAATACAACAAAATCACATCCAATGATGAAGAAAGGCCATCCCCTTCCACCTGTGTTGTCCAAGACTTACTGCACAAAGGGTAGATGGTTAACACACAAACTAATCAGTAAGCCTTTCACCTTATCCTCGCAAGGATAAGTCGACTAGCCCCACATGGAACAAGTCTTCCCTTAGTCGCAACCAGGGCATCCCCAAATCACACAGAAGTGGGCTTCCTATCTCGCAAGACAGGGATCCGGCCACCAGGCACAGATATCCAGCGTGCACTTGCTGGTTCAACACCCATACACCTCCCACAAATCGATAAGAACCTCTCCTCTCCCTAGGAGCATCAGTTCTTACCCTGCGTGGCCACCGGAACAGGATCCTGACACACAAACACGTACAAGCACACACAGGCAAGTACAAAGCACAATACCATAACAAGGTATTCTCAATCATGTCAGGAAACAATAAACACATCCAATTCATATAACAATAGCATCCCAGGCACTCAATCCCTAACTCAGGGGTTCTATACAGCCTAGGAGATTCATATCTCATTCTGGATTTCATATTCTCTCCATATAATCCAATCACAAACAATACAACAAAGGCAGGTAACAAAAACATTAGATAAGAGCGGGGTTTCTGGAGAAACCGATGAGGCATAGATCCTACCTCCCTTGTCTCTGAACAAGAAGCTACTCCTTTGCCTTTATTAAGTAAATCTGAACCACCTAAATCATCACCACACAAAGATAAAACCACTAAGCATGCATATCCAAAAATCAAATGCATACGCTATTCCTTACCAGTACCACTCACCAAACCTATCAGAAAACCAGTGATCAGACGTTGCAGGTGCCTCCCCCTTGGATGTGTGATGTGATAGCCGGAAATTAAACAAGATTCAACCTGAATTTATCGTTTGAATTAACTATGCAAAACATGTCGCTAAAAGTATGGCATAGCACGATTTCGTCTTAACCTAGAAACAACGAAATATTTACAACCAAGCTGCGATTAACATAGTTTTGGAAAGAGAATGAAAAGAGCTTTCCAACGACATATTATTTGCAAGATTCCAACAAACGAGTAAAACGTTATGCTATTTTGAAATTCAAGAAGATTTGGCGGAAACCTAACGCGGCCGCCGATTTTCAAAGTAACATTAGACATCGAAATACTAACCTCCCGAAGAAAATCCAAAGATGGTTGGAAAGAGGATGAAGAGAGCTTTCCAACAAGCTATTATTCGCAGAGATCCAATGAACGATAAGGGAGTTATGCTAGTTTAAAGTTTCTGCAAATTCTGACGGCTAATGGGAGGTATAGGGTTTTAAGTCTATACGAATTTTGTAAGGTTTTAGGGGGAAACTTTTGTGGGGTTGGCTGCCTATTTATATTGAATGAGGATAGAATTAGGTCTAATACTTTTAATCAATCTATCAATTCAATACAACTTACCAAATAATCAAAACTCTTAAATTACCTTCCTTAATCTTTTTAAGGTAACTATCTACCCTAAAGGATATTTTCCTAAAACGATTACCCATCTATAAGATCCTAAATCAAAAGGAATTAGAAGCAAATTAATTTACTGAACAATCTTACCAATTTCGGCTATCACACATCCTTCTCTTCAGGGGCAAAATCGTCTTTTCACCTGCACTGGCTTCTGGACTTCTAGGACTCAAAATTCGGGGTCTTACATCCTCCCCTCCTTATAAGAATTTCGTCCTCGAAATTTAAACATTAGTACCTAATCAAACAAGTAAGGATATTTTGCATGCATAGACTCCTCAGTCTCCCAAGACTGCTCCTCAATTTGGCCATTACGCCAAACAACTCGTACCATAGGTACGCTTCGACTGCGAAGCTGTCGAACTGACCGGTCTAGTATGGCAACTGGCTGTACGGGATAGGATAGGTCTTCTTCAACTTCTACTGGCGGTTCTTTAAGCACATGAGCAGGGTCTCGCATATACTTTCTTAGCATTGAAACGTGAAATACATTGTGTATCCTTTCCATATTCGGAGGTAGTGCAAGTCGGTATGCAACAGGGCCAATTCTCTCCACAATGTCGTAAGGACCAATGTAGCGAGGTGTTAGTTTACCTCGTTGCTGAAAACGAAGGACTCCTTTCCATGGGGCGACTTTCAAAAACACTTTGTCTCCTACCGCAAATTCCAGTTCCCTTCGTCGATTGTTGGCGTAGCTTTTCTGCCGATCTTGTGCTGCTTTTAACCTTTGTCGAATCAAGCTCAATTGTTCTGTTGCTTGGTCAATTAATTCTGGATTGTCTAGGCGTCTCTCGCCTACTTCATTCCAGCAAATAGGAGTTCTGCAACGTCTCCCATAAAGTGCTTCATAGGGTGCCATACCGATGCTTACATGAAAGCTATTGTTGTAAGCAAATTCCGCCAATGGTAAGCTTTGATCCCAGCCGGTTTGCTGGTCTAATATACTCGCACGTAGCATATCTTCAAGTGTCTGAATTGTCCTTTCTGATTGACCATCGGTTTGGGGATGAAATGCTGTACTGAACTTCAATCTCGAACCCAGTGCATTCTGGAATTTCTCCCAGAATCGTGAAGTGAAACGAGGGTCACGATCTGAAACAATAGAAACTGGTACTCCATGCAAACGAACAATCTCGTCCAAGTAACGAATAGCCAATTTTTCTGGTGTATCTGTCACACGTATAGGAAGAAAGTGTGCAGATTTCGTCAGTCGATCCACAATCACCCAAATAGCATTGTATCCTCGCTGTGATCTAGGCAAACCGGTAACAAAATCCATTGTAATGTGCTCCCACTTCCATTCTGGAATCGGAAGTGACTGAAGTAAACCAGCAGGTCTTTGATGTTCAATCTTTACTTGTTGACATACGAGGCATCGAGCAACAAATTCAGCAATGTGTCGCTTCATGTTAGGCCACCAATACTGGCCCTTCAAATCTCGGTACATCTTTGTGCTTCCAGGATGAATAGCAAACTTCGAACTATGCGCCTCTGATAGAATAAGATTACGAAGATCACTATTTTGTGGAACACATACCCGGTTTCTGAAGACTAAAACTTCATCATCTCGTATTCTGAAATCACGAATTATAGCATCAACACCATCAGCAAGTTGCTTCCGAATTTCAGCAAGCTTTGGATCCTCCAGCTGTTGATTCCGGATCTCCTCAATTATAGTAGGTGCGACTTCAATCCGTGCTAGCAACGAACCAGAGAAATCGGTGCCAAGACACACTCGATTAGTTTTCAATTCCAACATCATTGGCAGATAATGATTGCGCATATAAGCCAGCATTGTTGGGGAAGAAGGATGACACTTTCGGCTCAGGGCATCAGCCACAACATTCGCCTTTCCAGGATGATATTCAATGATCAAATCGTAGTCCTTAATTAGTTCCATCCATCTTCGTTGTCTCATATTCAACTCTTTCTGTGTAAGGAGGTACTTCAGGCTTTTGTGATCAGTAAAGATTCGACACGTCTCGCCGTATAAATAATGTCGCCATATTTTTAAAGCAAAGACCACAGCCGCAAGTTCTAAATCATGTGTAGGGTAGTTCATTTCATGCGGTCGCAATTGCCTTGAAGCATAGGCAATGACTTTCCCATCTTGCATCAATACACATCCAAGTCCGGATTTCGACGCGTCGCTGTAAACCACATATTCTTTTCCGCAAATAGGTAAGGTAAGGATAGGTGCAGAAACTAACCGATTCTTTAGCTCGTCGAAACTTTGCTGGCACTTTTCATTCCATACGAACGGCTCACCCTTGCGTGTCAGTTTTGTCAATGGCCCGGCAAGTGATGAAAAATTCTCCACAAAGCGACGGTAGTAACCCGCTAATCCAAGGAAACTACGAACTTCGAACACACTTCGCGGAGGTTCCCAAGCAGTCACGGCTTCAATCTTCTTTGGATCAACAAACACACCTTGGGCGGAAACAATATGGCCAAGAAAACTAACCTCACGTAACCAGAATTCGCATTTTGAGTATTTGGCAAACAATTGCCGGTCCTTCAGAATTTGAAGCACAAGCCGCAAGTGCATAACATGATCTTCTTCTGACTTGGAGTAAATCAGAATGTCGTCGATGAAGACAATCACAAATTTATCCAGGAATTCGCGGAACACACGATTCATCAAGTCCATAAACACAGCTGGTGCATTGGTCAAACCGAATGGCATAACCAGAAATTCATAGTGGCCATACCGCGATCTGAATGCGGTCTTCGGAACATCAGCATCACGAACTCGCAATTGATGGTATCCAGATCGGAGATCAATCTTGGAGAATACCGCTGCACCTTGGAGTTGGTCAAATAAATCATCAATGCGCGGCAAGGGATATTTGTTCTTCACGGTCACACGGTTCAGCTGTCGATAATCAATGCACAATCGCAGCGAACCATCTTTCTTTTTCACGAACAACACAGGTGCTCCCCAGGGTGACACACTAGGTCGAATAAAGCCACGATCCAGCAAATCTTCCAACTGCGTCTTTAGTTCCTTCATTTCCGCAGGAGCCATACGATACGGAGGAATGGAAATCGGTTTTGTACCTGGCACAAGCTCAATGCCGAATTCTACTTCTCTTGCTGGTGGCAATCCGGCTATGCCTTCTGGAAATACTTCCGGAAATTCACAAACCACAGGAACAGCTGAATTGGTGAGAGGCGTCCTCTTAGGAGGAATAAAAGGTGCCATGACAGGGGTTCGAGTCTCAGTGGCTGCAGCCAGGGGATCGAATAGTCATGGGCCAGAGTTGCCAGCCTTTGGGCTGAGGGCTCCTGGTTGCCGGTTGCCAGCCGTGGGCTGAGGGCCGAGGGCCAGACAATACCTGATATGGGGTAGGTTCCTCCTGGGGGGGTTCCTCACATAAAAGGCGCCTTTTATGTGAGGAACCCCCCCAGGAGGAACCTACCCCATATCAGGTATTGTCTGGCCCTCGGCCCTCAGCCCACGGCTGGCAACCGGCAACCAGGAGCCCTCAGCCCAAAGGCTGGCAACTCTGGCCCATGACTATTCGATCCCCTGGCTGCAGCCACTGAGACTCGAACCCCTGTCATGGCACCTTTTATTCCTCCTAAGAGGACGCCTCTCACCAACTCAGCTACAGCTGAGTTGGTGAGAGGCGTCCTCTTAGGAGGAATAAAAGGTGCCATGACAGGGGTTCGAGTCTCAGTGGCTGCAGCCAGGGGATCGAATAGTCATGGGCCAGAGTTGCCAGCCTTTGGGCTGAGGGCTCCTGGTTGCCGGTTGCCAGCCGTGGGCTGAGGGCCGAGGGCCAGACAATACCTGATATGGGGTAGGTTCCTCCTGGGGGGGTTCCTCACAGCTGCGATTTGATAGCTGCTGCCTGGAAGATCGGAGATCTTACCGTGACCACGGACCGAGAATCTGACCTGATATCTCGGGAGATCCTAACTAATATGGCAGTAATCTGTTTCTGATCCACCAAAATTTTGAGAGATAGTATATAGAGACCCCAACCGCCTGTGGTTTGGGGGACGAAAATTAGGAGATTTCATTTTGTTTTAGGATTGTTCAAAAGTTTACTCCAGAACCGAATGGAGGGCTAAACTTATTCTTTCCTTGATTTAGTTCATTTACCGGGCCAACTCTTGTGAGGTCCTGTTCAATATATTACTCAGTTCTTTTTGTTATCTCTTGTCATTCTTGAGTATACGGATGTTATGGTGAGTGATCAACTCCATAACATATTAGAAGCCAATCACTGTAATCGCGAGTGGTGAGTGAAACACGAGTGACAGAGTGCATACTCAGGTTAACTACGTTGTTAATCCGGAGGTGAGGTTTTCTGGAAAGTAGGACACGAAAGAGCGAAGGACGTTCCTTCCTTCTGGAGTGCTCAGTCGTACTGAGCAACCCACTCACGGGAATCCAGCAGAAAAGACGTGAGTACATCCCTAGAAGACCTGTGATCACGGGGAGGTCTCGGTGTGAACCGAATCAAGGATCATCACAAACATACAGATTACACTTTTATTTCTCACTTTCGACACATTACATTTGTTACACAACCTCTACTCATCTCCAAGATCTTACAACCCATCATTCTCACTGACCGTGGGCACACCGTGACCACGGCCAATTCAAAGACTTCCAACTCTTAAAACCATCTCCCTGAGGATTCGACCTTCCTTATCACTAGCTACCTATTCAGAAGAGGAAGATTATTTTGGTGAGCCTGCGACAACTCCATCAACACCTCTGTTTTCAGAAGGTTTTGTTTTAGAGGTTAGAATTCTGGTTTGTTTTGGGATTGAGATTAAAAGGCATTGATGATGCCTAAGGTTGTTTTAGAGTGTTGTTAGTGTGCCTTCTAGGTGAGTGTGTGCTAAGGGTCCTTAGGTTGTATTTTGTTAATTTTTGTTCCCTGTTTTTCCCTTAGTTTATGTCTGTGATTTAATGTCTGATAGGTGGTGGTTTGACTCTCGACAAAGGCAAAGGTATCGCCGGAGAGTCTACGCGTCAAGAGGTGGGAGTTTACGTTTCATACGTGTATACGAAATGTTTGATTTCGATAAGCTAAAATGTGACTTACATGATTTGTTTTGAATAGAGGCTTGACTGGAAAATACGTTCTGAAATCATGCTAGAATCATACGCTTGTGTGCCATGATTTATGCATGAAACGTTACCTAAAATGCTATGCATGTATGCTTGTCAATGCATTGGATGTTGGGCAATTGGTGATGTGTTTGTTGCTGGATTTTCATCCCAAGTGAGAGTGTTTTGTACAGACTTTGCATTTGATATGTAATCCATTCCTTCTTATGTTGGTTGAGGCTTTATTCTGAGTGGACTATGGTGTTTTGTTTGTGTCAAACACAAGAGGATTTTCTGGAAAAATATTCTGGAAAAACTCAGTTTTGTTCAGTCTTTAAATTGGATATGTAATCCATTCAATTGTGTGTTGGTTGAGGATTCTTTCTGAGGAGAATTTGGTATTAGGGGAGTGTCAAACACAAAGGAAAGGTTCTGGAAAAATATTCTGGAAAAATATTCTGGAAAAATATTCTGGAAAAACTCAGTTTTGTTCAGTCTGTAAATTGGATATGTAATCCATTCAATTGTGTGTTGGTTGAGGATTCTTTCTGAGGAGAATTTTGTATTAGGGGAGTGTCAAACACAAAGGAAAGATTCTGGAAAAATATTCTGGAAAAAAATTCAGTTTTTGATCAGTCTCGTATATTTCTGGAAAAATATTTGGTATTTTGCCGTAAGCTGGAAACACTCCAAATTAGTTTCGATTGATGCCCAATGTCGTGTAATTTTCGTATGATGCATCTGTGATTTGAAATTTATACTATTCAAGTGTGTTTACATGTAAGAACGTCCCTTGTTGGGACTGATTGATTTAGTATACGATTGTAATTTTCCTACATACGAACTATATACGTATTTTCTAGGAAAATTGTGGAATTGACGGACGTTGCTAATTGATCAATCAGGGTAAGTAATTGGAAGGATTCCCAGGTAAAGGGGAATGGTTACTTACTGTTTTGGAGGGTTACGAAGGAAATTGATTGTGTGCCTAGCTGAGTGACGACTAGCAGGACACGTTGGACCCGAAGGGTCATTTACTGGTACCGATGAAATGTTCTATGCATGCATGCTGAGTAATTGAATGTGATAGATGATTTGCTCCATTTAATTACAGATAACATTGATGGTAAGGGGTATTTCTGGATATTATTATGTTTTGACGAAATGGAATTAAAACCATCAATGGGCTTTGTGCTACCTTTTAGCGGGGGTAGTCCGAAAGCAACCAATGTCTGCCCCGTTAGTTTTGGACGTATTAGCCCGACTGATTTTGATGAATGTGGATTTTAAAATGCATAAGATTTTTTCTGTATGGTCATTTATGCATTTCTGGAATTTATTGTGGTTATATGCATTATAGCGAGCATGGATGATTAAATGAATTTTCTGATCACGTATGTTTAATAAATTGATTTGGTTATGCCTCTATTCCCACGGCTACGTGTATGACGCTGTAACTTCCACTGAGATTTTATTATCTCACCCCCCTCTTTTCCCCTTTTCAGGGCTAGTACGTGATCGTCTAGACGTTGTCGCAGAGGTTTAGTCCCGGTGTCTTTCTATAGGGCTGGACTATGCATTCACACGTTTTGGAGACTCGGCATGCTTTGTAATTATTGTATTATGAGCATACATGCTTGTGTTGGATTTCATTCTCTGAATTGCACTCGTTGTGGATTTATTTTCGGTTATGTTCATGATTATGCATGTATGATTCACATGACTGATTTATGAGTTGGTTTGAGTGCCATGGGCATGTGTTAGTCCATTTGGGCTTGTGAGTTATGGTTTCGCAGATTAAAGACTTCCGCTGATTTTTATATGACTCCATTGAATGTTTAAGCCGAGTTTAAATTGAAACGTGCTATGCTCCAATTTATTTTATAAAAATTCAAATTGATACGTAATTTTGGGTTTGTGATTTGTAAGATTAAATTAAGCCTTGCGTGACTTCGATTGATTCACGTGTTGGGTCAATCGAGGCTACGCGGCGGTGAGGTTCCCATTTATCGGGACCGGGTCCTCACATTAACCCAACAAAGCCTCTGTCCCCCAACATCCACTGGGCGCCAAGGATGGAGGGCTTCATACTGAGCCTCCCAAAAGGAGGAGTTTTCCTGAAGCTCTCGACGCATGAGCACAGGGGTGTTAAACATAAGTAGTCTTTGTGTACCACCCAAATGGAAACAAACTACATCCGGAGGTAGGGGTGGATCTTTAAGAAGATGACTTCGAAGAAAACCCACCGCACTTCGACTGAGCCTCTCCTGACCCGACGAAGCTGGAAGCGTGAGAGGAGGAAACTCTGAAGCACGAGGAAACCTTCCAGAAATAACCTCCACATAAGTCCTACCATCACGTTCCCGTACAGGGACCCGGGGTGCAGGCAGCGGGGGCGACTGCTGGGACGAAGAACCAATACCATGATCCTTGACCCCAGGCAACGAAGCACGACGCCCAGCTCGAGACGTGTAACGAGCTACATTGAATCGCAGCTTCTTGTGATGTCCAAAAGTTTCAGTGAGCCTCCGTTGCCTGAAAGGCTCCTGAGAACCACAGCGTGTAAACTTTATAAAACCAAAACGTAGACCCCTTGTCGATCGACGGTTAGCAATAAAAACATCGGCCACTGGTTCAATGGAAGCAATCTCACGAAACAACCGAGTCGCATTCCACTCGACAGGGATACCCTCTATGTAGTAGGATATGTAACGATCTTCAGGAAACACCTTGGCAGGATCCCATGCAAAACGTGACTGATTATCCTGTTTCCGTGCACCTTGAGCATGCAAACCAACCACAGGGGCTTTACCAGCGTCCTGACGACACTGGGGCAAGGAATGAGTTGGGGCGAATGAAGTGTTTGGAGTGTGGTTGGTGGTGGGTGTAGAGAGCGGTGGGAGGGTTGGTCTTTGAGAGAGAGACATTTTTAGTTGAATTAAGATATGAAGTTAATCCATCTTTAGTTGCTCTTGTCAACACATCCTTGAAAATATCAGTAATCCTTTGGTAATTCAGCCTCTGAAAATTTTCTGACGTCAATGATTTTCAGAATTCAGAAGGTCGAATTCTAACTCTTCTCCAGGGAATCCATCAGGAATTTCTTTTCCAAGTCGCGGGCTCGGCAGACCATTGCTTTTGGACACAACTAGAAGGCTTTCCTGGGGTATCTCCAGTTTGTATGTTAAGAGCTTAGCATACTGGTTTAAGAGATGGAACATACAATCATACACATAGTCCAACTTCAACTCCTTTTGAATGAACTTACTTGCTGCATTTCCCTTTGGGTGCTGAACATGCACGTGCATGCCGCAAGAACAAAAGCCATCCCTGTTGATTCCGAATTGATGATCAAGCACATCTGTATGCACCATCACCTGAATTTTGGGGCAGTAAAGTGCTTCTAGAAAGAGCAGTTTGACTAATGATAGACCCTCTCGAACCTAAATCATTGCACTGGGCTTCATCTTTGCCTGAAATTCTTTGACAAAAATCTTCTTGGAGATGCTGCTCCTGTAACATGCTCCCTGGAATGCAACTCTGGTTTTGTATCTCAGAATTCCACTGGTCATGCAATGCTGAATCTTGGGTTTCAACAGAAATGCCGTTAAAATCATTTTGAGATTCTGGAACTAACTGTTGCGGCCTCAACTTCTGTTGCATTTGCGGTGACTTTTGATTCAGTGATGAGCTCATATCATGCTCTTCAGATGGCAGAGAAGGATTTTGAGCAGTCCTCGTCTGGTTTCCAGCAGAATTTTGATGGAATTGATTTTTGTAACTCGGACATCTGAAGCTGTTGAGATGGTTGTGAGTGTAAGCCTTCGCTAAGCTCTATTCCAGGCTCATATTTCATTTGCATACAAGAATTAGATGCCAGCTGAGTCTGGGAAAAGGCATCACTCTTCAATATATGCTGGCGGTGCTGACTTTGCTGCTTTTGTAATCGCTGATACTGAACTAATTGTTGCAGGATGTTGTATCCAACTGTAGAGTTCCCAATAGCAGATCTCTGCATCCATCTGTCAGCCGCAAATTCATTGACAGAAATGGCACGTTGCCCATAGGTTAGTGGCGACACCCAATAAGCCCAACTCCACCAAGGTTTAATCATGCCTTTTCAGAATAATAAATCTACCCAATAAGAATATAATCAACAGTGCTGCCGACCCACATGTTTTAGCCTAAACCATATCTCGTGCAATTGATCCCATCATCCGAAATAGACCTAAAGCCACCACAGCTGTGGATCCAACAATTTCTGGTGCTATGGACCCACCACTACCATCAGAAGCATCTTCATCAACTTCAATCATGTCTATGCCAGCTTTTCCTCCAATCTCATTATCAACTTTAAGAAAGCAACTTGTAGAGGTCTTCTTTCGCATGTTGTTAAGTTCCAACTCCATTTTGTACTGAAACAATGTCCTACCATTTTTATTCAAGATAATATTGGCAGCTGGTCTGTGGATTGCACTCCCAGCATGAGCTTCGAACTCCCAGCATAAGTTCCGTCTCAGGTCTTCCCTCGCTATAAATACTACATCGGCATGATTTGCAGAATCATTCGTCATCTTCATCCATTTTACCAGCTAATTTTACAAGATCTTCGACAAGTATTTTTCCTTCTTTATCTTTGGCAAGGTTGAAAGTACACTCAAGGAGAGGCATGGGAACGGTAGTTGGCTGGAGGCACTCCTCATTGATATCATTCCTCGGATCTACAATTTCTTTACAGAAGAATTTGACCGTCTCTTCGTCTGACATGCCATGATCCTTCATGTAACACTCAACACTTAAAACCACATGCTTCCTTTGCTGATCCAACTCGTGGGACACTGTGTCATCCATGAGCTTACATATAACAGTTGAAGCTCTTACAATCTTAGGATCATTCCGCGCCCACTCAAAGGCTTCTTCTGCTGCCCATCTTAAAGAAGACGCATGAGGCCTCTTAGGAGCAACGTATGAGTATGAAGGGCTAGCTGAAAGATAAGAGCTTTCGAAGGCTGACGGAGAAGGGCGCACACCAAGTAACACTTCTGGCCTTCTGGGAGCTCCAGTAGGTTGGCAATGACTGGCAGCAAAACCGGAGCTTTAATAAGCCACTGGCGGAGAGCGCGGTCTTGTACAGCTTCAAGAGGACTCCCTTGTTCTCCTTCACCTGTTGCTGCGCATCCTCGTCGTCTCCGGAGTCGGTGTCAAAGGAGGATGGGGATTGGGTAGTGTGGATGTCATGATCAGCTCTGCTTTTAGGGTTCATTCTCCCTTCTTTTTTTTATTATTTTTTTTAATGCACCACAGTGATGGTAATTAATACTGTGATCTTCAACATGCCAAGCAAACACACTAAACATCATTCCGATATAGAGCATGGGATCAGTTACACCCGGAATGGCTGTTTCAAGCAGTCACAGCGTGGATTCTTCAAATTCCATTGGCTGCTTCGAAGTGGAGCACCAGGAGATGACGAAAAAGCATGTTCTCCTACTCATGAAGGTAACCCTATCATTGTTATCCCATGCTGCGAGAAACAGAGGTTGCACTCTGGTGGTAAACCTGAATCCCTATCTTTAAGCTTCAGGAGCTATTTTCTTCTGCCTTGAGAAGACATCCATTCCACTTGAAGCACCACTAAGCATTTTGATAGGAAATTTGCAAAACGTGGAACAACTGGTAGAGAGTCTTCAACTTCTGGACTTATACAGAACCACAAAGGGGTAGGCAGTCCAGCACAAAAACAGTACTGGTAGATCCTTTGCCAACAATTTTCTCACTTGGTAATTTCAGAAGCACTGCAGATGCCTTCGTATCAGATTCATTAGAGACTATAATAATCGCACGGTCAAGCAAAGTTCCACTCTGCATCAGTACCATCAGACACTGCATGTGATACCACAAAAGGGTCGCTTCCTTTTCCCGTTAAAATATAGGAAGGGTTGCTAGGCATGCATGGACAACGTGACAATATACAGGAGGAGATATTGGAGGGTTCTTGAATCCTTGGTCGTAACGAGTCTTCTGGTGCTGACAAGGTGATGAAGTTCGCATCATAACTACCACCAAAAACCTCACTTTTTTTTTCATTTTGCTGCACCACCCGCGAGCGTAAATTATTTGCTGCACCTTCGTCACCTTCAGGCTCAATTATTTGCTGCACCACCAAACATACTTCTACAAAACTGTGGATCAAATATTGAGAATGGATTCACAGTGTCGGCCTCAAATAGAATAGAGAGAGGATTTCTCTTACGTAATGAAACTTCATTTGGATCATCGATATCCATTGGATCGTCTTTAGGAACAACAATAGCATTGTCCCCAGCACTTGCTCTCCTCCATTGAAATGAGTAAAAACGGCTGCATTGAGAGCACCACCGTGAGCCTCTAGTTTTTGCAGCGCGACATCCTCGGTAGCTCCTATGATGCTCATAAATGTATCAATTGACTCTTGATTAGGTCTCCTTTGAATTTCCCATTCTTCAGATGTGCCCACATGCCCTTGATAATTGGACAACGATTGTTCTGGACAGTGAGCAGATGGCAACGTTTACTTAGTGGAACTGTTGACAGTCTACTAGCATATGTACCAGTAAGTCCTTTAGAAGCCTCGTTGATATCACATTGCTTGTAGGCTTCAATGAATATAAAACGTTTTATATGGTCAACAGCAAATGCAGATACTATCTGTAATTTGGCTCCTCTTGCTCAAGAGGTTGCTGTTCACTCTAAATCTCAAACCTATCCCATTGGTCCCTTTGTTGCCTCGAGAGTGCCATACTGCACAACTATATAATTGTTACTCGACACATACTAAATATGACACTAGGAATAGGAGTGGTACCTGGTGGAGAGGCATGCACCGGACGATAGCATATATTGGGAAACAAAATACAGATTTTTGGAAATCACATGCACACATGCAATGCACACTAGGCAATTACATCAACACTCATAGAAATCATCATCAAACATCAAGCAAGTATAGACTCACATGACATTCATATACGGCAGTACACATCACCATATACATTCATACACAGTCGGTAATGACAAGAAAGATATATGAACAATCAGCATATTAGTTTATTATTCCTATCATTTAAACATTAAAACTTAATCCCGTTTTAGCCATAGTTCCCTTTCAGTATTTACCCCTAGGTGAGTGAGTGTGTGCCCATGTTCTTGCCTGAAATCACCAAAATCAACAAATAAATTAGCATATAACAAATTATATTCCCTAAACCATGCTCCGCTACCAAACTTGTAACGACCCCAATTCCTAATTATTAATAATTGCTCCCATTAAGGTCATTACCGCCGTGAAACCCAAATAAGCCTAAATGACACCTAAGACCCATTTGAATCCCACCAGGCTACTCTTAAATTTCTGATTTTAAGCTTGTTAATCTTATTGCTTATCAATAATTGGAGCATGATATTGGACACATGTTCTGGTATCATACGAAGTAAATAAAACATCAGCGGAAGTCTTAAATTAAATCAATCATTGGGTTCATAACACACAAGTCCCTTAGGGATCCAACTAAACAACAAGAAATGTTCCAACAAGTTTTGGAAATAGCAAACAAGGATGAGAGCTCAAAATAAACCAGAAAGTTGTCCAATCATTCATGTTATATGCGCAAGTAACAAGTATGGAAATATAATGCGATATCGCCCCGCCGTGAAGCCTTGATCTCACACACTGGTACCATGAACAAAGGATGTACCTAAGCCTGAAAAATGGTAAAAATAACGGTATGAGATTACAAGAATCTCAGTAGGGTCGCAGCATCATAAGATCTACAGAATCCCTAAACAAAAATCTCTCAATTCACATAAGATCATTCCCTAAACAACTAAAGGGATCACGCAATTCAACAATAAACCAAAAGAGGTTAAAGTCGAAGTTATGGCTGAGGGAGGACCACACTTCCGAAAGTTCAGAAGTACACAGGCAGATGAAATACAACAAAAACGCACTCAATGATGAATAAAGGTCATCCCCTTCCACTTGTGTTGTCCAAGACTTACTGCACAAAGGGTAGATGGTTAACACACAAGCTAATTAGTAAGTCTTTCACTTTATCCCCGCAAGGATAAGTCGACTAGCCCCACATGGACAAGTCTTCCCTAGTCACATACCTACTAGGGCATCCCAAATCCTGCAAGATAAGGGCTTCCTGTCCCGCAAGACAGGGATCCGGCCCCGCAAGGACAGATATCCAGCGTGCACTTACTGGTTCACCTCCCATACAACTCCCACAAATCGGTAAGTACCTCTCCTCTCCCTAGGAGCATCAGTGCTTACCCTGCCTGGCCAGTGGAACAGGATCCTGACACACAAACACGTACAAGCACACACAGGCAAGTACAAAGCATAATACCATAATAGGGTATCCTCAATCATGTCAGAAAACAATCAACACATCCAATTCATATAACAATAGCATCCCTAGGCACTCAATTCCTAACTCAGGGGTTCGATATAGCCTAGGAGATTCATATTTCATTCCGGATTTCATATTCACACCCTACAATCCAATCACAAACAAATACAACAAGGGCAGGTAACAAAAACATCAGATAAGAGCAGGGGTTTCTGGAGAAACCGATGAGGCATAGATCCTACCACTCTTGTCTCTGAACAATAAGCTACTCCTTTGCCTTTATTAGGTAAAACCGAACCACATATAATATCACCAGGCAAAGACAAGAACAAACTAAGCATGCATATTCAATAGTCAATTGAATACCCTATTTTCTTACCAATACCACTCACCAAACCTATCAGAAAACCACTGATCAGATGTTGCAGGTGCCTTCCCCTTGGATGTGTGATGTGATAGCCAGGAACTTATCAAGAATCAACCTGAATTTACCATTCCAATTAACTATGTAAATCCTGTCGCTAAAACATAAACCAGAACAATGTCCAATCTTTCAAGTTATATGCGCAAGTAACAAGTATGCAAATGTGATGCGATATCGTCCCGCCGTGCAGCCTTGATCTCACACACTGGTACCACGATCAGAAGATGTACCTAAACCTGAAAAATGGTAAAAACAACGGTTTGAGATTACAAGAATCTCAGTAGGGTCGCAGCATCATAAGATTTACAGAATCCCTAAACACAAATCTCCTAAATCACATAAGATCATTCCCTAAACAACTAAAAGGATCACGCAATTCAACAATAAATCAAAAGAGGTTAAGGCTGAGATTATGGTTGAGGGAGGACCACACTTCTGAAAGTTCAGAAGTACACAGGCAGGTGAAATACAACAAAATTACACTCAATGATGAAGGAAGGCCATCCCCTTCCACCTGTGTTTTCCAAGACTTACTGCACAAAGGATAGATGGTTAACACACAAACTAATCAGTAAGTCTTTCTCCTTATCCTCACAAGGACAAGTCGACTAGCCCCACATGGACAAGTCTTCCCTTAGTCGTAACCAGGGCATCCCCAAATCTCGCAAGATAAGGGCTTCCAGTCTTGCAAGACAGGGATCCGACCTCGCAAGGACAGATATCCAGCGCTAGCTTGCTGGTTCAACACCCATACACCTCCCATAAATCGGTAAGTACCTCTCCTCTCACTAGGAGCATCAGTGCTTACCCTGCCTGGCCAGCGGAACAGGATCCTGACAAACAAACACGTACAAGCACACACAGGCAAGTACAAAGCATAATACCACAACAGGGTATCCTCAATCATGTCAGGAAACAATCAACACATCCAAATCATATAACAATAGCATCCCAGACACTCAATTCCTAACTCAGGGGTTCGATATAGCCTAGGAGGTTCATATCTCATTCCAGATTTCTTATTCACACCCTACAATCCAATCACGAACAAATACAACAAGGGCAGGTAACAAAATAACATCAGAAAAGAGCAGGGGTTTGTGAAGAAACCGATGAGGCGTAGATCCTACCTCTCTTGTCTCTGAACAATAAGCTAATCCTTTGCCTTTATTAAGTAAATCCGAACCACCTATAATATCACCAGGAAAAGACAAGAACAAACTAAGCATGCATATTCAATAATCAATTGAATACCTTATTTCCTTACCAATACGACTTACCAAACCTATCAGAAAACCAGTGATCAGATGTTGCAGGTGCCTCCCCCTTGGATGTGTTATGTGATAGCCAGAAACTTAACAAGAATCAACCTGAATTTACAATTCCAATTAACTATGCAAAACCTGTCGCTAAAAGTAGGGCATAGGACGATTTCGTCTCATCCTATAACAACGAAGTATTTACATCCAAGCTTCGATTTATATATGGTTGGAAATAGAATGAAAAAATCTTTCCAACGACATATTATTTGCAAGATTCCAACAAACGAGTAGAAAGTTATACTATTTTGAAGTTTAAGAAGATTTGGCGAAAACCTAATTCGGCCGCTGATTTTCAAAGTAACATTAGACAAAGAAATAATAACCTCCCGAAGCAAATAAAACTATGGTTGGAACGAGGATGAAGAGAGCTTTCCAACAAGCTATTACTCTCAGAGATCCAACGAACGATGAGTGAGTTATGCTGGTTTGACGTTTCTGAAAATTCTTACGGCTAAAGGGAGGTATAGGGTTTTAAGCCTATACGAAATTGGTAGGTTTTCTATGAATAATTCTTTGTGAGGTTGGCTTTCTATTTATAATGAATGGGTATAGAATTATGATTACTACTTTAATCACTTTATCTAAATAGAATAATTTATTAGATAACTAAACTCTAAACTCTTTAATTATCTTCCCCTATTTTTAGGGACTTTAATATCTAAGGCAACTATCTATCCTTAATGATGATTCCTAAGGCAATTACTCATCTAAAAGAACCTATATCTAAAGGAATTAGAAACAAAATAATTTACTAAACAATCTTACCAATTTCGGCCATCACACATCCTTTCCTTCAGGGGAAAAATCGTCTTTTCACCTGCACTGGCTTTTGGACTTCTAGGACTCAAAATTCGGGGTCTTACATCCTCCCCTCCTTATAAGAATTTCGTCCTCGAAATTTTGAACATAAGTACCTAATCAAACAAGTAAGGAAATTTTGCATGCATAGACTCCTCAGTCTCCCAAGACTTCTCCTCAATTTGGCCATTACGCCAAACAACTCGTACCATAGGCACGCTTCGACTGCGAAGCTGTCGAACTGACCGATGTAGTATGGCAACTGGCTGTAAGGGATAGGATAGGTCTTCAGCAACTTCAACTAGCGATTCTTTAAACACATGAGCAGGATCTCGTATATACTTTTTTTTTTTTTTGAATGAATTCGATATTGTATTAAAGCATAACTATATTACATATGCGACGTACAAAGAACTATTGTCGTGAGGCGATAAACCAAATGAAACTTCAAGATGCCATATAGACAACATACAGCAGCTGGAATTTTCACCAGTCATACATAACCACCACACCCCTACATAGCCCTTAAAGAGAGGAAATCCCCTGAAGGTAGGAAAGTCAGACAATCAGGACAACCCCCCTTCAGATTGTATTTCGCCCAGCAGAAACCATGCCGAATGGCATTGTAAAATAAATCCTCCGCACTGCACACCTCACTCCTGAAAACTCGAGCATTCCTTCCCAGCCAAATGCTCCACGTGAACGCGAAGAGTACTGCATACCAAAGATCCTGCCATCGGGATGGGATGGAGAAACCTGCCCACTGCACAAACAATTCTGCCACAGACCTGGGTTGAACCCAACTTAAACTCCAATGTCGGAATAGTAGTGACCAACACTTCCATGCCAGATGACAATCCAATAAGATGTGATTAGAGTTACCTTCCACCAAACCACAAGCCTCACATGCCCCTGCAGACCCTGGTAAGATCCCCATGCGAATTAGCTGTGCTTTGGCCAGAACCTTCTCCCAGCATGCCAGCCACATGAAAGCTTGCCACTTGGGTGCCCCTTGTTTGCACCAAACATTGGGAACCCGCTGCTCATCAGCCGTAAACATATGTGCTTCCAGTGTTGTATAACAGCGGTGTACTGTGAATGGTGTTAACTGCTCATCCCACAGCAACTCATCATCCTGTCTCACCCGCGGCATAGCATGGTTCAACATGGAGAGTAACTGGGTAACCTCCTCCTCCTCCCACACAAACAATCTTCGTCGCCATACCAAATGCCATTCCCACACCTGATCCACTAATACCCCAAACTGCACCAAGGGTCCTTCTTTCGCCAACGATAAATCATACAATCTAGGAAACAACAACAGGAGAGGCCGAGTGGCAATCTTGCCAAAAAGCAATATAATTACCTTGACCCGCTCGCCAGCGATGGAACTCAGATTTACATTGTCCATTAGGTAAGAGGCTACGACTGGTCTGTACCACCCCTTGCCAAATCACAGAAGCATTCATCACCGGGCAATCGATCCCATCATGTTTTAGGCGAGGATGATATTTCTGCTGGATCACCTGTTTCCACAATGAGCAGGTGTCAGTTGCAATTCTGGCACTCCACTTGGTAAGTAAAGCCTGGTTCCGCAATTGTAAACAACCAATCCCAGTACCGCCTCTATTCTTTGCACGAACCACCACGGACCAGCGCACTTTGCACAAACAACGCTTCTCTATTTGTCCGGCCCACAGAAAACGACGCATCCACTTCTCCAACTCCTTGCGTACACTGACAGGCATCTGAAAAAAAGTCATATAGTAAACAGGAACACTACTCAATACCGATTTAATCAAAGTCAGTCTTCCTCCCATTGATAGCAAGGACCCCTTCCAAGAACTCAATTTGCTTTTGAATCTGTCCAACACTGTTTTCCAAGTGCTGCGACGGCGAGGATTCGCTCCGAGGGGAATTCCCAGGTAAGAAAATGGCAAAACCTGCAACTTACAGTGGATCATAGAAGCCAAGGCCACCGTTTCACCGTGGGGTATGTTGATACCAACTAAACCGGATTTATGAAAGTTGATCTTCAGCCCTGAGAGTAGTTCATAACTTCTCAGGATTTGTTGTAAGCAAACCACGCCCTGCGGATCACCATTACTGAACAAAATGACATCGTCAGCGTATTGTAAGTGTGATAAGACACAATTTCCAATGGAAATGCCCTGAAATAAATTGCACTCCTCAGCTCTGATCAATAGCCTAGATAGCACCTCTGCCGCGAGATTGAATAGCAAAGGCGAGAGTGGGTCGCCTTGACGTAGACCACGGCCAACTGGAAACTCAGTGGTTGGTGCCCCATTGATGAGAATGGCGCAGCGAGCCGATGAGATGCAGCCATGAATCCATTTCCGCCACTGCACTCCAAAGCCCATACATTCCATAACTTCAAAGAGGAAATCCCAATTAACTGAATCATATGCCTTCTGAAAATCTAATTTCAGACACCATCCCTGCCGCTGGGACTTTTTCATAGTGTGTAATATCTCATTTGCGATCATGATAGAGTCTGCAATGTAACGGCCTTCCATAAATCCTGTTTGGAATGGAGAAATGAGCTGATCCATCACACTCTTCAACCTCTTGGTCAAGATCTTTGCAATTATCTTGTACAGACTATTAATGAGGCTAATAGGTCTGTACGAGTTAAAGTCATCCGCGCCTGCTGTCTTTGGCAGCAATGTGATGAAGCTATTGTTGATCCCCTTAGGAAGCACCCCGCTGCCATGAAAATCATTCACCATCGCAACAATGTCCCTGCCAATTACAGACCAAGCTTGCTTGATAAAATGGAAATTGAAACCATCCGGTCCAGGGGCTTTGTGGCTGCCACAATCCCATACTGCATTTTTAATTTCCTCCGCGAGGAAAGGAGCCTGTAGCCGATCCGCCGATGCAGTGGATAGACTGGGTAAATTAAGACTGCCCAGACCCAACCATCGAGTACCTTCAGCTGCAAACAATCGCTGGAAATGATCCACAGCAGCTCCTCGTATTTCCGCAGGCGTTGTGAGTTCTCTGTTATGCACGCGGATGGAACCAATAAAATTATATGCACGCCTCAGGTTAGCACTCAGATGGAAGAATTTGCTGTTCTTGTCACCCAACTGTAACCATTGTTGCCTAGACTTCTGTCTCCACATTGACTCAAGTTTCTGCTTTATATCCCACTTCTGATTTTGTAGCTCATGGTATCTATCATTCGACCCAGCACCCAGCGCTCCTCTATGCTGATCAACAGAATCAATTTCAGCAAGGACTGCTGTCAGTTTGTTCTCCAATGCGCCGAAATGAGTCAGATGCCACTCCCTTAATTTTTGTCTCAGGAAAGACAATTTCTTCACCACGCAAAAATCTCCAGGGAAGCGAACTCCAGCTTCCCCCCAGAATCTTTCCACTGTCGGCAGAAACAGAGGATCCTCCCACCAAATATCCCATGACCGAAACGGTTTACTGCCCCATTGATATGTATCTGCCTTCACTATTAAAGGCACATGATCTGAGAACCCTTTAGCCCCTGCATAAAGTCGATGACGACTAAACTGGGAACACCAGTGAGGGGATGCCAATACTCTGTCTATCCGCGAAGCACAATGGGAAGTAAACCAAGTGTAATCCTTACCAATGAGAGGTAAATCAACCAAACCATTCCTATGAATAAACAACAGCAGGCGAGATGCAGCTAATTGATTAAATGACGTACCCAATCTTTCTGCCGCCACGATGGACTCATTGAAATCACCAAGAATCAGCCATGGAATGGTATCCGCCCCCTTCCTTTGTTCCAGTTCCTCCCAAAGTGTTCTTCGGTCTGTCACTGTATTAGGTGCATGCAACCCCACGCAGATAAATGTAAACCCAGTATCTCGCATTTGTATCTTAAGTAGCATCCAACGTTCAAATTTTTCCGCTCCAATAACTTGTACAACTGACTCATTCCAAAAACATGCAATACCTCCAGCACTCCCACAAGCATCGATGGTGTCCCATTTAATGTTATTACCAGCCCAAAATCGGGCCACCAATCTGTCAGAAAACGTCTCCCTTTTGGTCTCACATAAAAATAAAATGTTAAGCTGTTCTTGCCTGATAAGAGAACGAATTTGACTCTCTTTCAGCTTCCCCCTGCATCCTCTGATATTCCAAAACACTATATTAACCATAGGATGGAATGATCCCTAACCAACAGCCACCACGACTACATTAAGTAGTGCAGTGGGCGTGCCACTCCTTATGCTCCTCTACGATCTGTTCCTTCAGCTTACGTCGAATTGCGGCTTTCGTATTTTTGCGACTGAGACCCAATTGTTCCACTACAGCCATTGTTCTCTGCACTTCCACATCTACTGAACAAGCAGCCACATCAGAGGTTACACTATCAATACGGGGCTGAAGATCGTCACTTTTATCCACACGCTCGATGAGGAATGAAGGATCCTCAGCTAATACGGCTAACCCATCACCAATCGGAAGGCTGGCCTTCCCAGAAGAGAGACTCCCAGTAGGTTTGATATGTTTGTGTTTTTTGGACTTACCAATCCGGCGTGTGCCAGGCTTGCTGGAGTGCTCTACCCGCGATGCCTTGTCCCCTTCTAACCGCATGCGAGTGAAAGTCATGATCTCAGAGGAAGATTGTAAGGCACAAGAGTCAGCTGATATTTCTCCTGGAGCACACGCAGAGATGGTCTTACGATGGAAAGGAAGCTGATCCGCAGACATCAAGGTTTCAGGGTTAGGAACAGGGTCAGTAAAATTACTTAAGAAACCCCCACTACTTGTAAATTGACATAAATGTCCTTCCTGCTGCTGACCAGGATGCTGAGTCAGTCCCTCTATAACTTGCTGTTGTGGCACTCCCAATTGAGTGGACTGAGTATGGACCCCCCTACTCTTGCAGATGGGAGAAATGCCTACCGCCGTCTTCTTGCCATGCCCCATGATCTCCTTCTGACAACCAGCCTGATTTTTACTTGCCAAAATACTGCCCAAGCTCTTACCAACACAACTGTACCTGTCAACTGAAAGGTTGGGTTGGAGTGGAACAAAGAGGCTGTCACACCCTCCTGACACAGAGTCCTTGTTGCCTACCGCAAGCTCCACAATGTCTGCGTTTGAAACTTCCAACAGCTGCACTGTGCATGGCTGCCCATCGATCATCAGTTTCAAATTCTGCTGAATTTCCAACAGATTGGAGGTGACGATTTGCAACAAAGCACTCTCTAAGTGAGTCCATGTTGCTGTATACGGATGAACCTGAACCAAGGCACCAATGGGTTGTGTAATTTGTTTGAAAGCAGCTTCAAACCATACATTGAGAGGAAGCCCAACTATCTTCACCCAACATAATCGTTTAGGCTCCGTATCGACTATGCTCCATGGATGTAAATCATAGAACCTGGCAGTCCAAAAAGCCATATTACCTGTAAGTTCAGCCTGCATAGCCTCAACTGACTCAAAGATAAGTAATTTCTGCTGGAGACCCATATCGATACATTCAACGTGAGCAGGGATATTCAACTGAGTAGTGTAAGGTCTGCGAAGAAGACCGACTGCGCTTCGCTGAAGGCGCGTCGCAAGTCCTGGATCAGAAGAGAGCTCGACCAAAGTACCCTCAGAAACAGTTTTGGATGGAACTGCAGTGACTTCAACATATGATCTGCCATCCCTCTCCTTCAAAAGCTTAGAACCTGAAAAGGCACGAGTTGAAGGTACCTTAGAAGCAACCTCTACTGGAATATTTGGAACTTTCTGTGCCCGTGAAACCCCTGCCCCTGCTGTATACCGAGCCACGTTGATGCGTGTCCACGCATGTCCACCAAGGTGTGCGTTTAATCTCTGAAGTCGGGCAGCTTCCTGTACCCCACAACGTACAAACTTTACAAAGCCAAAGCGTAAGCCGCCCCTGGATAATCGACCCGCGAGAAAAACATCTACTACAGGCTCTACCTCAGCTATTGCCCGGAATAATTTGGCTGAGTTCCAACTCTCTGGAATGCCTTCAATAAAATAGGAGATATACCGGTCCATTTTAAGCACCTGTGCTGGGGACCATGAGGATTGGCTGGGTCCGAGTGGAACGTGGGCAGAAGGACTGGGTGGGGGAGAGGATGAGGAAGGACCCGCATGTTGTCCATGCATACGTTGCAACGGAGGAGTTGTTAGATGAGTATTGGTGTGAGTGTGTTTGAGGGGAGGTATAGAGAGCGGTGGAAGGGTGGGGTGTTTAGAGAGAGACATTTTTTCTCTGTCCAGCTGTCATCTCGCATATACTTTCTTAGCATTGTAATGCAAAATACATTGTTCTCATTTGCTTGATTAATATCAGGAAGTTCTTCATCTTTTGAATCATCAAAAGTCTCAATCTGGTCATTGTCCACCACATGCCCATCTTTATCACTTAAGCCTTTCTTCTGGAAAATCTTCAGAATCTTCAGCCTGTACTTTGGCACCTTCTTCTACTTCTCTAATTGTATCGAAATCATCTGTTTGTTCTCCACTTTCAACTGTTTCACCTTTCTCATCTTCATCAATTACCAAGAACATCATCATCATCATCATCATCACCATCATCAATAAACGCAAGGGTGCATGCTCTCTGTGATACTTCGAAGATCATTTTAGAATCAATATTTCCTACACTATTCTCAGTGTGCTCCTTTTCGTTGTTCACTTCAAAAGATCTTTGAGCTGGCATTCCTAAAGAACTGGGAACCGAAGCATAGAAAGAATCAAAAGTTCTTGATATTTCCTGTCAAGACTTTTCAGTGCTCCATGTGAATAACAAAGAGTTGTCAAACTCTTGTGGATGATCCCGATTTGATGCATTGGACTCAGCAGTAAAGTTTATCTCACGATGAGGAGAATATTCATCTGCAATAGTTTGAAACTTAGTTGAGCATGGGTATAAATACAGATCATCACCATCCCTTAACTACCATTGACTCTTCTCTAATAGGCTTTCTTCCTTTTCAAACTTCGCAGCAGCAGTTTCCATCTTTAAAATATTCTCCCTCAGAAATAGTGAATAACTCCTCCCACATGACAAGTCAACTGACTCAATATCGTGACAAAGGCACAAAGGATGCAACTGGCAACTGCAGTTGAGAAAAGCTACTTAGCAGTCCTGTTTACACAAACTGCTTAGAATAGTTCCATTGGTATTTGGAAAGATGCCAGAGCATGCCCCTTTTTTTTTTTAATCAGATGCCACTGAGCACGATGCTGGAAAAAGGCATCAGTCTTCAATATATGCTGGCGGTGCTGACTTTGCTGCTTTTGTAATCGCTGATGTTGAACTAGTTGTTGAAGGATGTTGTATCCAACTGTAGAGTTCCCAATAACAGATCTCTGCATCCATCTGTCAGCCACAAATTCATTGACAGAAATGGCACGTTGCCCATAGGTTAGTGGCGACACCCCATAAGAATATAGTCAACAGTGATGCTGATCCACATGTTTTAGCCATAACTATATCTCATGCAATTGATCCCATCATCCGAAACAGACCTAAAGCCACCACAGCTGTGGATCCAACAATTTCTGGTGCTATGGACCCACCACTACCATTCTGAATCTTTATTACCTTTAATCATGTCTATGCCAGCTTTTCCTCCAATCTCATTATCAACTTTAAGAAAGCAACTTGTAGAGGTCTTCTTTCGCATGTTGTTAAGTTCCAACTCCATTTTGTACTGAAACAATGTCCTACCATTTTTATTCAAGATAATATTGGCAGCTGGTCTGTGGATTTCACTCCCAGCATAAGTTCCGTCTCAGATCTTCCCTTGCTATAAATACTACATCGGCATGATTTGCAGAATCATTCGTCATCTTCATCCATTTTACCAGCTAATTTTACAAGATCTTCGACAAGTATTTTTCCTTCTTTATCTTGTATTGTAGAAGAAACAGCAGCTGGTAGGAAGTCCTCTCCTCTATACAGGACAAAGAACTTACTATCCCGTGAGAGCAGAATTCCTCCAATGAAAAGCTTTAACTCTTCAGCCATCAAATCACTACTAGCGTTCTGCACCCCTCTCTTAACTGCAATTTTAGCAATTTCACATTTTTCCCAGCCACCAACTTGATCACCAGTAGAAGCAGGTTTGTTGTTAGCTGCGGCTGCAGCCTAGGAAACATCTTCTGCATTTTTCTTTGATTCCTCATCTCTAAAGCTTGATATATCGCCTGGGTTGGATTCAGACTGAAGCGTGGAGCTGAAGGGAGGAAAGCTAGGCCAAGTAAGACTTTCTGCAGGGCGACCTCTAGTATTCCACCCAGTACTAGCAGTTGATGTTCCAGCTCCATCAGTCAAATCTCTGGAACCACCGTCTCCATCTAGTAAATCAAATAGTTTGAAAGAACTAGAACCATGATCATCACTCAAAGGAATGGATGAGCTCTTCTTGCAAACTTCAGAAAGATGCTCGGGTTTCACTGTAAGCACTTTTTGTTGTGAACCAAGCTTCACAGTAACATGAAAACAGCGTACAGCCAAGATATAAGCACAATTGGTGACACGCAGTGCCCTACTTGCGAATTGAAGACTACCTTTTGTCTCATCTGCATGAATCTGTGCAAGGGTAATGAATCTGCATGCACTGATCGAATACCCTAGCCTTTACCACCAGATACTACAAACACCTGTAGTTCTGCTTTTACGCCACGCTGAACAATACGATTTCCATAGGTCTTGTTGCACCCACATTTACTCTAGCACTCCTTTATGAATTTCCTTGTTAAATGGCCCTTGCATGGCTTTATTCTCCGACTCCTCTTCCTCAAATCATTTTGTAAAGGACATATGTCACAGTAATAGCAATGTCTCCTGTGAGGAAAGGTATAGGTACTCTTCTAGAGTGGAAAAAGTGCATTGCAGGGACTTCTCAAAAACAGCAGATATCTCCTCTTCAGAAGCATGGCAACATTCCAAGCAAAGCAAATACTGAACCCGGAACTCTCCAACCCAGGGACAATTTCTTACTGCCCTGAAATGGACACTCCTTCACGATGATGAGCCAGGGATCGAGAGGGGCTTGTTCGTCCTTGAGGATATTGAGAATATCGGAGACGTCGCGCGGGAGCTGATCCAGTACCATGCACACCTCCTCCTCTGAGTTCTGCACCGGTATTTACACAAACCCGATGGAACATAGATATGCATCAGTTCCAAAAGTGTTGATACCCATATATTTGCACATGTTTACTAGCCGTGGTATTATTTATGAATTCATCAATATCTTCTGCTGTCTTCTTAAGCTCTCCACTCCGTGAGTTTTGAACCTCCTTTGTCATTTCTTTTACTGTGTCTTGAAGAAACTTGGCATATTCTATTCTTGCATTTAGCTTTCTTTTCAAAGCCTCCTGTTCCTTCACCTTGTCCTGGAAAGTTGACGGCAACATGTTGGGAAACAATTTCAAGAATACTGGTAGTAAGAGCTCCATGAATGGAACCATGCCTAAGATCACATCCGCAAATAGAACTGGTGTAATTATATCTGCAGTAGTTCACGTCAGTTGTTGTCTGTCCCTTCTTGAAAGACCCTTCCCATTGGCACGTTTGACAAGTAACCTTGAGCTTATCCTAACATCAGCCCAAAGTAATTTTGTACCAAGAAAATAGTGCTGCAGTGTAGATTTAAACTCATCCTTCCAGTGGTGCAGCTTCGTAACTATCATAGATGCAACAGCTCTTAAAACAGGACCAATGCCTATAAGTATGGCCCACTGTATGGCCTTTGCCTTTGCTTTAGCCTCACTTAGATCTTCAACAGCTTCATCACGTTCTTCTGGTGAAGCTTTCTTCACCTGCTCGGCAGATTGTTGTTCATCCCTATCTCTGGACTCACCAAAGTCAGGCTGGCCAGCTAGCGTACTGAACATGGAAGCCGCCTATGTCTTCAACGAAGGAATATCATGCAACTCTGTGGCTACGTTCAGTGTTTGCAGTTCCACCGAGTGCATGTTGCAGCATCCTTGTCATTTTGCTGTCTCGATACTGAACATCACCACCTTGGCTTTCAGCACCCTCGCTCAACCCCTTTTTTTTTAAATGTTAATATTTTATTATTATTTTTTTTTCTTCAAACACATCAAAACTGCATCATGATCTCTAAGCTTGTACACACAAACCGTTCCACCTCCATGAATTTGTGTGTAGTGTGACGACATTACTCCAAACAAACAATCACCTAAAATCCTCAGATTGGTTTTCGGGCTCAGCTTGCCCTTCCTGCTCAATTAATGCATTTGGCTCCTCTTGCATATCAAGTTGTTGTTCGGTCTGAATCTCAAACCTACCCTGTTGGTCCCTTTGTTGCCTTGAGCGTGCCATACTACTCGATTACACCTTTACTACTCAATATATACAAAATACAATACTAGTAAAAGAGTGGTACCTGGTGGAGAGGCATGCACCGGACGATATGCATATGCTGGAAAACAATATACAAATTTTCGGAAATCACATGCACACATGCTATGCACACTTGGCATTGACATTAACACTCATAGAAATCATTAACAAACATCAAGCAAGCATAGACTCATGCATCATCAATCATATGCATATACATTCGATAATGACAAGAAAGACATATGAAGGCATATAAACAATCAGCATATTAGTTTATGATTCCTATCATTCAACCTTACAACTTAATCCCATTTTATCCTTAGTTCCCTTTCAGTATTAACCCCTAGGTGAGTGAGTTCTTACCCAAAATCAACAAATAAGTTAGCATATAACAAATTATATTCCCTAAACCATGCTCCGTTACCAAACTTGTAACGACCCCAATTCCTAACTATTATTAATTGCTCCGATTAAGGTCATTACCGCCGTGAAACCCAAATAAGCCTCAACAACACCTAAGACCTATTAGAATTCCACAAGGCTACTCATAAGATACCGATTTTAAGTTTGTTTATTTTGTTGCTTATCAATCAATTGGAGCATGATATTGGACACAGATTCTGGTAACATACGGAGTAAATAAAAACATCAGCGGAAGTCTTAAATTAATCCATTGGGTTCATAACACACAAGTCCCATAGGGATCCAAATAACCAGCAAAGCAAGAAATTCATCAACCAAATTTCGGAAATAGCAAGCCAAACGAATGCTTAAACATAAACCAGAACAATGTCCAATCTTTCAAGTTATATGCGCAAGTAACAAGTATGCAAATGTGATGCGATATCGTCCCGCCGTGCAGCCTTGATCTCACACACTGGTACCACGAACAGTGAATGTACCTAAGCCTGAAAAATGGTAAAAACAACGGTTTGAGATTACAAGAATCTCAGTAGGGTCACAGCATCATAAGATCTACAGAATCCCTAAACACGAATCTCCCAATTCACATAAGATCATCCCTAAACAACTAAAGGGGATCACACAATTCAACAACAAACCAAAAGGGGTTAAGGTCGAAATTATGGCTGCGGGAGGACCACATTTCCGAAAGTTCAGAAGTACACAGGCAGGTGAAATACAACAAAATCAGACACAATGATGAAGAAAGGCCATCCCCTTCCACCTGTGTTGTCCAAGACTTACTGCACAAAGGGTAGATGGTTAACACACAAACTAATCAGTAAGCCTTTCACCTTATCCTCGCAAGGACAAGTCGAATAGCCCCACATGGACAAGTCTTCCCTTAGTCACAACCAGGGCATCCCCAAATCTGGCAAGATAAAGGCTTCCTGTCTAGCAAGACAGGGATCCGGCCTCGCAAGGACAGATATCCAGCGTGCACTTGCTGGTTCATCACCCATACAACTCCCATAAATCGGTAAGTACCTCTCCTCTCACTAGAAGCATCAGTGCTTACCCTGCCTGGCCATCAGAACAGGATCCTGACACACAAACACGTACAAGCACACACAGGCAAGTACAAAGCATAATACCACAACAGGGTATCCTCAATCATGTCAGGAAACAATCAACACATCCAATTCATATAACAATAACATCCCAAGCACTCAATGCCTAACTCAGAGGTTTGATATAGTCTAGGAGATTCGTATCTCATTCCGGATTGCATATTCACACCCTACAATCCAACCACAAACAATACAACAAGGGCAGGTAACAAAAACTTCAGATAAGAGCAGGGGTTTCTGGAGAAACCGATGAGGCATAGATCCTACCTCTCTTGTCTCTGAAAAATAAGCTAATCCTTTGCCTTTATTAAGTAAATTCGAACCACCTAAATTATCACCAGGCAAAGACAAAACAAACTAAGCACGCATATTCAATAATCAATTGAATACCTTATTTCCTTACCAATATCACTCACCAAACCTATCAGAAACCAATGATCAGATGCTGCAGGTGCCTCCCCCTTGGATGTGTGAGTGATATCCAGAAACTTAACAAGAATCAACCTGAATTTACCATTACAATTAACTATGCAAAACCTGTCGCTAAAAGTAGGGCATAAGACGATTTCGTCTCAACCTAAAACGACGAAGTATTTACATCCAAGCTTCTATTTATATATGATTGGATAGATAATGAAAAGAACTTTCCAACGACATATTATTTGCAAGATTCCAACAAACGAGTAGAAAGTTATGCTATTTTGAAGTTCAAGAAAATTTGGCGAAAACCTAATTCCGCCGCCGATTTTCAAAATAACTTTAGACATAGAAATACTAACCTTCTGACGCAAAACAAAAAAAATGGTTGGAAAGCGGATGAAGAGAACTTTCCAACAAGCTATTATTTGCAGAGATCCAACGAAAGATGAGTGAGTTATGCTGGTTTGAAGTTTCTTCAAATTATGGTGGCTATAGGGAGGTATAGGGTTTTAAGCCTATACGAAATTGGTAGGTTTTCTATGAATAATTCTATGTGAGGTTCGCTTACTATTTATAATGAGTGGGTATAGAATTATGATTACTACTTTAATCACTTTATCTAAATAGGATAATTTACTAAATAACTAAACTCTAAACTCTTTAATTATCTTTCCCTATCTTTAGGGACTTTAATCTATAAGGCAACTATCTAGCCTTAAGGATAATTCCTAAGGCAATTACTCATCTACAAGAACCTAGATCTAAAGGAATTAGAAAAAAAATAATTTTCTAAACAATCTTACCAATTTCGGCCATCACACATCCTTTTTTTCAGGGGCAAAATCGTCTTTTCACCTGCACTGGCTTCTGAACTTCTAGGACTCAAAATTCGGGGTCTTACATCCTCCCCTCCTTATAAAAATTTCGTCCTCGAAATTTTAACATTAGTACCTAATCAAACAAGTAAGAAAATTTTACATGCATAAATTCGTCAGTCTCCCAAGACTGCTCCTCATTTTGGCCATTACGCCAAACAACTCGTACCATAGGTACGCTTCGACTGCGAAGCTGTCGAACTGACCGGTCTAGTATGGCAACTGGCTGTACGGGATAGGATAGGTCTTCTTCAACTTCTACTGGCGGTTCTTTAAGCACATGAGCAGGATCTCACATATGCTTTCTTAGCATTGAAATGTGACATACGCTTGTTTTCATTTGCTTGATTAATATCAGGTAGTTCTTCATCTTTAAAATCATCAAAAGTCTCAATCTGATCATTTTCTCCCACGTGTCCATCTTTATAGCTTAAGCCGTTCTTTGGAGAATCTTTCAGTAAGAATCTCTCTTTAGTTACGCTCCGAACAACCCTTTGCCCTGCTCCCAGCAACAAAGCTTTCCCAATGGCATACCTCTGCACCCATCTGTTAGCCGCAAATTCATTGACAGAAGTGGCATGTTGCTCATAAGTTAGTGTCGACACCCAATAAGAATATAAAAAACAGTGCTGCTGATCCATATACACTCGCTCGTTCTAGACTGGCATGCAGCTGATGATTTACTTTCTTATTTTCCTGTTTCCTGTTCAGCATCTCTCCTTAAAATTTAGCAGCCTGGTATACAGATAGCTCTGGCTCTGAGGAGGCATCCATGTATTCCTCGAAAGATATTCTGGTGGTAACTCTGGCCATAAGTGCGCGCATAAGGACACTTCTGAATTTATAATATTCGGGTATGCTCTCATGCCAGAATGCAACTTCCTCACAGCTCCCCAACCTTCACAAATGGAGGCGCACTAGGTGCTGGAGCTGATGCCGGTGCTGGTGCTGATGCTGGTGCTGATGCTGGTGCTGGTGCTAGGAAGCTTCTTCTTCTTCTCCCTTTTTTTTTTTTTGAGTTCACAATCATTCTTCAAATTCCTTTACCATAAACCCGTGATATTCTAACAAGCTTTATATGTCTTCCTCCTTGATCAGTTCTTCTTTCATCTCTAGGAACTCCAACTTTCTTCTTCTCTCTGAAACAGAATCTTCAGATGGCATGGAAGTCACCTGGATAGTATCAACGACCTTATCTAGCCAATCACACAACTGCTGGCGCATTTCCTCCACTGAAAGCAATCCATGCAATCCACGATCTCTACAAGCCTGATGAAGCTCGGCTTCTGAAAGGGATTCTATACCCTTTGCTCGAATCATTTTTATCATCATTCTTGATCCCTTGTATTCTTTTCTGGAGCATGAAACGTAGATGCATCAGTTCCAAAAAGGGCTGATGCCCATATATTTGCACATGTTTACTAGCCAAGCTCGGCGTTATTAGGTGTTTAGCACTTGAGAAGGTGGCCAAGCCGCTTAAATTGCCATGCAAATATTTCAACCTGGGATGTCCAGAGATATTCCCATATTATAGCAAATTGAAGCATGAAGCTGGTTGCAATCTCAGACCATATAATTGGCCATATGCGGGCTCAGAATACTGAAGTTTAAACCTCCCCCTATCATTTTCCTCTCTTGCTGGCTAAACTCTAGCTATACGTGTCATACCAGAAATGTGCTCCATTTTCTTGTTCTAATGTATTCCGGTTGAGTAACTCTCAACCCGTTACCTTCAACCTCCCCCTATCACATTAGGGATCAGCAGCTTCCCCGACGTCACACATCATCTTCAAACAGCCTTTGGCTCGAGCCTTCTCCTTCCCCTTGCTGGGCGAGACGAGCCTACATCCTCCATTTTCTTTCGAATTTTTTCTCTCTCCCCTGTTGCAGTTCGTGTTAGAAGCTCTTGTATTTTCCTATTTCTTTCTTCCTGCTCACGCCGGGAGCTTGTTCTGTGCAACCGGGAGCTTGTTTTATGGTTCGTTTCTTTCGTTCAGCTTCTCCTTCCCGTGCCTTACCTTCATTCCTCACCAGCCCTCTGGTGATACCCAGCTCGCAGCACTGTATCTTCTCTTGGAGCGTGAGCGTGACATGTCTAGGGCTCCTTCGTCATCTTCTTGCTGCTATGGGTTGTCGCCTTCGCTGATTGTGTTGGCTGTACAGGGGTCTTTGTGTCAACTAGCCCTTCTAATTCAGCTTCACCTTAACAAAGTCATGCACATGTTCACCATTTGGAGACCCAGCTGGTTTCTATTTGCGGATTCACCTATAGTTTTCCTTGATTTCCCCTGCCAAAGTCCCCATCTTCTTTTCTTCGACGGGTAAGGTTGGTGCTCTTTGCAGTTGTCACTTCACGCAACCTAGCCCTTAAGGCCTCTCCTTCGTTTTGCTGAGCTTCCTTGGCCTTTGTTTCTTCTCCTTCTCTGTCTTCCCTTGCTTTCGTTTCTTCCGGTCCGACTTGCTGTTGGAGATATTGCCTTTCTGGTTTCGCATCTGAGGGATGATCATAAAGTGGCTATGCACGCAGGATGCACTTCCAACCGTCGATATGTCAAAGCAATCGTTGCACAGTGAGCATGCATTAAGCATGCATGAAGATAGCTGGCTTTCCTTGCAAGTCGAATGAAGGCAATAAACAGTATCAGCTCTGCAAGCCCTTGCTACATCACGAGCAAAGAATACTTTTGAGGTTTGCCTTATCTCTGGAGTCATTTTAGCAAGAGCCAGAGAGAGATCCGATGGTTTAACCTGAAGCGGGCTGACCCTTGAAGCGGGCTGTGTGTTTTTGCTTTGGCTTGTATCTCTCTGTCAGTTCCTTTTGGATCAAAGATGAATTCTCACGGTGAACTTTACTGATAGAAAGTGACTGAGTTTGCGTTTGGTTATGGACATCAGCAACATCGCCTTTCAGCGCTCTGCGTAAGAATTTTTTATAGTAACTACGTACGTGTGGAAGTCGGTCTTTATTTGTTGTTCCTGCTTTGTCAAGTAGGCGTTTTATGCTCTGGAAGCCTGCTGAGAAGGGCATGTAACACTTCTGGCCTTCTGGGAGCTCCAGTAGGTTGGTAAGTTGGACCATCATTCGCTGTATGTAAGGCTGGCCAGTTCGTAATCAAAGTAAGAACCTGCATCTTCCCGCCTTGTAAATAGAAATAGGGGATCCTCTTGATCATTTGGTTGAGCAGCCCCTCCTGTAGCCATCTCGCCAGCACCTTCTGTAGCAACTTCTTGAGACCCGGAATCTGTACGATCGTACTAACTCCAACCATCATTCACGTTTGTAGTAACATCGGTCCCTACTGTAGCAAACTGTCGAGCTTGATCACCCCTTGAAGCATCTGCGGAAGACCAGGAATCTGAACAAATCGTATCGGTTCCCAACCTCCGCCTGTAGCTGAGTCGGCGTTTTCTCATGTTTCCAAGGCACTCTTTACACGAGTTCTAATTGCTGTTTCAGTTCACTTCCTCGTTTAAGGAGTAGCAGTCAAAGTGGCAGGAGCAGTAGCACTTTCGACTCGTTTATGGGATTGTATACCTTGACTCTTTTGTTTCCCTTCACCCGAGAGCTCTTCCCGTTGAGCTTGAGCTGCGACTTCACCGGCTGGTACTTCTTCTTCATCCTTACGGAAATGTCAAGAACAACTTTTATCTCCTTTGGCTCGGACTTTTTCTTTGAACAGCGCACATGTGAGATTCATCGACAATCAGAGGAGACCATTCTCGTTCAAGCATGCGTGTCCTCAAATGCTTCATCTATGAAACAGCCAGCAATAGCAATTGCCAGTGTTTTCGGAAGCATGCAAATCAGCTCTTCGACCTTCTCTTCAGTCAAATGCTCTAGTCTCAAACGCTTCCATCGACCAACGCGTGAAAGTTTTTTTTTTTTTTTTTTTTTTTTGGATACCATTAAGTTATAACTTGTTGTTGTTCGGTCTAAATCTCAGACCTACCCCGTTGGTCCCTTTGTTTCCTCGAGCGTGCCATACTACTCTATTACACCTTTACTACTCAATATATACTAAATACAATACTAGTAAAAGAGTGGTACCTGGTGGAGAGGCATGCACCGGACGATATGCATATGCTGAAAAACAATATACAAGTTTTGTTTTTTTTTGGAAATCACACGCACACATGCAAAGGTATTTTTGGCAATTCCATCAATACTTAAAGAAATCAAATATCAAGCAAGCAGAGACTCACACATCATCCACATTCCATAATTTACATCATCAATCACATGCATATACATTCAGTAATGACAAGAAAGATATATGAAGGCATATGAACAATCAGCACATTAGTTTATTATTCCTATCACTTAAACCTTTCAGTATTAGCCCCTAGGTGAGTGAGTGTGTGCCCATGTTCTTACCTGAAATCACCACCTGAAATCACCAAAATCAACAAATAAATTAGCATATAACAAATTATATTCCCTAAACCATGCTCCGCTACCAAACTTGTAACGACCCCAATTCCTAACTATTATTAATTGCTCCGATTAAGGTCATTACCGCCGTGAAACCCAAATAAGCCTCAACAACACCTAAGACCTATTAGAATTCCACAAGGCTACTCATAAGATATCAATTTTAAGCTTGTTTATTTTGTTGCTTTTCAATCAATTGGAGCATGATATTGGACACATATTCTGGTAACATACGGAGTAAATAAAAACATCAGCGGAAGTCTTAAATTAATCCATTGGGTTCATAACACACAAGTCCCATAGGGATTCAAATAACCAGCAAAGCAAGAAATTCATCAACCAAATTTCGGAAATAGCAAGCCAAACGAATGCTTAAACATAAACCAGAACAATGTCCAATCTTTCAAGTTATATGCGCAAGTAACAAGTATGCAAATGTGATGCGATATCGTCCCGCCGTGCAGCCTTGATCTCACACACTGGTACCACGAATAGTGAATGTACCTAAGCCTGAAAAATGGTAAAAACAACGGTTTGAGATTACAAGAATCTCAGTAGGGTCACAGCATCATAAGATCTATAGAATCCCTAAACACAAATCTCCTAATTCACATAAGATCATCCCTAAACAACTAAAGGGGATCACGCAATTCAACAACAAACCAAAAGGGGTTAAGGTCGAAATTATGGCTGCGGGAGGACCACATTTTCGAAAGTTCAGAAGTACACAGGCAGGTGAAATACAACAAAATCAGACACAATGATGAAGAAAGGCCATCCCCTTCCACCTGTGTTGTCCAAGACTTACTGCACAAAGGGTAGATGGTTAACACACAAACAAATCAGTAAGCCTTTCACCTTATCCTCGCAAGGACAAGTCGACTAGCCCCACATGGACAAGTCTTCTCTTAGTCGCAACCAGGGCATCCCCAAATCTTGCAAGATAAGGGCTTCCCGTCTTGCAAGACAGGGATCCGGCCTCGCAAGGACAGATATCCAGCGTGCACTTGCTGGTTCATCACCCATACACCTCCCATAAATGGATAAGTACCTCTCCTCCCACTAGGAGCATCAGTGCTTACCCTGCGTGGCCACCGGAACAGGATCCTGACACACAAACACGTACAAGCACACACAGGCAAGTACCAAGCTTAATACCACAACGGGGTATCCTCAATCATGTCAGAAAATAATCAACACATCCAATTCATATAACAATAGCATCCCAAGCACTCAATTCCTAACTCAGGGGTTTGATATAGTCTAGGAGATTCATATCTCATTCCGGATTGCATATTCACACCCTACAATCCAATCACAAACAATACAACAAAAGCAGGTAACAAAAACAACAATTAAGAGCAGGGTTTTCTAGAGAAACCGATGAGGCATAGATCCTACATCTCTTTTCTCTGAACAATAAGCTAATCCTTTGCCATTATTAAGTAAATCCGAACCACCTATAATATCACCAGGCAAAGACAAAACAAACTAGGCACGCATATTCAATAATCAATTGAATACCTTATTTCCTTACCAATACCACTCACCAAACCTATCAGAAACCAGTTATCAGATGCTGCAGGTGTCTCCCCCTTGGATGTGTGATGTGATAGCCAGAAACTTAACAAGAATCAACCTGAATTTGCCATTCCAATTAACTATGCAAAACCTGTTGCTAAAAGTAGGGCATAGGACGATTTCGTCTCGACTTACAATTAAATATTTATATACAAGCTGAGATTTATATATGGTTAAAAAGATAATGATAATAACTTTCCAACGACATATTATTTGCAAGATTCCAACAAACGAGTAGAAAGTTATGCTATTTTTAAGTTCAAGAAAATTTGGCGAAAACCTAATTCCGCCGCCGATTTTCAAAATAGCTTTAGACATAGAAATACTAAGTTTCTGACAAAACAAAAACTATGGTTGGAAAGAGGATGAAGAGAGCTTTCCAACAAGCTATTATTCTCAGAGATCCAACGAACGATGAGTGAGTTATGCTGGTTTGAAATTTCTGCAAATTATGGTGGCTATAGGGAGGTATAGGGTTTTAAGCCTATACGAAATTTGTAGGTTTTCTATGAATAATACTTTGTGAGGTTGGATTCCTATTTATAATGAGAGGGTATAGAATTATGATTACTAATTTTAATCACTTTATCTAAATAGGATAATTTACTAGATAACTAAACTCTAATTTCTTTAATTATCTTCCCCTATTTTTAGGGACTTTAATCTATAAGGCAACTATCTAGCCTTAAGGATGATTCCTAAGGCAATTACTCATCTACAAGAACCTAGATCTAAAGGAATTAGAAATAAAATAATTTACTAAACAATTTTACCAATTTCGGCCATCACACATCCTTTCCTTCAGGGGTAAAATCATTTTTTCACCTGCACTGGCTTCTGGATTTCTAGGACTCAAAATTCGGGGTCTTACACTGACAAACAAACACGTACAAGCACACACAGGCAAGTACAAAAGCATAATACCACAACAGGGTATCCTCAATCATGTCAGGAAACAATCAACACATCCAAATCATATAACAATAGCATCCCAGGCACTCAATTCCTAACTCAGGGGTTCGATATAGCCTAGGAGGGTCAAATCTCATTCCAGATTTCTTATTCACACCCTACAATCCAATCACGAACAAATACAACAAGGGCAGGTAACAAAATAACATCAGAAAAGAGCAGGGGTTTTTGGAGAAACCGATGAGACGTAGATCCTACCTCTCTTGTCTCTGAACAATAAGCTAATCCTTTGCCTTTATTAAGTAAATCCGAACCATCTAAATTATCACCAGGCAAAGACAAAACAAACTAAGCATGCATATTCAATAATCAATTGAATACCTTATTTCCTTACCAATACCACTTACCAAACCTATCAGAAAACCAGCGATTAGAAGTTTCAGGTGCCTCCCCCTTGGATGTGTGATGTGATAGCCAGAAACTTAACAAGAATCAACCTGAATTTACCATTCCAATTAACTATGCAAAACCTGTCGCTAAAAGTAAGGCATAGGACGATTTCGTCTCATCCTAAAACAACGAAGTATTTACATCTAAGCTTCTATTTATATATGGTAGGAAAGAGAATGAAAAGAGCTTTCCAACGACATATTATTTGCAAGATTCTGATAAACGAGTAGAAAGTTATGCTATTTTGAAGTTTAAGAAGATTTGGCGAAAACCTAATTCGGCCGCCGATTTTCAAAGTAACATTAGACAAAGAAATACTAACCTCCCGAAGAAAATCAAATGATGGTTGGAAATAGTATGAAGAGAGCTTTCCAAAAAGCTATTATTCTCAGAGATCCAATGAACGATGAGGGAGTTATGCTGGTTTAATGTTTCTGCAAATTCTGACGGTTAAGGGGAGGTATAGGGTTTTAAGCCTATACGAAATTGGTAGGTTTTCTATGAATAATTCTTTGTGAGGTTGGCTTTCTTTTATAATGAATGGGTATAGAATTATGAATACTACTTTAATCACTTTATCTAAATAGGATAATTTACTAGATAACTAAACTCTAAACTCTTTAATAATCTTCCCCTATTTTTAGGGACTTTAATCTATAAGGCAACTATCTAGCCTTAAGGATGATTCCTAAGGCAATTACTCATCTAAAAGAACCTAGATCTAAAGGAATTAGAAACAAAATAATTTACTAAACAATCTTACCAATTTCGGCCATCACACATCCTTTCCTTCAGGGGAAAAATCATCTTTTCACCTGCACTGGCTTCTGGACTTCTAGGACTCAAAATTCGGGGTTTTACACTGACAAACAAACACGTACAAGCACACACAGGCAAGTACAAAGCATAATACCACAACAGGGTATCCTCAATCATGTTAGGAAACAATCAACACATCCAAATCATATAACAATGGCATCTCACGCACTCAATTCCTAACTCAATGGTTCGATATAGCCTAGGAGGTTCGTATCTCATTCCAGATTTCTTATTCACACCCTACAATCCAATCACGAACAAATACAACAAGGGCAGGTAACAAAATAACATCAGAAAAGAGCAAGGGTTTCTGGAGAAACCGATGAGGCGTAGATCCTACCTCTCTTGTCTCTGAATAATAAGCTACTCCTTTTCCTTTATTAGGTAAAACCGAACCACCTATAATATCACCAGGCAAAGACAAGAACAAACTAAGCATGCATATTCAATAGTCAATTGAATACCTTATTTCCTTACCAATACCACTTACCAAACCTATCAGAAAACCAGTGATCAGATGTTTCAGGTGCCTCCCCCTTGGATGTGTGATGTGATATTCAGAAACTTAACAAGAATCAACCTGAATTTACCATTCCAATTAACTATGCAAAACCTGTCGCTAAAAGTAGAGCATAGGACGATTTCGTCTCAACCTAAAACAAAGAAGTATTTACATCCAAACTTCTATTTATATATGGTTCAAAATAGGATGAAAAGATCTTTCCAACAAGATATTATTTGCAAGAGTCCAACAAACGAGTAGAAAGTTATGCTATTTTGAAGTTCAAGAAGATTTGGCGAAAACCTAATTCGGCCGCCGATTTTCAAAGTAACATTAGACAAAGAAATACTAAGCTCCTGAAGAAAATCAAAAGCTTTTTGTAAAAAAGATAAAGAGAGCTTTCCAACAAGCTATTATTCGCAGAGATCCAATGAACGATGAGGGAATTATGCTGGTTTAATGTTTCTGCAAATTCTGACGGTTAAGGGGAGGTATAGGGTTTTAAGCCTATACGAAATTGGTAGGTTTTCTATGAATAATTCTTTGTGAGGTTGGCTTTCTATTTATAATGAATGGGTATAGAATTATGAATACTACTTTAATCACTTTATCTAAATAGGATAATTTACTAGATAACTAAACTCTAAACTCTTTAATTATCTTCCCCTATTTTTAGGGACTTTAATCTATAAGGCAACTATCTAGCCTTAAGGATGATTCCTAAGGCAATTACTCATCTAAAAGAACCTAGATCTAAAGGAATTAGAAACAAAATAATTTACTAAACAATCTTACCAATTTCGGCCATCACACATCCTTTCCTTCAGGGGAAAAATCGTCTTTTCACCTGCACTGGCTTCTGGACTTCTAGGACTCAAAATTCGGGGTCTTACACTGACAAACAAACACGTACAAGCACACACAGGCAAGTACAAAGCATAATACCACAACAGGGTATCCTCAATCATGTCAGGAAACAATCAACACATCCAAATCATATAACAATAGCATCCCAGGCACTCAATTCCTAACTCAGGGGTTCGATATAGCCTAGGAGGTTCATATCTCATTCCAGATTTCTTATTCACACCCTACAATCCAATCACGAACAAATACAACAAGGGCAGGTAACAAAATAACATCAGAAAAGAGCAGGGGTTTCTGGAGAAACCGATGAGGCGTAGATCCTACCTCTCTTGTCTCTGAACAATAAGCTAATCCTTTGCCTTTATTAAGTAAATCCGAACCACCTATAATATCACCAGGCAAAGACAAGAACAAACTAAGCATGCATATTCAATAATCAATTGAATACCTTATTTCCTTACCAATACCACTTACCAAACCTATCAGAAAACCAGTGATCAGATGTTTCAGGTGCCTCCCCCTTGGATGTGTGATGTGATAGCCAGAAACTTAACAAGAATCAACCTGAATTTACCATTCCAATTAACTATGCAAAACCTGTCGCTAAAAGTAGGGCATAGGACAATTTCGTCTCATCCTAAAACAACGAAATATTTACATCCAAGCTGTAATTTATATATGGTTGGAAATAGAATGAAACAATCTTTTCAACGACAAATTATTTGCAAGATTCTGACAAACGAGTAGAAAGTTATGCTATTTTGAAGTTTAAGAAGATTTGGCGAAAACCTAATTCGGCCGCCGATTTTCAAAGTAACATTAGACAAAGAAATACTAACCTCCCGAAGCAAATCAAACAATTATTGGAAAAAGGATAAAGAGAGCTTTCCAAGAAGCTATTATTCGCAGAGATCCAATGAACGATGAGGTAGTTATGCTGGTTTAATGTTTCTGCAAATTCTGACGGTTAAGGGGAGGTATAGGGTTTTAAGCCTATACGAAATTGGTAGGTTTTCTATGAATAATTCTTTGTGAGGTTGGCTTTCTATTTATAATGAATGGGTATAGAATTATGAATACTACTTTAATCACTTTATCTAAATAGGATAATTTACTAGATAACTAAACTCTAAACTCTTTAATTATCTTCCCCTATTTTTAGGGACTTTAATCTATAAGGCAACTATCTAGCCTTAAGGATGATTCCTAAGGCAATTACTCATCTAAAAGAACCTAGATCTAAAGGAATTAGAAACAAAATAATTTACTAAACAATCTTACCAATTTCGGCCATCACACATCCTTTCCTTCAGGGGAAAAATCGTCTTTTCACCTGCACTGGCTTCTGGACTTCTAGGACTCAAAATTCGGGGTCTTACACTGACAAACAAATACGTACAAGCACACACAGGCAAGTACAAACATAATACCACAACAGGGTATCCTCAATCATATCAGGAAACATTCAACACATCCAAATCATATAACAATAGCATCCTAGACACTCAATTCCTAACTCAGGGGTTCGATATAGCCTAGGAGGTTCATATCTCATTCCAGATTTCTTATTCACACCCTACAATCCAATCACGAACAAATACAACAAGGGCAGGTAACAAAATAACATCAGAAAAGAGCAGGGGTTTCTGGAGAAACCGATGAGGCGTAGATCCTACCTCTCTTGTCTCTGAACAATAAGCTAATCCTTTTCCTTTATTAAGTAAATCCGAACCACCTATAATATCACCAGGCAAAGACAAGAACAAACTAAGCATGCATATTCAATAATCAATTGAATACCTTATTTCCTTACCAATACCACTCACCAAACCTATCAGAAAACCAGTGATCCGATGTTGCAGGTGCCTCCCCCTTGGATGTGTGATGTGATAGCCAGAAATTTAACAAGAATCAACCTGAATTTACCATTCCAATTAACTATGCAAAACCTGTCGCTAAAAGTAGAGCATAGGACGATTTCGTCTCGACTTACAACGAAATATTTACATGCAAGCTTCGATTTATATATGGTTGGAAATATAATGAAAAGATCTTTCCAACGACATATTATTTGCAAGATTCTGACAAACGAGTAGAAAGTTATGCTATTTTGAAGTTTAAGAAGATTTGGCGAAAACCTAATTCGGCCGACGATTTTCAAAGTAACATTAGAAAAAGAAATACTAACCTCCTGATGAAAACCAAAAGATTTTTGGAAAGAGGATAAAGAGAGCTTTCCAACAAGCTATTACTCTCAGAGATCCAACGAACGATGAGTGAGTTATGCTGTTTGACGTTTCTGCAAATTCTGACGGTTAAGGGGAGGTATAGGGTTTTAAGCCTATACGAAATTGGTAGGTTTTCTATGAATAATTCTTTGTGAGGTTGGCTTTCTATTTATAATGAATGGGTATAGAATTATGAATACTACTTTAATCACTTTATCTAAATAGGATAATTTACTAGATAACTAAACTCTAAACTCTTTAATAATCTTCCCCTATTTTTAGGGACTTTAATCTATAAGGCAACTATCTAGCCTTAAGGATGATTCCTAAGGCAATTACTCATCTAAAAGAACCTAGATCTAAAGGAATTAGAAACAAAATAATTTACTAAACAATCTTACCAATTTCGGTCATCACACATCCTTTCCTTCAGGGGAAAAATCGTCTTTTCGCCTGCACTGGCTTCTGGACTTCTAGGACTCAAAATTCGGGGTCTTACACTGACAAACAAACACGTACAAGCACACACAGGCAAGTACAAAGCATAATACCACAACAGGGTATCCTCAATCATGTCAGGAAACAATCAACACATCCAAATCATATAACAATAGCATCCCAGGCACTCAATTCCTAACTCAGGGGTTCGATATAGCCTAGGAGGTTCATATCTCATTCCAGATTTCTTATTCACACCCTACAATCCAATCACGAACAAATACAACAAGGGCAGGTAACAAAATAACATCAGAAAAGAGCAGGGGTTTCTGGAGAAACCGATGAGGCGTAGATCCTACCTCTCTTGTCTCTGAACAATAAACTAATCTTTTGCCTTTATTAAGTAAATCCGAACCACCTAAATTATCACCAGGCAAAGACAAAACAAACTAAACACGCATATTCAATAATCAGTTGAATACCTTATTTCCTTACCAATACCACTTACCAAACCTATCAGAAAACCAGTGATTAGATGTTGCAGGTGCCTCCCCTTTGGATGTGTGATGTGATAGCCAGAAACTTAACAAGAATCAACCTAAATTTACCATTCCAATTAACTATGCAAAACCTGTCGCTAAAAGTAGGGCATAGGACGATTTCGTCTCAACTTAAAACAACGAAGTATTTACATCCAAACTTCGATTTATATATGGTTGAAAATAGGATGAAAAGATCTTTCCAACAATATATTATTTACAAGATTCCAACAAACGAGTAGAAAGTTATGCTATTTTGAAGTTCAAGAAGATTTGGCGAAAACCTAATTCGGCCGCCGATTTTCAAAGTAACATTCGACAAAGAAATACTAAGCTCCTGAAGAAAAACAAAAGATTATTGGAAAGAGGATGAAGAGAGCTTTCCAACAAGCTATTACTCGCAGAGATCCGACGAACTATGAGTGAGTTATGCTGGTTTAATGTTTCTGCAAATTCTGACGGTTAAGGAGAGGTATAGGGTTTTAAGCCTATACGAAATTGGTAGGTTTTCTATGAATAATTCTTTGTGAGGTTGGCTTTCTATTTATAATGAATGGGTATAGAATTATGAATACTACTTTAATCACTTTATCTAAATAGGATAATTTACTAGATAACTAAACTCTAAACTCTTTAATAATCTTCCCCTATTTTTAGGGACTTTAATCTATAAGGCAACTATCTAGCCTTAAGGATGATTCCTAAGGCAATTACTCATCTAAAAGAACCTAGATCTAAAGGAATTAGAAACAAAATAATTTACTAAACAATCTTACCAATTTCGGCCATCACACATCCTTTCCTTCAGGGGAAAAATCGTATTTTCACCTGCACTGGCTTCTGGACTTCTAGGACTCAAAATTCGGGGTCTTACACTGACAAACAAACACGTACAAGCACACACAGGCAAGTACAAAGCATAATACCACAACAGGGTATCCTCAATCATGTCAGGAAACAATCAACACATCCAAATCATATAACAATAGCATCCCAGGCACTCAATTCCTAACTCAGGGGTTCGATATAGCCTAGGAGGTTCATATCTCATTCCAGATTTCTTATTCACACCCTACAATCCAATCACGAACAAATACAACAAGGGCAGGTAACAAAATAACATCAGAAAAGAGCAGGGGTTTCTGGAGAAACCGATGAGGCGTAGATCCTACCTCTCTTGTCTCTGAACAATAAGCTAATCCTTTGCCTTTATTAAGTAAATCCGAACCACCTAAATTATCACCAGGCAAAGACAAGAACAAACTAAGCATGCATATTCAATAATCAATTGAATACCTTATTTCCTTACCAATACCACTTACCAAACCTATCAGAAAACCAGTGATCAGATATTTCAGGTGCCTCCCCCTTGGATGTGTGATGTGATAGCCAGAAACTTAACAAGAATCAACCTGAATTTACCATTCCAATTAACTATGTAAAACCTGTCGCTAAAAGTAGGGCATAGGACGATTTCGTCTCATCCTATAACAACGAAGTATTTACATCCAAGCTTCGATTTATATATGGTTGGAAATAGAATGAAAAAATCTTTCCAACGACATATTATTTGCAAGATTCCAACAAACGAGTAGAAAGTTATACTATTTTGAAGTTTAAGAAGATTTGGCGAAAACCTAATTCGGCCGCTGATTTTCAAAGTAACATTAGACAAAGAAATACTAACCTCCCGAAGAAAATCAAAAATTTTTGGAAAAAGGATAAAGAGAGCTTTCCAAGAAGCTATTATTCGCAGAGATCCAATGAACGATGAGGGAGTTATGCTGGTTTAATGTTTCTGCAAATTCTGACGGTTAAGGGGAGGTATAGGGTTTTAAGCCTATACGAAATTGGTAGGTTTTCTATGAATAATTCTTTGTGAGGTTGGCTTTCTATTTATAATGAATGGGTATAGAATTATGAATACTACTTTAATCACTTTATCTAAATAGGATAATTTACTAGATAACTAAACTCTAAACTCTGTAATAATCTTCCCCTATTTTAAGGGACTTTAATCTATAAGGCAACTATCTAGCCTTAAGGATGATTCCTAAGGCAATTACTCATCTAAAAGAATCTAGATCTAAAGGAATTAAAAACAAAATAATTTACTAAACAATCTTACCAATTTCGGCCATCACACATCCTTTCCTTCAGGGGCAAAATCGTCTTTTCACCTACACTGGCTTCTGGACTTCTAGGACTCAAAATTCGGGGTCTTACACTGACAAACAAACACGTACAAGCACACACAGGCAAGTACAAAGCATAATACCACAACAGGGTATCCTCAATCATGTCAGGAAACAATCAACACATCCAAATCATATAACAATAGCATCCCAGGCACTCAATTCCTAACTCAGGGGTTCGATATAGCCTAGGAAGTTCATATCACATTCCAGATTTTTTATTCACACCCTACAATCCAATCAAGAAAAAATACAACAAGGGCAGGTAACAAAATAACATTAGAAATGAGAAGGGGTTCCTGGAGAAACCGATGAGGCATAGATCCTACCTCTCTTGTCTCTGAACAATAAGCTAATCCTTTGCCTTTATTAAGTAAATTTGAACCACCTAAATTATCACCAGGCAAAGACAAAACAAACTAAGCATGCATATTCAATAATCAATTGAATACCTTATTTCCTTACCAGTACCACTTACCAAACCTATCAGAAAACCAGTGATCAGATGTTGCAGGTGCCTCCCCCTTGGATGTGTGATGGGATAGCCAGAAACTTAACAAGAATCAACCTGAATTTACCATTCCAATTAACTATGCAAAACCTAATGAAAAAGAGCTTTATATATGGTTAGAAAGAGAATGAAAAGATCTTTCCAATGACATATTATTTACAAGATTCTGACAAACGAGTAGAAAGTTATGCTATTTTGAAGTTTAAGAAGATTTGGCGACAACCTAATTCGGCCGCCGATTTTCAAAGTAACATTAGACAAAGAAATACTAACCTCCTGAAGAAAATCAAAAGATTTTTGGAAATAGGATGAAGAGAGCTTTCCAACAAGCTATTATTCGCAGAGATCCAATGAACGATGAGGGAGTTATGCTGGTTTAAAGTTTCTGCAAATTCTGACGGCTAAGGGAAGGTATAGGGTTTTAAGCCTATACAAAATTGGTAGGTTTTCTATGAATAATTCTTTGTGAGGTTGGCTTTATATTTATAATGAATGGGTATAGAATTATGATTACTACTTTAATCACTTTATCTAAATAGGATAATTTATTAGATAACTAAACTCTAAAGTCTTTAATAATCTTCCCCTATTTTAAGGGACTTTAATCTATAAGGCAACTATCTAGCCTTAAGGATGATTCCTAAGGCAATTACTCATCTAAAAGAACCTAGATCTAAAAGAATTAGAAACAAAATAATTTACTAAACAATCTTACCAATTTCGGCCATCACACATCCTTTCCTTCAGCGGCAAAATTGTCTTTTCACCTGCACTGGCTTCTGGACTTCTAGGACTCAAAATTCGGGGTCTTACACTGACAAACAAACACGTATAAGCACACACACAGGCAAGTACAAAGCATAATTCCACAAAAGGGTATCCTCAATCATGTCAGGAAACAATCAACACATCCAAATCATATAACAATAGCATCCCAGGCACTCAATTCTTAACTCAGGGGTTCGATATAGCCTAGGAGGGTCATATCTCATTCCAGATTTCTTATTCACACCCTACAATCCAATTACGAACAAATACAACAAGGGCAGGTAACAAAATAACATCAGAAAAGAGCAGGGGTTTCTGGAGAAACCGATGAGGCATAGATCCTACCTCTCTTGTCTCTGAACAATAAGCTAATCCTTTGCCTTTATTAAGTAAATTCGAACCACCTAAAATATCACCAGGCAAAGACAAGAACAAACTAAGCATGCATATTCAATAATCAATTGAATACCTTATTTCCTTACCAATATCACTCACCAAACCTATCAGAAAACCAGTGATCAGATGTTTCAGGTGCCTCCCCCTTGGATTTGTGATGTGATAGCCAGAAACTTAACAAGAATCAACCTGAATTTACCATTCCAATTAACTATGCAAAACCTGTCGTTAAAAGTAGGGAATAGGACGATTTCGTCTCAACCATAAGCAAAAAAATATTAACATCCAATCTTCAGTTTACATATGGTTGAGAAGAGAATGAAAACAATTTTCCAACGAGATATTATTTACAAGAATCTGACAAAAGATTGGAAAGTTATGCTATTTTGAAGTTCAAGAAGATTTGGCAAAAACCTAATTCCGCCACCAATTTTCAAAGAAACTTTAGACAAAGAAATACTAATCTCCCGAAGAAACTCCAAACATGGTTGGAAAGAGGATGAAAAGATTCTTCTAACAAGCTATTATTCGCAAGGATCCAATGAACGATGAGAGAGTTAATGTGGTTTAAAGTTTCTGCGAATTATGACGGCTAAGGGAAGGTATAGGGTTTTAAGCCTATACGAAATTGGTAGGTTTTCTATGAATAATTCTTTGTGAGGTTGGCTTTCTATTTATAATGAATGGGTATAGAATTATTATTACTACTTTAATCACTTTATCTAAATAGGATAATTTACTAGATAACTAAACTCTAAACTCTTTAATAATCTTCCCCTATTTTTAGGGACTTTAATCTATAAGGAAACTATCTAGCCTTAAGGGTGATTCCTAAGGCAATTACTCATCTACAAGAACCTAGATCTAAAAGAATTAGAAACAAAATAATTTACTAAACAATCTTACCAATTTCGGCCATCACACATCCTTTCCTTCAGGGGCAAAATCGTTTTTTCACCTGCACTGGCTTCTGGACTTCTAGGACTCAAAATTCAGGGTCTTACACAGCCGATATAGACCAGATCACAAATCAGTTGCTCTCCCAAAGGAGTTAGAACCGCAATAGGAGGAGTCAAGGGAGATAGAGGACGATCCGCGATAAATGCTATCCTTTGACTCACGAACGATCTATTTGTTCCTGGATCAAATAAGACTTTAGCGTTTTGAGAAAAGACTGAAATAGTACCTGTCACCACATCAAGACTAGCCTCGGCATCAGTCAAAGTGAAGAGTCTTGTTGGTCTTGGTTACGCCTCACTTGTGGATCCGTTGGGTGGCCTTCCTGGTGCGCGTGCTGGTGGTCTAGCGAGGTTGACATCCCCACCTCGGCTGGTGTTAGGTACCCCTGGAATTAGCCATTTTGGACATGCGGCCTGAATATGACCCCTCTCGCCACAGTTGTAGCATCGCCGTTGCGAATGCTGCCATGACGATCCAGTATAATTGGAACCAGAAACGTTCCTCCTGTTGGTGTTCCCATTGTCACTGGTCCGCGGAGGATGAGACCGTAAGGGATAGGGTCCCCTTCTTCGGTTGAACTTTGAATCATGCCTATAGGATCCCCCACTAGTAGCTGCGGGTGGCTTCCTGATTTGCACGATCTTTTCAGCTTCCGTTGCGGCAGTTATTAGTTCTTGTAAATTCTGCACTGGTGTCGTACCGACGATGGTTTTGAGTTTGACACTCAACCCATCCTGAAATCGTCTTGCCAGCTGGTACGGTGTACGATCTTCTTCAAGTGCAAAGCGGGACAACTCCCTCAACACCTTCTCATATTCCAGCACCGAACAGGTTCCTTGTTCAAGTTTGTAAAATGCCTGCCGCTGCTCATTTTTATGGAATCTCGTATAAAATCTTTCGTCAAATTCATACCGGAATTCTTCCCATGTTGGCAAACGATCGCCGAATCGCAAACTAACTGATGTCCACCAAGCAAGGGCTTCTCCCTCAAGTAAGAATGTAGCAATGGCAACCTTGTCGTCATCAGAGATACGCAGGAACAAGGATACTCAGCATAAGGTATCCATCCACTCCCGAGCGGCTGCGGCTCCAGCTGAACCACCGAAATCTTTACATCCAAGTTGTCGAGCTTCCTTCAGCAATTTTGTAATCATAACGGGAAATCTCTCTGTCTCTTTATGATGCGCCGGCTGTACAGGTTCAAGTGGAGGAATAGGTCCTGGTGTAGGTGTAGGAGCACTCTGAAATTGCGCCTCCATTCGCTGCTGGTTTGCAGCAATTCCTTGTAACACGTTTAAGATCTGTGCCATGACAGGGTCAATGCCTGGTGCGACTGGTGTCTCAGGTTGGTTTCCAAACTCAGATTGCCCTTCCTGCTCATTTTGTGCATATGGCTCATCTTGCTCAACAGGTTGCTGTTCATTCCGAATTTCAAACCTACCCCGTTGGTCCCTTTGTTGCCTCGAGCGTGCCATACTACACAAGTGTACGATTGTTACTCAAACAAACACTAAATACGATACTAGGAATAGGAGTGGTATCTGGTGGAGAGGCATGCACCGGACGATACGCATATGCTGGAAAACAATATACAAATTTCTAAAATCATATGCACACATGCTATGCACACTCGGCAATAAAATTAACACGCATAGAAATCATAACAAACATCAAGCAATTATAGCTGCACACATCATCCATATTCGGCAATACACATAATCACTCACATGCATATTCATTCGGTAATGACAAGAAACATAGCTAATCATCCACTCAAACATATTAGAGCATACTAAAGATAAACAATCAACACAACAGTTATTATTATTTCCATTTAACTCCTATGTTCTCTCTAATTCCCTTTCAGTTTTAGTCCCTATGTGAGTGAGTGTGTGTCCATGTTCTTACCCGCAATTACCTGCAATCACCAATTAGCCACTAAGTCAGTAAATAACAAGTTTCAAAACCTAAACCATGCTTCGCTACCACACTTGTAACGACCCCAATTCCTAACTATTATTAATTGCTCCAATTAAGGTCATTACCGCCGTGAAGCCCAAGTAAACCTTAATGACACCTAAGACCTATTAGAATTCCACAAGGCTACTCATAAGATACCGATTTTAAGTTTGTTTATTTTGTTGCTTATCAATCAATTGGAGCATGATATTGGACACATGTTCTGGTAACATACGAAGTAAATATAAACATCAACGGAAGTCTTAAATTAATCCATTGGGTTCATAACACACAAGTCCTATAGGGATCCAAATAAACAACAAGAAATCTTTCAACAAGTTTCGGAAATAGCAAGCAAAAGAAAAGTGCTTAAAATAAACCAGAAAGTTGCCCAAACATATGTTATGTGCGCAAGTAACAAGTTTTAAAATGTGATGCGATATCGTCCCGTCATGCAGCCTTAATTTCACACACTGGTACCACGAACAATGAATGTACCTAAGCCTGAAAAATGGTAAAAACAACGGTTTGAGAATACAAGAATCTCAGTAGGGTCACAGCATCATAAAATCTACAGAATCCCTAAACACAAATCTCCCAATTCACATAAGATCATCCCTAAACAACTAAAGGGATCACGCAATTCAACAATAAACCAAAAGAGGTTAAGGACGAGATTATGGCTGAGGGAGGACCACACTTCGAAAAGTTCAAAAGTACACAGGCAGGTGAAATACAACAAAATCACACTCAATTATGAAGAAAGGCCATCCCCTTCCACCTGTGTTGTCCAAGACATACTGCACAAAGGGTAGATGGTTAACACACAAACTAATCAGTAAGCCTTTCACCTTATCCTCATGGAACAAGTCTTCCCTTAGTCGCAACCAGGGCATCCCCAAATCTCGCAAGATAAGGGCTTCCTGTCTCGCAAGACAGGGATCCGGCCTCGCAAGGACAGATATCCAGCGTGCACTTGCTGGTTCAACACCCATACACCTCCCATAAATCGGTAAGTACCTCTCCTCTCACTAGGAGCATCAGTGCTTACCCTGCGTGGCCACCAGAACAGGATCCTAACACACAAACACGTAGAAGCACACACAGGCAAGTACAAAACATAATATGTAAGACCCTGAATTTTGAGTCCTTGAAGTCCAGAAGCCAGTGCAGGTGAAAAGACGATTTTGCCCCTGAAGGAAAGGATGTGTGATGGCCGAAATTGGTAAGATTGTTTAGTAGTTAATTTTGTTTTAAATTCCTTTAGATTTAAGTCCTTATAGGTTGATAATTTCCTTAGAAATTATCCTTATAGATAGATAATTGCCTTAGAGATTAAAGTCCCTAAAGATAGGGGAAGATAATTAAAGAGTTTAGAGTTTAGTTATTTAGTAAATTATCCTATTTAGATAAAGTGATTAAAGTAGTAATCATAATTTTATACCCACTCATTATAAACAGGAAGCCAACCCCACAAAAGTTTCCCCTAAAACCTTACAGAAATCGTATAGGCTTAAAACCCTATACCTCCCATTAGCCGTCAGAATTTTCAGAAATTTCAAACCAGCATAACTCACTCATCGTTCGTTGGATCTCTGCGACTAATAGCTTGTTGGAAAGCTCTCTTCATCCTCTTTCCAACCATCTTTTGTTTATCGTCAGGAGGGTAGCATTTCGTTACCTAATGTTACTTTGAAAATCGGCGGCCGAATTAGGTTTTCGCCAAATCTTCTTAAACTTCAAAATAGCATAACTTTCTACTCGTTTGTCAGAATCTTGCAAATAATATGTCATTGGAAAGCTATTTTCATTCTATTTTTAACCATATATAAATCGCAGCTTGCTTATAAATATTTCGTTGTAAGTCGAGACGAAATCGTCCTATGCCCTACTTTTAGCAATAGGTTTTGCATAGTTAATTGGTATGGTAAATTCAGGTTGAATCTTGATAAGTTCCTGGCTATCACATCACACATCCAAGGGAAGGCACCTGCAACATCGGATCACTGGTTTTCTGATAGGTTTGGTGAGTGGTATTGGTAAGGAAATAAGGTATTTAATTAATTATTGAATATGCATGCTTAGTTTGTTTTGTCTTTGCCTGGTGATGATTTAGGTGGTTCAGATTTGCTTAATAAAGGCAAAGGAGTTGCTTATTGTTCAGAGACAAGAGAGGTAGGATCTATGCCTCATCGGTTTCTCCAGAAACCCCCGCTCTTATCTGATGTTTTTGTTACCTGTCTTTGTTGTATTGTTTACGATTGGATTATATGGTGAGAATATGAAATCCGGAATGAGATATGAATCTCCTAGGCTGTATAGAACCCCTGAGTTAGGGATTGAGTGCCTGGGATGCTATTTTTATATGCATTGGATGTGTTGATTATTTCCTGACATGATTGAGAATACCTTGTTGTGGTATTATGTTTTGTACTTGCCTGTGTGTGCTTGTACGTGTTTGTTTGTCAGGATCCTGTTCCGCTGGCCAGGCAGGGTAAGAACCGATGCTCCTAGGGAGAGGAGAGGTTCTTATCGATTTGTGGGAGTTGTATGGGAGGTGAACCAGCAAGCTAGCGCTGGATATCTGTCCTTGGTGGCCGGATCCTTGTCTTGCGAGACAGGAAGCCCACTTCTGTGTGATTTGGGGATGCCCTGGTTGCGACTAAGGGAAGACTTGTCCATGTGGGGCTAGTCGACTAATCCTTGCGAGGATAAGGTGAAAGGCTTACTGATTAGTTTGTGTGTTAACCATCTATCCTTTGTGCAGTAAGTCTTGGACAACACAGGTGGAAGGGGATGGCCTTTCTTATTCATTGCCGAGGGCAATACTGATGTGTTTCACCTGCCTGTGTACTTCTGACCTTTCAGAAGTGTTTGTAGTCCTCCCTCAGCCATTGAATCGGCCTTAACCCTTTTTGAATGATTTATGAATTTCGTGAACCCCTTTAGTTGTTTAGGGATGATCTTATGTGAATTGGGAGATTTGTGTTTAGGGATTCTGTAGATCTTATGATGCTGTGACCCTACTGAGATTCTTGTAATCTCAAACCGTTGTTTTTACCATTTTTCAGGCTTAGGTACATTCACTGTTCGTGGTACCATTGTGTGAGATCAAGGCTGTACGGCGGGACGATATCGCATTACATTTTCAAACTTGTTACTTGCGCATATAACATATGATTGGGCAACTTTCTGGTTTAATTTAAGCACCCTCTTTTGCTTGCTATTTCCGAAACTTGTTTGAAGATTTCTTGTTGTTTATTTGGATCCCTATGGGACTTGTGTGTTATGAACCCAATGGATTAATTTAAGACTTCCGCTGATGTTTTATTTACTCCGTATGATACCAGAACATATGTCCAATATCATGCTCCAATTGTTGATAAGCAATAAGATTAACAAGCTTAAAATCGGAAATCTTAAGATTAGCCTTGTGGAATTCAAATAGGTCTTAGGTGTTATTTAGGTTTATTTGGGTTTCACGGCGGTAATGACCTTAATGGGAGCAATTATTAATAGATAGGAATTAGGGTCGTTACAAGTTTGGTAGCGGAGCATGGTTTAGGGAATATAATTTGTTATATGCTAACTTATTTGTTGATTTTGGTGATTTCAGGTGGTGATTTCAGGTAAGAACATAGGCACACACTCACTCACCTAGGGGCTAATATTGAAAGGGAATGGGATTAAGTAAGGTTTAAGTGATAGGAATAATAAACTAATGTGCTGATTGTTCATATGCCTTCATAGATCATTCTTGTCATTACTGAATGTATATGCATGTGATTGATGATGTGAATTATGGAATGTGGATGATGTGTGAGTCATTGCTTGCTTGATGTTTGTTAATGATTTCTATGAGTGTTCATGTCATTGCCAAGTGTGCATAGCATGTGGTCATGTGATTTCCGAAAATTTGTATATTGTTTTCCAGCATATGCATATCGTCCGGTGCATGTCTCTCCACCAGGTATCACTTCTTTTACTAGTATTGTATTTAGTATATGTTGAGTAATAAAGGTGTAATCGAGTAGTATGGCACGCTCGAGGCAACAAAGGGACCAAAGGGGTAGGTCTGAGATTCAGACCGAACAGCAACAAGTTAAGCAAGAAGAGACAAATGCAAGCTGAGCCTGAAAACCAATAGATGAAGCATTTGAGGACACGCATGCTTGAACGAGAATGGTCTCCTCTGATTGTCGATGAATCTCACATGTGCGCTGTTCAAGGAAAAAGTCCGAGCCAAAGGAGATAAAAGTTGTTCTCGACATTGCCGTAAGGGTGAAGAAGAAGTACCAGCCGGTGAAGTCGCAGCTCAAGCTCAACAGGAAGAGCTCTCGGGTGAAGGGAAACAAAAGAGTAACAGTATACAATCCCTTAAACGAGTCAAAAGTGCTACTGCTCCTGCCACTTTGACTGCTACTCCTTAAACTGGAAGTGAACTGAAACAGCTATTAGAACTAGTATAATGCGTGCCTTGGAGACATGAGAAAACGCCGGCTCAACTACAAGCTACAGAAGATGCTGCCGAGGTGCTGCTCAACCAAATGATCAAGATGAACCCCTGGCGGGAAGATGCAGATAATCATTCTACCGTGCCACCTATGCTGCCTGTGCAAGACAAGAGCACTCCACTTCACCCAAGCGAGCGAATAGAGCCCATCGATACACTGCTTGAGGAGAACGATCAGCGAATGATCATGCAAGATGGCTCGTCAGTTAAGATAGGAAGAGGGAGAGGAGCAGTCTTCGTTCTTAGGTTGCTCTGTGCCTTTCACAGATAGGAGAGAGAATTGCCATGCATAAAAAGAAAAAAAAAATAAATCAATAAAGAAAAATCCAGCTGACTATCTCGTAAGAAGAAAGAAGAAAAGTGAAAGATGCAATGTTCCAATGCTCATACGTTTTACGCATCTTTAGAAGCCAACAAGTGAAGCACAAGCCTTACTATGCATGCATGCAAGGAAACACATTGCATGCATACTTATCAGGTCCGTGACTGAATCCAATCTGGACCATCTCCGATCTCTCCTCCTTTCTCCTCCAAGCTTTCCACCTCCACGATGCCTGACCTGCCCCATGCAGCCTATTTTCCACACGATTGCGCTGCAGTTGACCAGAACAACAAGGGAGATGGGAGCAGTTGAATTCGATAAGACGTATGGTGGGAGTTCTACTGCAGTCATGTTCCTGAGCTGCAGAAGCACGACAGAAGAAAGTATGAGCACCGGTGGTATCTGATTTAAAAGAAAAACTAAATCTGCAAGATGTGGAAGCTTTGCGACAGAAGATTAGGAGCGAAATTGATGCAGGTCCCGAGTCCTCTAACACTGTGATGCAACTGGCGAAATGGGAAGAGAATTTGCATACACTCAAGGGGGGACTACTCAAGGAAGAATTTTTGAATGAATGCATATCTGTGAACAGAGTATCTTGCATCGTTGGCTGCTGATAGAGAAAAAGAGGTAAAGGCAATGGAGGAAGCTGAAGCTTGTCGTTTGCAAGCAAGGCAAAAGGAGGAAGAAGCTCGCAGGAAATTGGAGGAAGAACAGGAGGCTTTGCAAGGAAAGCTAGTTATCTTCATGCATGCCTGATGCATGCTCACTGTGCAACGTTGCGAACAGCCTTTTTGCTTCGTTGCACTTTGGCTTGCAGAATGACCGAGGTCTCCCTGTTACCTGTGTTGCTGAGTGGCTGGGAATGGAGGAAGAAGAAGTACAGGATAAGGAAGTATTGTCTCAGAACGTTCTGCAGGAGAGCTTAGTTTCGAAGAAGAGGAAGGCATCAAAGGAACTGCACATCGCAAAGAGAAAGTAAAATAAACTTTTTAGTGCTGAAAAGTGTATTAATGTTTCTGAAGATGGTGGAAACGGTCATGCAAAGCAGAATGGTACTCTGAGCACCGGTAGAACTGATGAAAGAAAGAGACGTCGTAAAGTTACTCTGGATAGAAAGAGGATGGGAAACCGGCTGGCGTGGGTTTGCCTCTACTTGTCATTGCACCATGCATGCGCGGGAAGGAGCCCCAAACATGGTAGCAGGCGACATCAAGTTCCAGAATCTGGTGGCTTCGTTTTTGAATAAGCCTCAAGGCCATAGAGTGACAAGGACGATAGTGTTTACTACAATGAAAGATCTGACCAGCCTCAATATAACATAAACAGGAGTGAAGATTTATTTCATGCTCCGGAAACAAAACAGTGTCCAAATAGGAGTGCTCGACGCAAAAAGGGTAAGAGGCAATGGTTGAGGGAGAAACTCAAAGCTGAAAAGAAAGAGCAAGAGGAGAAGTCTTTTCAGAGGGTTTGATGCACACCTTAATACAGAGCAGATGAACAAGACATGCGCCGTCTCCGCTATCTGTAGGTAATGACAGCCGTATAGAGCAGGTTACGGCCATATCAAGGAGTGCATTCTTTCTATTAATGCAAAACCACCTTAATTGGAAGTATGCTGTCTCTGCTGTTTATTAAGGGACCCGCATATAGAGCAAGACGAGGACTGCTCAAAATCCTTCTCTGCCATCTGGAGAGCATGATATAAGCTCATCAATGAATCAAAAGTCACCGCCCATGCAGCAGATGTTGAGGCCGCAACAAGTTGCATTCCAGGGAGCATGTTACAGGAGCAGCAGCTCCAAGGGGATTTCCGTCAAAGAATTTCTGGCCAAGATGAAGCCCAGTGCAATGATTTAGGTTCAGGAGGGTCTATCATAACTGCTCCGCACTTTACTGCCCCAAAAATTCCGGTGATGGTGCATACAGACCTGTGCTTGATCATCAACTTCGGAATCAACAGCGATGGCTTTTGTTCTTGCGGCATGCACGTGCATGTTCAGCACCCAAAGGAAAATGCCAAGATAAAAACTGTTTTCAGGCCAAGGTATTGTTGAAGCATGTTGCAGGATGCAGTTTAAATCAATGCCGATATCTTAAATGTCGTTCTTCCAAGGCACTGATCAATCACCCACAAGCAGTGCCGAGATCACAATTGCCCTGTTTGTATTCCTGTTAAAAAAAAAATAATAAAAAAAAAATTCCGTGGCTCACAAGGAATATATTCGTCTGGGGCTCCGAGAGGATACTGAAAGATGAAGAGGCACTTTGCTTGGATGCAACGGTGTTGTGCCAAAGGATGAGGACCGGTTGAAGTTCCAACTTTCTGGAAATGAGTGCAAATAAACATGCCCTCAACCGAGGTGGAGATGATGGGATGTTAATTGTTGGTCAAACTTTGAGAATCTGAGTTGGACCATTGAAAGGGTATATATGTGATGTCTTGGCTGTACGCTGTTTTGATGTTACTGTGAAGCTTGGTTCACAACAAAAAGTGCTTACAGTGAAACCCGAGCATCTTTCTGAAGTTCGCAAGAAGAGCTCATCCATTCCTTTGAGTGATGATCGTGGTTCTAGTTCTTTCAAATTATTTGATTTACTAGGTGGAGACGGTGGTTCCAGAGATTCGACTGATGGAGCTGGAACATCAACTGCTGGTACTGGGTGGAATACTAGAGGTCTCCTTGCAGAAAGTCTTACTTGGCCTAGCTTTCCTCCCTCCAGCTTCACGCTTCAGTTTGAATCCAACCCGGGCGATCCATCAAGCTTTAGAGATGATGAATCAAAGAAAAATGCAGAAGATGTTTCCTGGGCTGCAGCCGCAGCTAACAACAAAACTGCTTCTGTTGACGAGAACAACTAAAGAGGGAATTTTATTGAAGATTTTCCAGAGAAAGGCATAAATGATAAAGATGGATACGTGGTGGACAATGATCAGATTGAGACTTTTGATGATTCAAAAGATGAAGAACTTCCTGATATTAATCAAGCAAATGAAAACAACGTACTTCACATTTCAATGCTAAGAAAGCATATGTGAGATCCTGCTCATGTGCTTAAAGAACCGCCAGTAGAAGTTGAAGAAGACCTATCCTATCCCTTACAGCCAGTTGCCATACTAGACCGGTCAGTTCGACAGCTTCGCAGTCGAAGCGTACCTATGGTACGAGTTGTTTGGCGTAATGGCCAAATTGAGGAGCAGTCTTGGGAGACTGAGGAGTCTATGCATGCAAAATTTCCTTACTTGTTTGATTAGGTACTTATGTTGAAAATTTCGAGGACGAAATTCTTATAAGGAGGGGAGGATGTAAGACCCCGAATTTTGAGTCCTAGAAGTCCAGAAGCCAGTGCAGGTGAAAAGACGATTTTGCCCCTGAAGGAAAGGATGTGTGATGGCCGAAATTGGTAAGATTGTTTAGTAGTTAATTTTGTTTTAAATTCCTTTAGATCTAAGTCCTTATAGGTTGATAATTGCCTTAGAAATTATCCTTATAGATAGATAATTGCCTTAGAGATTAAAGTCCCTAAAGATAGGGGAAGATAATTAAAGAGTTTAGAGTTTAGTTATTTAGTAAATTATCCTATTTAGATAAAGTGATTAAAGTAGTAATCAAAATTTTATACCCACTCATTATAAACAGGAAGCCAACCCCACAAAAATTTCTCCTAAAACCTTACAGAAATCGTATAGGCTTAAAACCCTATACCTCCCTATAGCCACCATAATTTGCAGAAACTTCAAACCAGCATAACTCACTCATCGTTCGTTGTATCTCTGCGAGTAATAGCTTGTTGGAAAGCTCTCTTCATCCTCTTTCCAACCATCTTTTGTTTATCGTCAGGAGGGTAGCATTTCGTTACCTAATGTTACTTTGAAAATCGGCGGCCGAATTAGGTTTTCGCCAAATCTTCTTAAACTTCAAAATAGCATAACTTTCTACTCGTTTGTCAGAATCTTGCAAATAATATGTCGTTGGAAAGCTATTTTCATTCTCTTTTCAACCATAGATAAATCACAGCTTGCATATAAATATTTCGTTGTAAGTCGAGACGAAATCGTCCTATGCCCTACTTTTAGCAATAGGTTTTGCATAGTTAATTGGTATGGTAAATTCAGGTTGAATCTTGATAAGTTCCTGGCTATCACATCACACATCCAAGGGAAGGCACCTACAACATCGGATCACTGGTTTTCTGATAGGTTTGGTGAGTGGTATTGGTAAGGAATTAAGGTATTTAATTAATTATTGAATATGCATGCTTAGTTTGTTTTGTCTTTGCCTGGTGATGATTTAGGTGGTTCAGATTTGCTTAATAAAGGCAAAGGAGTTGCTTATTGTTCAGAGACAAGAGAGGTAGGTTCTATGCCTCATCGGTTTCTCCAGAAACCCCCGCTCTTATCTGATGTTTTTGTTACCTGTCTTTGTTGTATTGTTTACGATTGGATTATTGGTGAGAATATGAAATCCGGAATGAGATATGAATCTCCTAGGCTGTATAGAACCCCTGAGTTAGGGATTGAGTGCCTGGGATGCTATTGTTATATGCATTGGATGTGTTGATTATTTCCTGACATGATTGAGAATACCTTGTTGTGGTATTATGTTTTGTACTTGCCTGTGTGTGCTTGTACGTGTTTGTTTGTCAGGATCCTATTCCGCTGGCCAGGCAGGGTAAGAACCGAGGCTCCTAGGGAGAGGAGAGGTTCTTATCGATTTGTGGGAGATGTATGGGAGGTGAACCAGCATGCTAGCGCTGGATATCTGTCCTTGGTGGCCGGATCCCTGTCTTGCGAGACAGGAAGCCCACTTCTGTGTGATTTGGGGATGCCCTGGTTGCGACTAAGGGAAGACTTGTCCATGTGGGGCTAGTCGACTAATCCTTGCGAGGATAAGGTGAAAGGCTTACTGATTAGTTTGTGTGTTAACCATCTATCCTTTGTGCAGTAAGTCTTGGACAACACAGGTGGAAGGGGATGGCCTTTCTTATTCATTTTCGAGGGCAATACTGATGTGTTTCACCTGCCTGTGTACTTCTGACCTTTCAGAAGTGTTTGTAGTCCTCCCTCAGCCATTGAATCGGCCTTAACCATTTTTTAATGATTTATGAATTTCGTGAACCCTTTTAGTTGTTTAGGGATGATCTTATGTGAATTGGGAGAATTGTGTTTAGGGATTCTGTAAATCTTATGATGCTGTGACCCTACTGAGATTCTTGTAATCTCAAACCGTTATTTTTACCATTTTTCAGGCTTAGGTACATTCACTGTTCGTGGTACCAATGTGTGAGATTAAGGCTGCATGGCGGGACGATATCGCATTACATTTTCAAACTTGTTACTTACGCATATAACATATGATTGGGCAACTTTCTGGTTTAATTTAAGCACCCTCTTTTGCTTACTATTTCCGAAACTTGTTTGAAGATTTCTTGTTGTTTATTTGGATCCCTATGGGACTTGTGAGTTATGAACCCAATGGATTAATTTAAGACTTCCGCTGATGTTTTATTTACTTCGTATGATACCAGAACATATGTCCAATATCATGCTCCAATTGTTGATAAGCAATAAGATTAACAAGCTTAAAATCGGAAATCTTAGGATTAGCCTTGTGGAATTCAAATAGGTCTTAGGTGTTATTTAGGCTTATTTGGGTTTCACGGCGGTAATGACCTTAATGGGAGCAATTATTAATAGATAGGAATTAGGGTTGTTACATAATACCACAACAAGGTATCCTCAATCATGTCAGGAAACAATCAACATATCCAATTCATATAACAATATCATCCCAGACACTCAATTCCAAACTCAGGGGTTTGATATAGCCTAGGAGATTCATATCTCATTCTGGATTTCATATTCACACCCTACAATCCAATCACAATCAAATACAACAAGGGCAGGTAACAAAAACATCAAATAAGAGCAGGGGTTTCTGGAGAAACCGATGAGGCATAGATCCTACCTCTCTTGTCTCTGAACAAGAAGCTACTCCTTTGCCTTTATTAAGTAAATCTGAACCACCTAAATCATCACCAGACAAAAACAAAACAAACTAAGCATGCATATCCCAAAAATCAATTGTATACCCTATTCCTTACCAGTACCACTCACCAAACCTATCAGAAAACCAGTGATCAGATGTTGCAGGTGCCTTCCCCTTGGATGTGTGATGTGCACCTACTGGAATCATAAAAGTGCAGGTGTGCGCTGGTAGATTTGGCCATGGCACAAATAGGGTTTTTATACGAGCACTTTTTTGCACGTCGCGGTGCGGCAAACATACACCTTTCACAAATTTTTTTTTGCAGGGCTCCCATTCAAATTCCATCAGCCCAAAACCTCCTTAAATATGTTTGTGCACCCACTGGAATCAAAAAAGTGCAGGTGTGCTGGTAGAATTGGCCGTGGCACACAAAGGGTCCTTATATGAACAATTTTGTGCAGGTCGGGGTGCGGCAATCATACACCATGCACAAAGCTTTTTTGCAAGGCTCCCATTCGAATTCCATCAGCCCAAAACCTCCTCAAATATGTTTATGCACCTTCTGGAAACATAAAAATGCAAGTGTACATGGGTAGATTAGGCCGTGGCTCACGAAAGGTCCTTCTACAAGCACTTTTGTCCACGTCAGATGCAGCAAACATACACCTTTCACAAAAGTTTTTTTGCAGAGCTCCCATTCGAATTCCATCAGCCCAAAACCTCCTTAAATATGTTTGTGCACCTACTGGAATCATAAAAATGCAGGTGTGCACTGGTAGATTTGACCGTGGCACACAAAGGGTCCTTATACGAACACTTTTGTGCACATGGGGTTGCGGCAAACATACACCTTACACAAATTTTTTTTTCAAAGGCTCCCATTCGAATTCCATCTGCTCAAAATCTCCTTAAATATGTTTGTGCACCTACTGGAAACATAAAAACGCAGGTGTGCACGGGTAAATTTTTCCGTGGCACACAAACGGTCCTTATACGAGCACTTTTGTGCACGTCGGGGTGCGGCAAACATACACCCTGCACAAAATTTTTTTTGCAGGCCTCCCATTCGAATTCCATCAGCCCAAAACCTCCTTAAATATGTTTGTGCACCTACTGGAATCATAAAAGTACAGGTGTGCGCTGGTAGATTTGGCCGTGGCACACAAACGGTCCTTATACGAGCACTTTTGTGCACGTCGGGGTGCGGCAAACATACACCCTTCACAAAAGTTTTTTTGCAGGGCTCCCATTCGAATTTCATCAGCCCAAAACCTCCTTAAATATGTTTGTGCACCTACTGGAATCATAAAAATGCAGGTGTGCACTGGTAGATTTGGCCGTGGCACACAAAGGGTCCTTATACGAACACTTTTGTGCTCGTCGGGGTGCGGCAAACATACACCTTGCACAAAATTTTTTTTGCAAGGCTCCCATTCGAATTACATCAGCCCAATACCTCCTTAAATATGTTTGTGCACCTGCTGGAAACAAAAAAATGCAGGTGTGCGCTGGTATATTTTGCAGTGGCATACGAAGGGTCCTTATACGAGCATTTTTGTGCATGTCGGGGTGCAGCAAACATACACCTTGCACAAAATTTTTTTTGCAAGGCTCCTATTCAAATTCCATCAGCCCAAAACCTCCTAAAATATGTTTGTGCACCTACTGGAATCATAAAAGTGCAGGTGTGCGCTGGTAGGTTTGTCCGTGGCACATAAAGGGTTCTTATACAATCACTTTTTTCCATGTTGGGGTGCGGCTAACATACACCTTTCACAAAAGTTTTTTTGGAGGGCTCCCATTCGAATTACATCAGCCCAAAACCTCTTTAAATATGTTTGTGCACCCACTGGAATCATAAAAGTGCAATTGTGCGTTGGTAGATTTGGCCGTGGCACACAAAGGGTACTTATACGAACACTTTTGTGCACGTCGGGGTGCGGCAAACTTACACCTTGCACAAAGTTTTTTTTGCAAGGCTCCCATTTGAATTCCATCAGCCCAAAATCTCCTTAAATATGTTTGTGCACCTTCTGGAAACATAAAAACGCAGGTGTGCACGGGTAGATTTTGCCGTCACATACGAACGGTCCTTATACGAGCATTTTTTTGCACGTTGGGATGAAGCAAATATACACCTTGCACAAAATTTTTTTTGCAAGGCTCCCAATACAATTTCATCAGCCCAAAACCTCCTTAAATATGTTTGTGCAACTACTGGAAACATAAAAGTGTAGGTGTGCGCGGGTAGATTTGACCGTGGCACACAAAGGGTCCTTATACGAGCACTTTTGTGCACTTCAGGGTGCGGCAAACAAACACCTTGCACAAAGTTTTTTTTGCAAGGCTCCCATTTGATTTCCATCAGCCCAAAACCTCCTTAATTATGTTTGTGCACCTACTGGAGACATAAAAATGCAGGTGTGCGCGGGTAGATTTTGCCGTGGCACACGAAGGGTCCTTATGCGAGCACTTTTGTGCACGTCGGGGTGTGGCAAACATACACCCTGCATAAAATTTTTTTTGCAGGGCTCCGATTCGAATTCCATCAGCCCAAAACCTCCTAAAATATGTTTGTGCACCTACTGGAATCATAAAAGTGCAGGTGTGCGCTGGTAGATTTGGCCATGGCACACATAGGTTTTTATACGAGCACTTTTTTGCACGTCGCGTTGCGGCAAACATACACCTTTCACAAAATTTTTTTGCAGGGCTCCCATTCTAATTCCATCAGCCCAAACCTCCTTAAATATGTTTGTGCACCTACTGGAATAAAAAAAGTGCAGGTCTGCTGGTAGATTTGGCCCGTGGCACACAAGGGTCCTTATATGAACATTTTGTGCACGTCGGGGTGCGGCAATCAAACACCTTGCACAAAGTTATTTTTGCAAGTCTCCAATTCGAATTCCATCAGCCCAAAACCTCCTTAACTATGTTTATGCACCTTCTGGAAACAAAAAATGCAAGTATACATGGGTAGATTTGGCCGTGGCTCACGAAAGGTCCTTATACGAGCACTTTTGTCCACGTCAGATGTGACAAACATACACCTTTCACAAAAGTTTTTTTGCAGAGCTCCCATTCGAATTCCATCACCCCAAAACCTCTTTAAATATGTTTGTGCACCTAGTGGAATCATAAAAATGCAGGTGTGCACTGGTAGATTTGAACGTGGCACACAACGGGTCCTTATACAAACACTTTTGTGCACATAGGGTGGGGCGCAAACATACACCCTGCATAAAATTTTTTTTGCAAGGCTCCGATTCGAATTCCATCAGCCCAAAATCTCCTTAAATATGTTTGTGCACCTACTGGAAACATAAAAACGCAGGTGTGCACGGGTAGATTTTTCCGTGGCACACAAACGGTCCTTATACGAGCATTTTTTTGCACGTCGGGGTGAAGCAAATATACACCTTGCACAAAAATTTTTTTACAAGGCTCCCATTAGAATTCCATCAGCCGAAAACCTCCTTAAATATGTTTGTGCACCTACTGGAAACAAAAAGTGCAGGTGTGCGCGGGTAAATTTGGCCGTGGCACACGAAGGGTCCTTATACTCACTTTTGTGCACGTCGCGGTGCGGCAAACATACACCTTGGACAACCCTTTTTTTGCAAGGATCCCATTCGAATTTCATCAGCCCAAATCTCCTTAAATATGTTTGTGCACCTACTGGAAACATAAAAACGCAGGTGTGCACGGGTAAATTTTTCCGTGGCACACAAACGGTCCTTATACGAGCATTTTTTTGCACGTCGGGGTGAAGCAAATATACACCTTGCACAAAATTTTTTTTACAAGGCTCCCATTAGAATTCCATCAGCCAAAAACCTCCTTAAATATGTTTATGCACCTACTGGAAACAAAAAATGCAGGTGTGCGCGGGTAAATTTGGCCGTGGCACACGAAGGGTCCTTATACTCACTTTTGTGCACGTCGCGGTGCGGCAAACATACACCTTGGACATCCCTTTTTTTGCAAGGATCCCATTCGAATTCCATCAGCCCAAAACCTCCTTAAATATGTTTGTGCACCTACTGGAATCATAAAAGTACAAGTGTGCGCTGGTAGACTTGGCTGTGGCACACAAAGGTTCTTATGCGAGCATTTTTGTGCACGTCGGGGTGCAGCAAACATACACACTGCATAAAATTTTTTTTGCAGGGCTTCGATTCAAATTCCATCAGGCCAAAACCTCCTAAATATGTTTGTGCACCTACTGGAATCATAAAAGTGCAAGTGTGCGCTGGTAGGTTTGGCACACGTAGGGTCCTTATACTCACTTTTGTGCACGTCGCGGTGCGGCAAACATATACCTTGGACAACCCTTTTTTTGCAAGGATCCCATTCAAATTCCATCAGCCCAAACCTCCTTAAATATTTTTGTGCACCTACTGGAAACATAAAAGTACAGGTGTGCGCTGGTAGATTTGGCCGTGGCACACAAACGGTCCTTATACGAGCACTTTTGTGCACGTCGTGGTGCGGCAAAACATACACCCTTCACAAAAGTTTTTTTGCAGGGCTCCTATTCGAATTCAATCAGCCCAAAACCTCCTTAAATATGTTTGTGCACCTACTGGAGTCATAAAAATGCAGGTGTGCGCTGGTAGATTTGGCAGTGGCACACAAGGGTCCTTGTACGAACACTTTTGTGCTCGTCGGGTGCGGCAAACATACACCTTGCACAAAATTTTTTTTGCAAAGCTCCCATTCGAATTACATTAGCCCAATACCTCCTTAAATATGTTTGAGCACCTTCTGGAAATAAAAAATGCAGGTGTGCGCTGGTATATTTTGCAGTGGCATACGAAGGGTCCTTATACGAGTATTTTTGTGCATATCGGGGTGCAGCAAACATACACCTTGCACAAAATTTTTTTTGCAAGGCTCCCATTCAAATTCCATCAGCCCAAAACCTCCTAAAATATGTTTGTGCACATACTGGAATCATAAAAGTGCAGGTGTGCGCTGATAGATTTGGCCGTGGCACAGAAACGGTTCTTATACGAGCATTTTTGTGCACGTCGGGGTGCGGCAAACATACACCCTTCACAAAAGTTTTTTTGCAGGGCTCCCATTCCAATTCAATCAGCCCAAAACCTCCTTAAATATGTTTGTGCACCGACTGGAATCATAAAAATGCAGGTGTGCGCTGGTAGATTTGGCAGTGGCACACAAATGGTCCTTGTACGAACATTTTTGTGCTCGTCGGGGTGCAGCAAACATACACCTTGCACAAAAGTTTTTTTGCAAAGCTCCCATTCGAATTACATTAGCCCAATACCTCCTTAAATATGTTTGAGCACCTGCTGGAAACAAAAAAATGCAGGTGTGCGCTGGTATATTTTGCAGTGGCATACGAAGGGTCCTTATACGAACATTTTTGTGCATGTCGGGGTGCAGCAAACATACACCTTTCACAAAATTTTTTTTGCAAGGCTCCCATTCAAATTCTATCAGCCCAAAACCTCCTAAAATATGTTTGTGCACCTACTGGAATCATAAAAGTGCAGGTGTGCGCTGGTAGGTTTGTCCGTGGCACATAAAGGTTTCTTATACAAATACTTTTTTGCATGTCGGGGTGCGGCAAACATACACCTTTCACAAAAATTTTTTTGGAGGGTTTCCATTCGAATTACATCAGCCCAAAACCTCCTTAAATATGTTTGTGCACCCATTGGAATCATAAAAGTGCAATTGTGCGTTGGTAGATTTGGCCGTGGCACACAAAGGGTACTTATACGAACACTTTTGTGCATGTCGGGGTTCGGCAAACTTACACCTTGCACAAAGTTTTTTTTGCAAAGCTCCCATTTGAATTCCATCAGCCCAAACCTCCTTAAATATGTGTGTGCACCTTCTGGAAACATAAAAATGCAGGTGTGCAAGGGTAGATTTTGCCATCACACACGAACGGTCCTTATACGAACATTTTTTTGCACGTTGGGATGAAACAAATATACATCTTGCACAAAATTTTTTTTGCAAGGCTCCCAATAGAATTTCATCGGCCCAAAACCTCCTTAAATATGTTTGTGCAGCTACAGGAAACATAAAAGTATAGGTGTGCGCGAGTAGATTTGACCGTGGCACACAAAGGATCCTTATACGAGCACTTTTGTGCACTTTGGGGTGCGGCAATCATACACCATGCACAAAGCTTTTTTGCAAGGCTCCCATTTGATTTCCATCAGCCCAAAACCTCCTTAATTATGTTTGTGCACCTACTGGAGACATAAAAATGCAGGTGTGCGCGGGTAGATTTTGCCATTGCACACGAAAGGTCCTTATGCGATCATTTTTGTGCACGTTGGGGTGCGGCAAACATACACCTTGCATAAAATTTTTTTTGCAGGGCTCCGATTCGAATTCCATCAGCCCAAAACCTCCTAAAATATGTTTGTGCACCTACTGGAATCATAAAAGTGCAGGTGTGCGCTGGTAGATTTGGCCGTGGCACACATAGGGTTCTTATACGAGCACTTTTTTGCACGTCGGGGTGCGGCAAACATACACCTTTCACAAAATTTTTTTTGCAGGGCTCCCATTCAAATTCCATCAGCCCAAAACCTCCTTAAATATGTTTGTGCACCCACTGGAATCATAAAAGTGCAGGTGTGCTGGTAGATTTGGCCGTGGCACACAAAGGGTCCTTATATGAACACTTTTGTGCACGTCGGGGTGCGGCAATCATACACCTTGCACAAAGTTTTTTTTGCAAGGCTCCCATTCGAATTCCATCAGCCCAAAACCTCCTTAAATATGTTTATGCACCTTCTGGAAACATAAAAATGCAAGTGTACATGGGTAGATTTGGCCGTGGCTCACGAAAGGTCCTTATACGAGCACTTTTGTCCACGTCAGATGCGGCAAACATACACCTTTCACAAAAGTTTTTTTGCAGAGCTCCCATTCGAATTCCATCAGCCCAAAACCTCCTTAAATATGTTTGTGCACCTACTGGAATCATAAAAATGCAGGTGTGCACTGGTAGATTTGACCGTGGCACACAAAGGGTCCTTATACGAACATTTTTGTGCGCGTGGGGGTGCGGCAAACATACACCTTACACAAAATTTTTTTTCAAAGGCTCCCATTCGAATTCCATCAGCCCAAAATCTCCTTAAATATGTTTGTGCACCCACTGGAATCAAAAAAGTGCAGGTGTGCTGGTAGAATTGACCGTGGCACACAAAGGGTCCTTATATGAACAATTTTGTGCAGGTCGGGGTGCGGCAATCATACACCTTGCACAAAATTTTTTTTGCAAGGCTCCCATTCGAATTCCATCAGCCCAAAACCTCCTTAAATATGTTTATGCACCTTCTGGAAACATAAAAATGCAAGTGTACATGGGTAGATTTGGCCGTGGCTCACGAAAGGTCCTTATACGAGCACTTTTGTCCACGTCAGATGCGGCAAACATACACCTTTCACAAAATTTTTTTTGCAGAGCTCCCATTCGAATTCCATCAGCCCAAAACCTCCTTAAATATGTTTGTGCACCTACTGGAATCATAAAAATGCAGGTGTGCACTGGTAGATTTGACCGTGGCACACAAAGGTTCCTTATACGAACATTTTTGTGCGCGTGGGGGTGCGGCAAAAATACACCTTGCACAAAATTTTTTTTACAAGGCTCCCATTAGAATTCCATCAGCCAAAAACCTCCTTAAATATGTTTGTGCACCTACTGGAAACAAAAAGTGCAGGTGTGCGCGGGTAAATTTGGCCGTGGCACACGTAGGGTCCTTATACTCACTTTTGTGCACGTCGCGGTGCGGCAAACATACACCTTGCACAACCCTTTTTTTGCAAGGATCCCATTCGAATTCCATCAGCCCAAAACCTCCTTAAATATGTTTGTGCACCTACTGGAATCATAAAAGTACAGGTGTGCGCTGGTAGATTTGGCCGTGGCACACAAACGGTCCTTATACGAGCACTTTTGTGCACGTCGGGGTGCGGCAAACATACACCCTTCACAAAAGTTTTTTTGCAGGGCTCCCATTCGAATTCCATCAGCCCAAAACCTCCTTAAATATGTTTATGCACCTACTGGAATCATAAAAATGAAGGTGTGCGCTGGTAGATTTGTCCGTGGCACACAAAGGGTCTTTATACGAACATTTTTTTGCTCGTCGGGGTGCGGCAAACATACACCTTTCAAAAAATTTTTTTTGCAAGGCTTCCATTCGAAATACATTAGCCCAATACCTCCTTAAATATGTTTGTGCACCTGCTGGAAACAAAAAAATGCAGGTGTGCGCTGGTATATTTTGCAGTGGCATACGAAGGGTCCTTATACGAACATTTTTGTGCATGTCGGGGTGCAGCAAACATACACCTTGCACAAAATTTTTTTTGCAAGGCTTCTATTCAAATTCCATCAACCCAAAACCTCCTAAAATATGTGTGTGCACCTACTGTAAGACCCCGAATTTTGAGTCCTAGAAGTCCAGAAGCCAGTGCAGGTGAAAAGACGATTTTGCCCCTGAAGAGAAGGATGTGTGATAGCCGAAATTGGTAAGATTGTTCAGTAAATTAATTTGCTTCTAATTCCTTTTGATTTAGGATCTTGTAGATGGGTAATCGTTTTAGGAAAACATCCTTTAAGGTAGATAGTTACCTTAAAAAAATTAAGGAAGGTAATTTAAGAGTTTTGATTATTTGGTAGATTGTATTGAATTGATAGATTGATTAAAAGTAGTAGACCTGATTCTAAACTCATTCAATATAAATAGGAACCAACCCCACAAAAGTTTCCCCTAAAACCTTACAGAATTCGTATAGGCTTAAAACCCTATACCTCCCATTAGCCGTCAGAATTTGCAGAAAATTTAAACTAGCATAACTCCCTCATCGTTCATTGGATCTCTGCGAATAATAACTTGTTGGAAAGCTCTCTTCATCCTCTTTCCAACCATCTTTTGATTTTCTTGGGAGGTTAGTATTTCGTTGTCTAATGTTACTTTGAAAATCGGCGGCCTCGTCAGGTTTCCGCCAAATCTTCTTGAATTTCAAAATAGCATAACTTTTTACTCGTTTGTTGAAATCTTGCAAATAATATGTTGTTGGAAAGCTCTTTTCATTCTCTTTCCAACCATATATAAATCAAATCTTGGATGTAAATACTTCATTGTTTTAGGATGAGACGAAATCGTCCTATGCTCTACTTTTAGCGACAGGTTTTGCATAGTTAATTGGAATGGTAAATTCAGGTTGAATCTTGATAAGTTCCTGGCTATCACATCACACATCCAAGGGGGAGGCACCTGCAACATCTGATCACTGGTTTTCTGATAGGTTTGGTGAGTGGTACTGGTAAGGAATAGAGTATGCAATTTATTTTTGGATATGCATGCTTAGTTTGTTTTGTCTTTGTCTGGTGATGATTTAGGTGGTTCAGATTTACTTAATAAAGGCAAAGGAGTAGCTTTTTGTTCAGAGACAAGAGAGGTAGGATCTATGCCTCATCGGTTTCTCCAGAAACCCCCGCCCTTATTTGATGTTTTTGTTACCTGCCTTTGTTGTATTGTTTGTGATTGGATTATGTGGTGAGAATATGAAATCAGGAATGAGATATGAATCTCCTAGGCTGTATAGAACCCCTGAGTTAGGGATTGAGTGCCTGGGATGCTATTGTTATATGAATTGGATGTGTTGATTATTTCCTGACGTGATTGAGAATACCCTATTGGGTATTGTGCTTTGTACTTGCCTGTGTGTGCTTGTACGTGTTTGTGTGTCAGGATCCTGTTCCGGTGGCCACCCAGGGTAAGAACGGATGCTCCTAGGGAGAGGAGAGGTTCTTATTGATTTATGGGAGGTGTATTGGTGTTGAACCAGCAAGTGCACGTTGGATATCTGTCCTTGGTGGTCGGATCCCTGTCTTGCGAGACAGGAAGCCCATATCTTGCGAGATTTGGGGATGCCCTGGTTGCGACTAATGGAAGACTTGTCCATGTGGGGCTAGTCGACTTATCCTTGCGAGGATAAGGTGAAAGGCTTAATGATTAGTTTGTGTGTTAACCATCTACCCTTTGTGCAGTAAGTCTTTGACAACACAGGTGGAAGGGGATGGCCTTTCTTCATCATTGTGTGTGATTTTGTTGTATTTCACCTGCCTGTGTACTTCTGAACTTTCGGAAGTGTGGTCCTCCCTCAGCCATGATCTCGGCCTTAACCTCTTTTTGTTTATTATTGAATTGCGTGATCCCTTTAGTTGCTGCGATTTTAAAAGTAACATTAGACAACGAAAGACTTACCTCCCGAAGAAAATGAAGAGATGGTTGGAAAGAGGATTAAGAGATCTTTCCAACAAACTATTTTTCGCAGAGATCCAATGAACGATGAGGGAGTTAAGTTAGTTTAAAGTTTCTACAAATTCGATGATCAAATCGTAGTCCTTAATTAGTTCCATCCATCTTCGTTGTCTCATATTCAACTCTTTCTGTGTAAGAAGGTACTTCAGGCTTTTGTGATTAGTAAAGATTCGACTCGTCTCGCCGTATAGATAATGTCGCCATATTTTTTTTGCAAAGACCACGGCTGCAAGTTCTAGATCATGTGTAGGGTAGTTCATCTCGAGCAGTCGCAATTGCCTTGAAGCGTAGGCAATGACTTTCCCATCTAGCATCAATACACATCCAAGTCCGGATTTCAACGCGTCGCTGTAAACCACATATTCCTTTCCGCAAATAGGTAAGGTAAGGATAGGTGCAGAAACTAACCAATTCTTTAGCTCGTTGAAACTTTGCTGGCATTTTTCATTCCATATGAACGGCTCACCCTTGCGTGTCAGTTTTGTCAATGGTCTAGCCAGTGATGAAAAATTTTCCACAAAGCGACGGTAGTAACCTGCTAAACCAAGGAAACTACGAACTTCGAACACACTTCGCGGAGGTTCCGAAGCAATCACAGCTTCAATCTTCTTTGGATCAACAAACACACCTTGGGCGGAAACAATATGGCCAAGGAAACTAACCTCACGTAACCAGAATTCGCATTTTGAGTATTTGGCAAACAATCGCCGGTCCTTCAGAATTTGAAGCACAAGCCGCAAGTGCATAACATGATCCTCTTCCGACTTTGAGTAAATCAGAATGTCGTCGATGAAGACAATCACAAATTTATCCAGGAATTCGCGGAACACACGATTCATCAAGTCCATAAACACAGCTGGTGCATTGGTCAAACCGAATGGCATAACCAGAAATTCATAGTGGCCATATCGCGATCTGAACGCGGTCTTCGGAATATCAGCATCACGAACTCGCAATTGATGGTATCCAGATCTGAGATCAATCTTGGAGAATACCACTGCACCTTGGAGTTGGTCAAATAAATCATCAATGCGTGGCAAGGGATATTTGTTCTTCACGGTCACGCGGTTCAGCTGTCGATAATCAATTCACAATCGCAGCGAACCATCTTTCTTTTTCATGAACAGCATAGGTGCTCCCCACGGTGACACACTAGGTCGAATAAAACCGCGATCTAGCAAATCTTCCAACTGTGCCTTTAGTTCCTTCATTTCCGCAGGAGCCATACGATACGGAGGAATGGAAATCAGGTTTGTACCTGGCACAAGCTCAATGCCGAATTCTACTTCTCTTGCTGGTGGCAATCCGGCTATGTCTTCTGGAAATACTTTCGGAAATTCACAAACCACAGGAACAGAATTCAGATCTGAAGATTCTTTAGAAATATCCTGTATATGCGCAAGGTACGCTGTACATCCTTTGTTGATTAATCGCTTCGCCTTAAACCAGGAAATCATGCAAGTTGGCACAACTCGCCTATCGCCTTCAAAACAGTATTCGGTACCATCAGAAAATGTGAACCACACCCGCTTGGTGAAACACTCCACACGGGCTTGATATTTTGCCAGACAATCCATGCCTAAAATCACATCCAGCTCCTTGATGTCTAGTGGAATTAGATCCACTTCAAACACATTTGATCCCATACGTATAGCACAGCCAATATAGACCAGATCACAAATCAGTTGCTCTCCCAAAGGAGTTAGAACCGCAATAGGAGGAGTCAAGGGAGATAGAGGACGATCCGCGATAAATGCTATCCTTTGACTCACGAACGATCTATTTGTTCCTGGATCAAATAAGACTTTAGCGTTTTGAGAAAAAACTGAAATAGTACCTGTCACCACATCAGGACTAGCCTCGGCATCAGTCAAAGTGAAGAGCCTTGTTGGTCTTGGTTGCGCCTCACTTGTGGATCCGTTGGGTGGCCCTCCTGGTGCGCGTGCTGGTGGTCTAGCAGGGTTGACATCCCCACCTCGGCTGGTGTTAGGTACCCCTAGAATTAGCCGTTTTGGGCATGCGGCCTGAATATGACCCGTCTCGCCACAGTTGTAGCATCGCCGTTGCGAATTCTGCCATGACGATCCAGTATAACTGGAACCAGAAAAGTTCCTCCTGTTGGTGTTCCCATTGTCACTGGTCCGCGGAGGATGAGACCGTAAGGGATAGGGTCCCCTTCTTCGGTTGAACTTTGAATCATGCCTATAGGATCCGCCACTAGTAGCTGCGGGTGGCTTCCTAATTTGCACGATCTTTTCAGCTTCCGTTGCGGCAGTTATTAGTTCTTGTAAATTCTGCACTGGTGTCGTACCGACTATGGTTTTGAGTTTGACACTCAACCCATCCTGAAATCGTCTTGCCAGCTGGTACGGTGTACGATCTTCTTCAAGTGCAAAGCGGGACAACTCCCTCAACACCTTCTCATATTCCAGCACCGAACAGGTGCCTTGTTCAAGTTTATAAAATGCCTGCCGCTGCTCACTTTTATGGAATCTCGTATAAAATCTTTCGTCAAATTCATACCGGAATTCTTCCCACGTCGGCAAGCGGTCGCCGAATCGCAAGCTCACAGATGTCCACCAAGCGAGGGCTTCTCCCTCAAGTAAGAATGTAGCAATGGCAACTTTGTCGTCATCAGAGATACGCAGGAACAAGGATACTCGGCATAAGGTATCCAGCCACTCCTGAACGGCAGCGGCTCTAGCTGAACCACCGAAATCTTTACATCCAAGTTGTCGAGCTTCCTTCAGCAATTTTGTAATCATAACGGGAAGTCTCTCTGTCTCCTTATGTTGTACCGGCTGCACAGGTTCTTGTACAGGTTCAAGTGGAGGAATAGGTCCTGGTGTAGGCGCAGGAGCACTCTGAAATTGCGCCTCCATTCGCTGCTGATTTGCAGCAATTCCTTGTAACACGTTTAAAATCTGTGCCATAACAGGGTCAATGCCTGGTACGACTGGTGTCTCAGGTTGGTTTTCAGACTCAGCTTGCCCTTCCTGCTCATTTTGTGCATTTGGCTCATCTTGCTCAACAGGTTGCTGTTCATTCCGAATCTCAAACCTACCCCGTTGGTCCCTTTGTTGCCTCGAGCGTGCCATACTACACAAGTGTACGATTGTTACTCAAACATACACTAAATACATTACTAGGAATAGGAGTCGTACCTGGTGGAGAGGCATGCACCGGACGATACGCATATGCTGGAAAACATTATACAATTTTCGAAAATCATATGCACATATGCTATGCACACTCGGCAATTAACAAGCATCATAGCAAACATCAAGCACACATCATCCGGCAATGCACATAATCACGCATATACATATTCATTTTGTAATGACAAGAAACATAGCTAATCATCCACTCAAACACATTAAGGCATACTAAAGTTAAACAATCAACACAACAGCTAGTATTATTGCCATTCTTTAAATCCCATGTTATCTCTAATCCCTTTTTCAGTTTTAGTCCCTAAGTGAGTGAGTGTGTGCTCATGTTCTTACCTACAATCACCTGCAATCACCAAAATTAACAACTAAGTCAGCAAATAACAAGTTACAATCCTAAACCATGCTCCGCTACCACAATTATAACGACCCTAATTCCTAAACCATTATTAAGTGCTCCTATTAAGGTCATTACCGCCGTGAAACCCAAATAAGTCTCAGCGACACCTAAGACCTATTAGAATTTCACAAGGCTACTCATATGATACCGATTTTAAGCTTATTTATTTTGTTGCTTATCAATCAATTGGAGCATGCTATTGGACACATATTCTGGTAACATATGGAGTAAATAAAATCATCAGCGGAAGTCATAAATCTATCCATTGGATTCATAAGACACAAATCTCATAGGGATCCAAATAACTAGTAAGAAATTCATCAACAAATTTCCGGAAATAGCAAGCCAAACGAATGCTTAAAAATAAACCAGAACATCATCCAATCCTTCAAGTTATTTGCGCATGTAACAAGTAAGTTTTTATGATGCGATATCGCCCCGCCGTGCAGCCTTGATCTCACACACTGGTACCACGAACAGAGGGTGTTCCTAAGCCTGAAAAATGGTAAAAACAATGGTATGAGATTACAAACATCTCAGTAGGGTCGCAGCATCATAAGATCTACAGATTCCCTAAACACAAATCTCCCAAATTCACATAAGATCATTCCCTAAACAACTAAAGGGATCACGCAATTCAACAATAAACAAAAAGAGGTTAAGGCCGAGATCATGGCTGAGGGAGGACCACACTTCCGAAAGTTCAGAAGTACACAGGCAGGTGAAATACAACAAAATCACACACAATGATGAAGAAAGGCCATCCCCTTCCACCTGTGTTGTCCAAGACTTACTGCACAAAGGGTAGATGGTTAACACACAAACTAATCAGTAAGCCTTTCACCTTATCCTCGCAAGGATAAGTCGACTAGCCCCATATGGACAAGTCTTCCCTTAGTCGCAACCAGGGCATCCCCAAATCTCGCAAGATATGGGCTTCCTGTCTCGCAAGACAGGGATCCGGCCACCAAGGACAGATATCCAGCGTGCACTTGCTGGTTCAACACCCATACACCTCCCATAAATCGATAAGAACCTCTCCTCTCCCTAGGAGCATCAGTTCTTACCCTGCGTGGCCACCGGAACAGGATCCTGACACACAAACACGTACAAGCACACACAGGCAAGTACGAAGCATAATACCCCAACAAGGTATTATTCGCAGAGATCCAATGAACTATGAGGGAGTTATGCTAGTTTAAATTTTCTGCAAATTCTGACGGCTAATGGGAGGTATAGGGTTTTAAGCCTATACGAATTCTGTAAGGTTTTAGGGGAAAATTTTGTGGGGTTGGCTTCCTATTTATATTGAATGAGTGTAGAATCAGGTCTACTACTTTTAATCATTCTATCAATTCAATACAATCTACCAAATAATCAAAACTCTTAAATTACCTTCCTTAATCTTTTTAAGGTAACTATCTACCCTAAAGGATATTTTCGTAAAACGATTACCCATCTACAAGATCCTAAATCAAAAGGAATTAGAAGCAATTAATTTACCGAACAATCTTACCAATTTTGGCTATCACACATCCTTCTCTTCAGGGTCAAAATCGTCTTTTCACCTGCACTGGCTTCTGGACTTCTAGGACTCAAAATTCGGGGTCTTACACGTTTGGCTTGCTATTTCCGGAAATTGTTGATGAATTGCTTGCTGGTTATTTGGATCCCTATGGGACTTGTGTGTTATGATTTCAATGGATTGATTTAAGACTTCCGCTGATGATTTTATTTACTGCTTATGTTACCATAATATGTGTCCAATAGCATGCTCCAAATGATTGATAAGCAACAAAATAAATAAGCTTAAAATCGGTATCATATGAGTAGCCTTGTGAAATTCTAATAGATCTTAGGTGTCGCTGAGACTTATTTGGGTTTCACGGCGGTAATGACCTTAATCGGAGCAATTAATAATGAGTTAGGAATTAGGGTCGTTACATGTGCGCTGGTAGGTTTGTCCGTGGCACATAAAGGGTTCTTATACAATCATTTTTTTCCATGTCGGGGTGCGGCTAACATACACCTTGTAAGACCCCGAATTTTGAGTCCTAGAAGTCCAGAAGTCAGTGCAGGTGAAAAGACAATTTGCCCCTAAAGAGAAGGATGTGTGATAGCCGAAATTGGTAAGATTGTTTAGTAAATTAATTTGCTTCTAATTCCTTTTGATTTAGGTCCTTGTAGATGGGTAATAGCTTTAGGAACCATCCTTTAAGGTAGATAGTTGCCTTAGAGATTAAGTCCCTAAAAATAGGGAAGGTAATTTAAGAGTTTTGGTTATTTAGTGAATTATATTGGATTGATAGATTGATTAAAAGTAGTAGACATAATTCTATACTCATTGGATATAAATAGGAAGCCAACCCCACAAAATTTTCCCCTAAAACCTTACAAAATTCGTATTGGCTTAAAACCCTATACTTCCCCTTAGCCGTCAGAATTTTCTTAAACTTTAAACCAGTATAACTCCCTCATCGTTCATTGGATCTCTGCGAATAATAGCTTGTTTGAAAGCTCTCTTCATCCTGTTTCGAACCATGTTTTGGTTTCCACAAGGAGATTAGTATTTCGTTTTTTAAAGTTACTTTGAAAATCGACGACGGAATTAGGTTTTCGCCAAATCTTCTTGAACTTCAAAATAGTATAACTTTCTACTCGTTTGTCGGAATCTTGCAAATAATATGTCGTTGGAAAGTTTTTTTATTCTCTTTCCAAAAGTATATTGATAGTAGCTTGGATGTAAATATTTCGTTGTTTTAGGTCGAGACGAAATCGTCTTATGCCCTACTTTTAGCAAAAGGTTATGCATAGTTAATTGGAATGGTAAATTCAGGTTGAATCTTGATAAATTCCTGGATATCACATCATACATCCAAGGGGGGAGACACCTGCGACTTCTGATCACTGGTTTTCTGATAGGTTTTGTGAGTGGTACTGGTAAGGAATAGGGTATACAATTGATTTTTGGGATATGCATGCTTAGTTTGTTTTGTCTTTGTCTGGTGACGATTTAGGTGGTTCAGATTTACTTAACAAAGGAAAAGGAGTAGCTTCTTGTTCAGAGACAAGAGAGGTAGGATCTATGCCTCATCGGTTTCTCCAGAAACCCCTGCTCTTATCTGATGTTTTTGTTACCTGCCCTTGTTGTATTTGTTTGTGATTGGATTGTAGGGTGTGAATATGAAATCCGGAATGAGATATGAATCTCCTAGGCTATATCGAACCCCTGAGTTAGGAATTGAGTGCCTAGGGATGCTATTGTTATATGAATTGGATGTGTTGATTGTTTCCTGACATGATTGAGGATACCCTGTTGTGGTATTATGCTTTGTACTTGCCTGTGTGTGCTTGTACGTGTTTGTATGTCAGGATCCTGTTCCGGTGGCCACGCAGGGTAAGCACTGATGCTCCTAGTGAGAGGAGAGGTACTTACCGATTTATGGGAGGTGTATGGGTGTTGAACCAGCAAGTGCACGCTGGATATCTGTCCTTGCGAGGCCGGATCCCTGTCTTGCGAGACAGGAAGCCCTTATCTTGCGAGATTTGGGGATGCCCTGGTTGCGACTAAGGGAAGACTTGTTCCATGAGGGGCTAGTCGACTTGTCCTTGTGAGGATAAGGTGAAAGGCTTACTGATTAGTTTGTGTGTTAACCATCTACCCTTTGTGCAGTAAGTCTTGGACAACACAGGTGGAAGGGGATGACTTTTCTTCATCATTGAGTGTGATTTTGTTGTATTTCACCTGCCTGTGTAATTTTGAACTTTCGTAAGTGTGTTCCTCCCTCAGCCATAATCTCGGTCTTAACCTCTTTTGGTTTAATTTTGAATTGCGTGATCCCTTTAGTTGTTTAGGGAATGATCTTATGTGATTTGGGAGATTTGTGTTTAAGGATTCTGTGGATCTTATGATGCTGCGACCCTACTGAGATTCTTGTAATCTCAAATCGTTGTTTTTACCATTTTTCAGGCTTAGGTACATCCTCTGATCGTGGTACCAGTGTGTGTGATCAAGGCTGCACGGCGGGGCGATATCGCATCACTAATACTACTTGTTACTTGCGTAAATAACTTGAAAGATTGGACATTGTTCTGGTTTATTTTTAAGCATTCGTTTGGCTTGCTATTTCCAAACTTGGTTGATGAATTTCTTGCTGATTATTTGGATCCCTATGGGACTTGTGTGTTATGAACCCAAAGAATAAATTTAAGACTTCCGCTAATGATTTTATTTACTCCGTATGTTACTAGAATATGTGTCCAGTATCATGCTCCAATTGATTGATAAGCAACAAAATAAACAAGATTAAAATCGGTATCATATGAGTAGCCTTGTGAAATTCTAATAGGTCTTAGGTGATTTTGAGGCTTATTTGGGTTTCACGGCGGTAATGACCTTAATCGGAGCAATGAATAATGGTTTAGGAATTAGGGTCGTTACAAGTGTGGTAGCGGAGCATGGTTTAGGTTTATAACTTGTTATTTAGTGACTTAGTGGTTAATTGGTGATTGCAGGTAATTGCGGGTAAGAACATGGACACATACTCACTCACTTAGGGACTAAAACTGAAAAGGAATTAGAGAGAACATGGGACTTAAATGGAAATAATAATAACTGTTGTGTTGATTGTTTATCTTTAGTATGCCTTAATATGTTTGAGTGGATGATTAGCTATGTTTCTTGTCATTACCGAATGAATATGCATGTGAGTGATTATGTGCATTGCCGAATATGGATGTGTGCAGCTATAGTTGCGTGATGTTTGTTATGATTTCTTTGCGTGTTAATGTTATTGTTGAGTGTGCATAGCATGTGTGCATATGATTTTCGAAATTTGTATATTGTTTTCCACCATATGCATATCGTCCGGTGCATGCCTCTCCACCAGGTACCACTCCTATTCCTAGTATCGTATTTAGTGTTTGTTTGAGTAACAATCGTACACCTGTGTAGTATGGCACGCTCGAGGAAACAGAGGGACCAACGGGGTAGGTTTGAGATTCAGAATGAACAGCAACCTGTTGAGCAAGATGAGCCAAATGCACAAAATGAGCAGGAAGGGCAAGCTGAGTCTTGAAACCAACCTGAGACACCAGTCGCACCAGGCATTGACCCTGTCATGGCACAGATCTTAAACGTGTTACAAGGAATTGCTGCAAACCAGCAGCGAATGGAGGCGCAATTTCACAGTGCTCCTGCGCCTACACCAGGACCTATTCCTCCACTTGAACTTGTACAGCCGGCGCATCATAAGGAGACAGAGAGATTTCACGTTATGATTACAAAGTTGATGAAGGAAGCTCGACAACTTGGATGTAAAGATTTCGGTGGTTCAGCTGGAGCCGCAGCCGCTCGGGAGTTGATGGATACCTTATGACGAGTATCCTTGTTCCTGCGTATCTCTGATGTCGACAAGGTTGCCATTGCTACATTCTTACTTGAGGGAGAAGCCCTCGCTTGGTGGACATCGGTTAGCTTGCGATTCGGCGATTTTTTGCCAACGTGGGAAGAATTCCGGTATGAATTTGACGAAAGATTTTATACGAGGTTCCATAAAAATAAGCAGCGGCAGGCATTTTACAAACTTGAACAAGGCACCCGCTCAGTGCTGGATTATGAGAAGGTGTTGAGGGAGTTGTCCCTCTTTTCACTTGAAGAAGATCGCACATCATACCAGCTGGCAAGATGATTTCAGGATGGGTTGAGTGTCGAACTCAAAACCATCGTCGGTACGACACCAGTGCAGAATTTACAAGAACTAATAGCTGCCGCAACCGAAGCTGAAAAGATCGTGCAAACCAGGAAGCCACCCGTAGCTAATAGTGGCGGATCCTATAGGCGAGATTCAAAGTTCAACCGAAGAAGGGGACCCTATCCCTTACGGTCTCATCCTCCGCGGATCAATGACAATGGGAACACCAACAGGAGGAACTTTTCTGGTTCCAATTATAATGGATCGTCATGGCAGATTCCGCAACGGCGATGTTTCAACTGTGGCGAGATGGGTCATATTCAGGCCGCATGTCCAAAATGGCGAATCCCAGGGGTACTTAACACCAGCCGAGGTGGGAATATCTATTCCGCTAGACCCCCAGCACGCGCACCAGGAGGGCCACCCAACGGATCCACAAGTGAGGCGCAACCAAGACCAACAAGGCTCTTTACTTTGACTGATGCCGAGGCTAGTCCTGATGTGGTGACAGGTACTATTTCAGTCTTTTCTCAAAACGCTAAAGTCTTATTTGATCCAGGAGCAAATAGATCGTTCGTGAGTCAAAGGATAGCACTTAGCGCGGATCGTCCTCTATCTCCCTTGACTCCTCCTATTGCGGTTCTAACTCCTTTGGGAGAGCAACTGATTTTTGATCTTGTCTACATCGGCTGTGTTATACGTATGGGATCGAATGTATTTGAAGTGGATCTAATTCCATTAGACATCAAGGAGCTGGATGTGATTTTAGGCATGGATTGTCTGGCAAAATATCAAGCCCGTGTGGAATGTTTCACCAAGCGGGTGTGGTTCACATTTGCTAATGGTACCGAATACTGTTTTGAAGGCGATAGGCGAGTTGTGCCAACTTGCATGATTTCCTGGCTTAAGGCGGAGCGATTAATCAACAAAGGATGTACAGCGTACCTTGCGCATGTACAGGATATTTCTAAAGAATCTCCAGATCTGAATTCTGTTCCTGTGGTTTGTGAATTTCCAGAAGTATTTCCAGAAGACATAGCCGGATTGCCATCAGCAAGAGAAGTAGAATTTGGCATTGAGCTTGTGCCAGGTACATATTCGATTTCCATTCCTCCATATCGTATGGCTCCTGCGGAAATGAAGGAACTAAAGACGCAGTTGGAAGGTTTGCTGGATCGTGGTTTTATTCAACCTAGTGTGTCACCGTGGGGAGCACCTTTGCTGTTCGTGAAAAAGAAAGATGGTTCGCTACGATTGTGTATTGACTATCGACAGCTGAACCGTGTGACCGTGAAGAACAAATATCCTTTGCCACGCATCGATGATTTGTTTGACCAACTCCAAGGTGCAGCGGTATTCTCCAAGATTGATCTCAGATCTGGATACCATCAATTGCGAGTTCGTGATGCTGATATTCCGAAGACCGCGTTCAGATCGCGATATGGCCACTATGAATTTCTGGTTATGCCATTCGGTTTGACCAATGCACCAGCTGTGTTTATGGACTTGATGAATCGTGTGTTCCGCGAATTCCTGAATAAATTTGTGATCGTCTTCATCGACGACATTCTGATTTACTCAAAGTCGGAAGAGGATCATGTTATGCACTTGCGGCTTGTGCTTCAAATTCTGAAGGACCGGCGATTGTTTGCCAAATACTCAAAATGCGAATTCTGGTTACGTGAGGTTAGTTTCCTTGGCCATATTGTTTCCGCCCAAGGTGTGTTTGTTGATCCAAAGAAGATTGAAGCCGTGACTGCTTGGGAACCTCCGCGAAGTGTGTTCGAAGTTTGTAGTTTCCTTGGATTAGCGGGTTACTACCGTCGCTTTGTGGAAAATTTTTCATCACTTGCCGGGCCATTGGCAAAACTGACACGCAAGGGTGAGCCGTTCGTATGGAATGAAAAGTGACAGCAAACTTTCGACGAGCTAAAGAATCGGTTAGTTTCTGCACCTATCCTTACCTTACCTATTTTCGGAAAAGAATATGTGGTTTACAGCGTTCCGTCGAAATCCGGACTTGGATGTGTATTGATGCAAGATGGGAAAGTCATTGCCTACGTTTCAAGGCAATTGCGACCGCACGAGATGAACTACCCTACACATGATCTAGAACTTGCAGCCGTGGTCTTTGCTTTAAAAATATGGCGACATTATCTATACGGCGAGACGTGTCGAATCTTTACTGATCACAAAAGCCTGAAGTACCTCCTTACACAGAAAGAGTTGAATATGAGACAACGAAGATGGATGGAACTAATTAAGGACTACGATTTGATCATCGAATGTAATGACCCCAATTCCTAAACCATTATTCATTGCTCCGATTAAGGTCATTACCGCCGTGAAACCCAAATAAGCCTCAACGACACCTAAGACCTATTAGAATTTCACAAGGCTACTCATATGATACCGATTTTAATCTTGTTTATTTTGTTGCTTATCAATCAATTGGAGTATGATACTGGACACATATTATGGTAACATACGGAGTAAATAAAATCATCAGCGGAAGTCTTAAATTAATCCATTGGGTTCATAACACACAAGTCCCATAGGGATCCAAATAATCAGCAAGAAATTCATCAATCAAGTTCGGAAATAGCAAGCCAAACCAATGCTTAAAAATAAACCAGAACAATGTCCAATCTTTCAAGTTATTTTCGCAAGTAACAAGTAGTATATGTGATGCGATATCACCCCCGCCGTGCAGCCTTAATCTCATATATTGGTGCCACAAACAAAAGATGTACCCAAGCCTGAAAAATGGTGAAAACAACGGTTTCAGATTACAAGAATCTCAGTAGGGTCGCAGCATCATAAGATCTACAGAATCTTTAAACACAAATCTCCCAAATTCACATAAAATCATTCCCAAAACAACTAAAGGGATCACGCAATTCAACAATAAACCAAAAGAGGTTAAGGGCGAGATTATGGCTGAGGAAAGACTACAAACACTTCTGAATGGTCAGAAGTACACAGGCAGGTGAAACACATCAGAATTTCCTTCGGCAATGAATAGAAAGGCAATCCCCTTCCACCTGTGTTGTCCAAGACTTACTACAGAAAGGGTAGATGGTTAACACACAAACTAACCAGTAAGCCTTTCACCTGATCCTCGCAAGGACAAGTCGAATAGTCCCTCATGGAACAAGTCTTCCCTTAGTCGCAACCAGGGCATCCCCAAATCTCGCAAGATAAGGGCTTCCTGTCTCGCAAGACAGGGATCCGGCCTCGCAAGGACAGATATCCAGCGCTAGCTTGCTGGTTCAACACCCATACACCTCCCATAAATCGATAAGAACCTCTCCTCTCCCTAGGAGCATCAGTTCTTACCCTACGTGGCCACCGGAACAGGATCCTGACATACAAACACGTACAAGCACACACAGGCAAGTACAAAGCTTAATACCACAACAGGGTATCCTCAATCATGTCAGGAAACAATCAACACATTCAATTCATATAACAATAGCATCCCTAGGCACTCAATTCCTAACTCAGGGGTTCGATATAGCCTAGGAGATTCATATCTCATTCCGGATTTCATATTCACACCCTACAATCCAATCACAAACAATACAACAAGGGCAGGTAACAAAAACATCAGATAAGAGCAGGGGTTTCTGGAGAAACCGATGAGGCATAGATCCTACCTCTCTTGTCTCTGAACAAGAAGCTACTCCTTTTCCTTTATTAAGTAAATCTGAACCACCTAAATCATCACCAGACAAAGACAAAACAAACTAAGCATGCATATCCCAAAAATCAATTGTATACCCTATTCCTTACCAGTACCACTCACCAAACCTATCAGAAAACCAGTGATCAGATGTCGCAGGTGTCTCCCCCTTGGATGTGTGATGTGATATCCAGGAACTTATCAAGATTCAACCTGAATTTACCATTCCAATTAACTATGCAAAACCTATTGCTAAAAATAGGGCATAAGACGATTTCGTCTCGACCTAAAACAACGAAATATTTACATCCAAGCTTCAATCTATATACTGTTGGAAAGATAATGAAACGATCTTTCCAACGACATATTATTTACAAGATTCCAACAAACGAGTAGAAAATTATGCTATTTTGAATTTCAAGAAGATTTGGCGAAAACCTAATTCCGCCGCCGATTTTCAAAGTAACTTTAGACAAAGAAATACTAACCTCCTGACAGAAAACAAATGATGGTTGGAAAGAGGATGAAGAGAGCTTTCCAACAAGCTATTATTCGCAGAGATCCAATGAACGATGAGGGAGTTATGCTGGTTTAAAGTTTCAGCAAATTCTGACGGCTAATGAGAGGTATAGGGTTTTAAGCCTATACGAATTTTGTAAGGTTTTAGGGGAAAAATTTGTGGGGTTGGCTTCCTATTTATATTCAATGAGTGTAGAATTATTTCTATACTTTTAATCAATCTATCAATCCAATATAATTCACTAAATAACCAAACTCTTAAATTACCTTCCCTATTTTTAGGGACTTTATCTCTAAGGCAACTATCTACCTTAAAAGATGATTCCTAAAGCTATTATCCATCTACAAGAACCTAAATCAAAAGAAATTAGAAACAAATTAATTTACTGAACAATCTTACCAATTTCGGCTATCACACATCCTTCTGTTCAGGGGAAAAATCGTTTTTTCACCTGCACAGGCTTCTGGACTTCTAGAACTCAAAATTCGGGGTATTACATCGAATATCATCCTGGAAAGGCGAATGTTGTGGCTGATGCACTGAGACGAAAATTTCATTCTCCTTCCCCATCAATTCTGGCGTATATGCGCACTCATTATTTGCCAATGATGTTGGAATTGAAAACTAATCGTGTGCGTCTTGGCACCGATTTCTCTGCTTCGTTGCTAGCACGAATTGAAGTCGCACCTACCTTAATTGAGGAAATCCGGAATCAACAGTTGGAAGATCTGAAGCTTGCTGAAATTCGGAAGCAACTTTCTGATGGTGTTGATGCTATAGTTCGTGATTTCAGAATACGAGATGACGAAGTTCTAGTCTTCAGAAACCGGGTATGTGTTCCACAAAATGCTGATCTTCGTAACCTTATTCTATCAGAGGCGCATAGTTTGAAGTTTGCTATTCATCCTGGAAGCACAAAGATGTACCGAGATTTGAAGGGCCAGTATTGGTGGCCTAACATGAAGCGACATATTGCTGAATTTGTTGCTCGATGCCTCGTATGTCAACAAGTAAAGATTGAACATCAAAGACCTGCTGGTTTACTTCAATCACTCCCGATTCCAGAATGGAAGTGGGAGCATATCACAATGGATTTTGTTACCGGTTTGCCTAGATCACAGCGAGGATACAATGCCAATTGGGTGATCGTGGATCGACTGAAGAAATCTGCACATTTTTTTCCTATACGTGTGACAGATACACCAGAAAAATTGGCAATTCATTACTTGGACGAGATTGTTCGTTTGCATGGAGTACCAGTTTCTATTATATCAGATCGTGACCCTCGTTTCACTTCACGATTCTAGGAGAAATTTCAGAATGCACTGGGTTCGAGATTGAAGTTCAGTACAGCATTTCATCCCCAAACCGATGGTCAATCAGAAAGGACAATTCAGACACTTGCTTCAAATTCCTTTTGATTTAGGATCTTGTAGATGGGTAATCCTTTTAGGAAAATATCCTTTAAGGTAGATAGTTACCTTAAAAAAATTAAGGAAGGTAATTTAAGAGTTTTGATTATTTGGTAGATTGTATTGAATTGATAGATTGATTAAAAGTAGTAGACCTAATTCTACACTCATTCAATATAAATAGGAAGCCAACCCCACAAAAGTTTCCCCTAAAACCTTACAGAATTCGTATAGGCTTAAAACCCTATACCTCCCATTAGCCGTCAGAATTTTCTGAAATTTTAAACTAGCATAACTCCCTCATCGTTCATTGGATCTCTGCGAATAATATCTTTTTGGAAAGATCTCTTCATCCTCTTTCCATCAATTATTTGATTTTGTTCGGGAGATTAGAATTTCGTTGTCTAATGTTACTTTGAAAATCGGCGGCCGCGTTAGGTTTCTGCCAAATCTTCTTGAATTTCAAAATAGCATAACTTTTTACTCGTTTGTTGGAATCCTGCAAATAATATGTCATTGGAAAGCTATTTCATTCTCTTTCCAAAACTATGTTAATCGCATCTTGGATGTAAATACTTCGTTGCTTTAGGTTATGACGAAATCGTCTTATGCCCTACTTTTAGCAATAGGTTTTGCATAGTTAATTGGAATGGTAAATTCAGGTTGAAGCTTGATAAGTTCCTGGCTATCACATCACACATCCAAGGGGGAGGAAACTGCAACATCTGATCACTGGATTTCTGATAGGTTTGGTGAGTGGTACTGGTAAGGAATAGAGTATGCAATTTATTTTTTGATATGCATGCTTAGTTTGTTTTGTCTTTGTCTGGTGATGATTTAGGTGGTTCAGATTTACTTAATAAAGGCAAAGGAGTAGCTTCTTGTTCGGAGACAAGAGAGGTAGGATCTAGGCTGTATAGAACCCTTGAGTTAGGGATTGAGTGCCTGGGATGCTATTGTTATATGAATTGGATGTGTTGATTATTTCCTGACGTGATTGAGAATACCCTATTGTGGTATTGTGCTTTGTACTTGCCTGTGTGTGCTTGTACGTGTTTGTGTGTCAGGATCCTGTTCCGGTGGCCACGCAGGGTAAGAACTGATGCTCCTAGGGAGAGGAGAGGTTCTTATCGATTTATGGGAGGTGTATGGGTGTTGAACCAGCAAGTGCATGCTGGATATCTGTCCTTGGTGGCCGGATCCCTGTCTTGCGAGACAGGAAGCCCATATCTTGCGAGATTTGGGGATGCCCTGGTTGCGACTAAGGGAAGACTTGTCCATGTGGGGCTAGTCGACTTATCCTTGCGAGGATAAGGTGAAAGGCTTACTGATTAGTTTGTGTGTTAACCATCTACCCTTTGTGCAGTAAGTCTTGGACAACACAGGTGGAAGGGGGGTAACAAAATCCACTGTAATGTGTTCCCACTTCCATTTTGGGATCGGAAGTGATTAAAGTAAACCAGCAGGTCTTTGATGTTCAATTTTTAATTGTTGACATACGAGGCATCGAGCAACAAATTCAGCAATATATCGCTTCATGTTAGGCCACCAATACTGGCCCTTCAAATCTCGGTACATCTTTGTGCTTCCAGGATGAATAGCAAACTTCGAACTATGCGCCTCTGATAGAATAAGATTACGAAGATCAATATTTTGTGGAACACATACCCGGTTTCTGAAGACTAGATGTAACGACCCTAATTCCTAAACCATTATTAATTGCTCTTATTAAGGTCATTACCGCCGTGAAACCCAAATAAGTCTCAGCGACACCTAAGACCTATTAGAATTTCACAAGGCTACTCATATGATACCGATTTTAAGCTTATTTATTTTGTTGCTTATCAATCAATTGGAGCATGCTATTGGACACATATTCTGGTAACATACGGAGTAAATAAAATCATCAGCGGAAGTCTTAAATCTATCCATTGGATTCATAACACACAAGTCCCATAGGGATCCAAATAACCAGTAAGAAATTCATCAACAAATTTCCGGAAATAGCAAGCCAAATGAATGCTTAAAAATAAACCAGAACATCATCCAATTTTTCAAGTTATTTGCGCATGTAACGGTAAGTATTTATGATGCGTTATCGCCCCGCCATGCAGCCTTGATCTCACACACTGGTACCACGAACAGAGGGTGTACCTAAGCCTGAAAAATAGTAAAAATAACGGTATGAAATTACAAGAATTTCAGTAGGGTCGCAGCATCATAAGATCTACAGATTCCCTAAACACAAATCTCCCAAATTCACATAAGATCATTCCCTAAACAACTAAAGGGATCACGCAATTCAACAATAAACATAAAGAGGTTAAGACCGAGATCATGGCTGAGGGAGGACCACACTTCCGAAAGTTCAGAAGTATACAGGCAGGTGAAATACAACAAAATCACACACAATGATGAAGAAAGGTCATCCTCTTCCACCTGTGTTGTCCAAGACTTAGTGCACCAAGGACAGATATCCAGCGTGCACTTGCTGGTTCAACACCCATACACCTCCCTTAAATCGATAAGAACCTCTCCTCTCCCCAGGAGCATCAGTTCTTACCCTGCGTGGCCACCGGAACAGGATCCTGACACACAAACACGTACAAGCACACACAGGCAAGTACGAAGCATAATACCCCAACAAGGTATTCTCAATCACGTCAGGATATAATCAACACATCCAATTCATATAACAATATCATCCCAGGCACTCAATTCCTAACTCAGGGGTTCTATACAGCCTAGGAGATTCATATCTCATTCCTGATGTCATATTCTCACCATATAATCCAATCACAAACAATACAACAAAGGCAGGTAACAAAAACATCAAATCAGAGCAGGGGTTTCTGGAGAAACCGATGAGGCATAGATCCTACCTCTCTTGTCTTTGAACAAGAAGCTACTCCTTTGCCTTTATTAAGTAAATCTGAACCACCTAAATCATCACCAGACAAGGACAAAACAAACTAAGCATGCATATCAAAAAATAAATTGCATACTCTATTCCTTACCAGTACCACTTACCAAACCTATCAGAAAACTAGTGATCAGATGTTACAGGTGCCTCCCCTTTGGATGTGTGATGTGATAGCCAGAAACTTATCAATATTCAACCTGAATTTACCATTCCAATTAACTATGCAAAACCTATTGCTAAAAGTAGGGCATAAGATGATTTCGTCTTAACCTAAAACAATGAAGTATTTAGATTCAAGCTGCTATTAACATATTTTTGGAAAGATAATGAAAAGAGCTTTCCAACTACATATTATTTGCAAGATTCCAACAAACGAGTAAAAAATTATGCTATTTTGAAATTCAAGAAGATTTGGCGGAAACCTAACACGGCCGCCGATATTCAAAGTAACATTAAACAACGAAATACTAATCTCACTTTCAAAAACACTTTGTCTCCTACCACAAATTCCAGCTCCCTTCGTCGATTATTGGCATAGCTTTTCTGCCGATCTTGTGCTTCTTTTAACCTTTGACGAATCAAGCTCAATTGTTCTGTTGCTTGGTCAATTAATTCTGGATTGTCTAGGCGTCTCTCGCCTACTTCATTCCAGCAAATAGGAGTTCTGCAACGTCTCCCATATAGTGCTTCATAGGGTGCCATACCGATGCTTACATGAAAGCTATTGTTGTAAGCAAATTCCGCCAATGGTAAGCTTTGATCCCAGCCGGTTTTCTGGTCTAATACACTCGCACGTAGCATATCTTCAAGTGTCTGAATTGTCCTTTCTGATTGACCATCAGTTTGGGGATGAAATGCTGTACTGAACTTCAATCTCGAACCCAGTGCATTCTGGAATTTCTCCCAGAATCGTGAAGTGAAACGAGGGTCACGATCTGAAACAATAGAAACTGGTACTCCATGCAAACGAACAATCTCGTCCAAGTAACGAATTTCCAATTTTTCTGGTGTATCTGTCACACGTATAGGAAGAAAGTGTGCAGATTTCTTCAGTCGATCCACGATCACCCAAATGGCATTGTATCCTCGCTGTGATCTAGGCAAACCGGTAACAAAATCCATTGTGATATGCTCCCACTTCCATTCTGGAATCGGGAGTGATTGAAGTAAACCAGTAGGTCTTTGATGTGCAATCTTTACTTGTTGACATACGAGGCATCGAGCAACAAATTCAGCAATATGTCGTTTCATGTTAGGCCACCAATACTGGCCCTTCAAATCTCGGTACATCTTTGTGCTTCCAGGATGAATAGCAAACTTCGAACTATGCGCCTCTGATAGAATAAGATTACGAAAATCAATATTTTGTGGAACACATACCCGGTTTCTGAAGACTAGAACTTCGTCATCTCGTATTCTGAAATCACGAACTGTAGCATCAACACCATCAGCAAGTTGCTTCCGAATTTCAGCAAGCTTCGAATCCTCCAACTGTTGATTCCATATTTCTTCAATCAAGGTAGGTGCGACTTCAATTCGTGCTAGCAACGAACCAGAGAAATCGGTGCCAAGATGCACACGATTAGTTTTCAATTCCAACATCATTGGCAGATAATGATTGCGCATATAAGCCAGAATTGTTGGGGAAGAAGGATGACACTTTCGGCTCAGGGCATCAGCCACAACATTCGTCTTTCCAGGATGATATTCGATGATCAAATCGTAGTCCTTAATTAGTTCCATCCATCTTCGTTGTCTCATATTCAACTCTTTCTGTGTAAGAAGGTACTTCAGGCTTTTGTGATCAGTAAAGATTCAACTCGTCTCGCCGTATAGATAATGTCGCCATATTTTTAAAGCAAAGACCACGGCTGCAAGTTCTAGATCATGTGTAGGGTAGTTCATCTTGTGCGGTCGCAATTGCTTTGAAGCGTAGGCAATGACTTTCCCATCTTGCATTAATACACATCCAAGTCAGGATTTCGACGCGTCGCTGTAAACCACATATTCCTTTCCGCAAATAGGTAAGGTAAGGATAGGTGCAGAAACTAACCGATTCTTTAGTTCGTCGAAACTTTGCTGGCACTTTTCATTCCATACGAACGGCTCACCCTTGCCTGTCAGTTTTGTCAATGGTCCGGCCAGTGTTGAAAAATTTTCCACAAAGCGACGGTAGTAACCTGCTAAACCAAGGAACTACAAATTTCGAACACATTTCGCGGAGGTTCCCCAGCAATCACAGTTTCAATCTTCTTTGGATCAACAAACACACCTTGGGCGGAAACAATATGGCCAAGGAAACTAACCTCACGTAACCAGAATTCGCATTTTGAGTATTTAGCAAACAATCGCTGGTCCTTCAGAATTTGAAGCACAAGCCGCAAGTGCATAACATGATCCTCTTCCGACTTTGAGTAAATCAGAATGTCGTCGATGAAGACAATCACAAATTTATCCAGGAATTCGTGGAACACACGATTCATCAAGTCCATAAACACAGCTGGTGCATTGGTCAAGCCGAATGGCATAACCAGAAATTCATAGTGGCCATATCGCGATCTGAACGCGGTCTTCGGAATATCAGCATCACGAACTCGCAATTGATGGTATCCAGATCTGAGATCAATCTTGGAGAATACCGCTGCACCTTGGAGTTGGTCAAATAAATCATCAATGCGTGGCAAGGGATATTTGTTCTTCACGGTCACGCGGTTCAGCTGTCGATAATCAATACACAATCGCAGCGAACCATCTTTCTTTTTCACGAACAGCACAGGTGCTCCCCAGGGTGACACACTAGGTCGAATAAAACCACGATCCAGCAAATCTTCCAACTGCGTCTTTAGTTCCTTCATTTCCGCAGGAGCCATACGATACGGAGGAATGGAAATCGGATTTGTACCTGGCACAAGCTCAATGCCGAATTCTACTTCTCTTGCTGGTGGCAATCCGGCTATGTCTTCTGGAAATACTTTCGGAAATTCACAAACCACAGGAACAGAATTCAGATCTGAAGATTCTTTAGAAATATCCTGTATATGCGCAAGGTACGCTGTACATCCTTTGTTGATTAATCGCTCCGTCTTAAGCCAGGAAATCATGCAAGTTGGCAAAACTCGCCTATCGCCTTCAAAACAGTATTCGATACCATCAGCAAATGTGAACCACACCCGCTTGGTGAAACACTCCACACGGGCTTGATATTTTGCCAGACAATCCATGCCTAAAATCACATCCAACTCCTTGATGTCTAGTGGAATTAGATCCACTTCAAACACATTCGATCCCATACGTATAGCACAGCCAATATAGACCAGATCACAAATCAGTTGCTCTCCCAAAGGAGTTAGAACCGCAATAGGAGGAGTCAAGGGAGATAGAGGACGATCCGCGCTAAGTGCCATCCTTTGACTCACGAACGATCTATTTGCTCCTGGATCAAATAAGACTTTAGCGTTTTTAGAAAAGACTCAAATAGTACCTGTCACCACATCAGGACTAGCCTCGGCATCAGTCAAAGTGAAGAGCCTTGTTGGTCTTGGTTGCGCCTCACTTGTGGATCCGTTGGGTGGCCCTCCTGGTGCGCGTGCTGGTGGTCTAGCGGGGTTGACATTCCCACCTCGGCTGGTGTTAGGTACCCCTGGAATTAGCCTTTTTGGGCATGCGTCCTAAATATGACCCCTCTCGCCACAGTTGTAGCATCGCCGTTGCGGATTCTGCCATGACGATCCAGTATAATTGGAACCAGAAAAGTTCCTCCTGTTGGTGTTCCGATTGTCACTGGTCCGCGGAGGATGAGACCGTAAGGGATAGGGTCCCCTTCTTCGGTTGAACTTTGAATCATGCCTATAAGATCCGCCACTAGTAGCTGCGGGTGGCTTCCTGATTTGCACAATCTTTTCAGCTTCCGTTGCGGCAGTTATTAGTTCTTGTAAATTCTGCACTGGTGTTGTAACGACGATGGTTTTGAGTTCGACACTCAACCGATCCTGAAATCGTCTTGCCAACTGGTACGGTGTACGATCTTCTTCAGGTGCAAAGCGGGACAACTCCCTCAACACCTTCTCATATTCTAGCACCGAACGGGTGCCTTGTTCAAGTTTATAAAATGCCTGCCGCTGCTCACTTTTATGGAATCTCGTATAAAATCTTTCGTCAAATTCATACCGGAATTCTTCCCACGTCGGCAAGCGGTCGCCGAATCGCAAGCTCACAGATGTCCACCAAGCGAGGGGTTCTCCCTCAAGTAAGAATGTAGCAATGGCAACTTTGTCGTCATCAGAGATACGCAGGAACAAGGATACTCGGGATAAGGTATCCAGCCACTCCCGAGCGGCTGCGGCTCCAGCTGAACCACCGAAATCTTTACATCCAAGTTGTCGAGCTTCCTTCAGCAATTTTGTAATCATAACGGGAAGTCTCTCTGTCTCCTTATGTTGTTCCGGCTGCACAGGTTCTTGTACAGGTTCAAGTGGAGGAATAGGTCCTGGTGTAGGCGCAGGAGCACTCTGAAATTGCGCCTCCATTCGCTGCTGATTTGCAGCAATTCCTTGTAACACGTTTAAAATCTGTGCCATAACAGGGTCAATGCCTGGTGCGACTGGTGTCTCAGGTTGGTTTTCAGACTCAGCTTGCCCTTCCTGCTCATTTTGTGCATTTGGCTCATCTTGCTCAACAGGTTGTTGTTCATTCCGAATCTCAAACCTACCCCGTTGGTCCCTTTGTTGCCTCGAGCGTGCCATACTACACAAGTGTACGATTGTTACTCAAATAAACACTATATACACTACTAGGAATAGGAGTGGTACCTGGTGGAGAGGCATGCACCGGACGATACGCATATGCTGGAAAGAATATACAAATTTTGAAAATCATATGCACACATGCTATGCAGACTCAGCAATAACATTATCACGCATAGAAATCATAACAAACAACAAGCACATATAGCTGCACACATCATCCATATTCGGCACTACACACAATCACTCACATGCATATTCATTCGGTAATGACAAGAAACATAGTTAATCATCCACTCAAACATTTTAAGACATACTAAAGTTAAACAATCAACACAACAGCTAGTATTATTGCCATCCTTTAAATCCCATGTTATCTCTAATCCCTTTTCAGTTTTAATCCTTAAGTGAGTGAGTGTGTGCTCATGTTCTTACCTACAATCACCTGCAATCACCAAAATTAACAACTAAGTCAGCAAATAACAAGGTACAATCCTAAACCATGCTCCGCTACCACAATTGTAACGACCCTAATTCCTAGACCATTATTAATTGCTCCTATTAAGGTCATTACTGCCGTGAAACCCAAATAAGTCTCAGCGACACCTAAGACCTATTAGAATTTCACAAGGCTACTAATACGATACCGATTTTAATCTTATTTATTTTGTTGCTTATCAATCAATTGGAGCATGCTATTGGACACATATTCTGGTAACATACGGAGTAAATAAAATCATCAGCGGAAGTCTTAAATCTATCCATTGGATTCATAACACAGAAGTCCCATAGGGATCCAAATAACCAGTAAGAAATTCATCAACAAATTTCCGGAAATAGCAAGCCAAATGAATCCTTAAAAATAAACCAGAACATCATCCAATTCTTCAAGTTATTTGCGCATGTAACAGGTAAGTGTTTATGATGCGTTATCGCCCCGCCATGCAGCCTTGATCTCACACACTGGTACCACGAACAGAGGGTGTACCTAAGACTGAAAAATGGTAAAAACAACGGTATGAGATTACAAGAATTTCAGTAGAGTCGCAGCATCATAAGATCTACAGATTCCCTAAACACAAATCTCCCAAATTCACATAAGATCATTCCCTAAACAACTAAAGGGATCACGCAATTCAACAATAAACATAAAGAGGTTAAGGTTGAGATCATGGCTGATGGAGGACCACACTTCCGAAAGTTCAGAAGTACACAGGCAGGTGAAATACAACAAAATCACACACAATGATGAAGAAAGGCCATCCCCTTCCACCTGTGTTGTCCAAGACTTACTGCACAAAGGGTAGATGGTTAACACACAAACTAATCAGTAAGCCTTTCACCTTATCCTCGCAAGGATAAGTCGACTAGCCCCACATGGACAAGTCTTCCCTTAGTCGCAACAAGGGCATCCCCAAATCTCGCAAGATATGGGCTTCCTGTCTCGCAAGACAGGGATCCGGCCACCAAGGACAGATATCCAGCGTGCACTTGCTGGTTCATCACCCATACACCTCCCATAAATCGATAAGAACCTCTCCTCTCCCTAGGAGCATCAGTTCTTACCCTGCGTGGCCACCAGAATAGGATCCTGACACACAAACACGTACAAGCACACACAGGCAAGTACAAAGCATAATACCACAACAAGGTATTCTCAATCACGTCAGGATATAATCAACACATCCAATTCATATAACAATATCATCCCAGGCACTCAATTCCTAACTCAGGGGTTCTATACAGCCTAGGAGATTCATATCTCATTCCGGATGTCATATTCTCACCATATAATCCAATCACAAACAATACAACAAAGGCAGGTAACGAAAACATCAAATAAGAGCAGGGGTTTCTGGAGAAACCGATGAGGCATAGATCCTACCTCTCTTGTCTCTGAACAAGAAGCTACTCCTTTTCCTTTATTAAGTAAATCTGAACCACCTAAATCATCACCAGACAAAGACAAAACAAACTAAGCATGCATACCCAAAAATAAATTGCATACTCTATTCCTTACTAGTACCACTCACCAAACCTATTAGAAAACCAGTGATCAAATGTTGCAGGTGCCTCCCCCTTGGATGTGTGATGTGATAGCCAGGAACTTATCAAGATTCAACCTGAATTTACCATTCCAATTAACTATGCAAAACCTATTGCTAAAAGTAGGGCATAAGACGATTTCGTCTTAACCTAAAGCAACGAATTATTTACATCCAAACTTAGATTAACATATTTTTTGAAAGAGAATGAAAAGAACTTTCTAACGACATATTATTTGCAAGATTCCAACAAACGAGTAAAAAGTTATGCTATTTTGAAATTCAAGAAGATTTGGCGGAAACCTAACGCGGCCGCCGATTTTCAAAGTAACATTAAACAACGAAATACTGACCTCCCAAAGAAACTAAAACGATGGTTGGAAAGAGGATGAAGAGATCTTTCCAACAAGCTATTATTCGCAGAGATCAAATGAACGATGAGGGAGTTATGCTAGTTTAAAGTTTCTGCAAATTCTGACGGCTAATGGGAGGTATAGGGTTTTAAGCCTATACGAATTCTGTAAGGTTTTAGGGGAAACTTTTGTGGGGTTGGCTTCCTATTTATATTGAATGAGTGTAGAATTAGGTCTACTACTTTTAATCAATCTATCAATTCAATACAATCTACCAAATAATCAAAACTCTTAAATTACCTTCCTTAATTTTTTTAAGGTAACTATCTACCTTAAAGGATGTTTTCCTAAAACGATTACCCATCTACAAGATCCTAAATCAAAAGGAATTAGAAGCAAATTAATTTACTGAACAATCTTACCAATTTCGGCTATCACACATCCTTCTCTTCAGGAGCAAAATTGTCTTTTCACCTGCACTGGCTTCTGGACTTCTAGGACTCAAAATTCGGGGTCTTACACGTATTCTGAAATCACGAACTATAGCATCAACACCATCAGCAAGTTGCTTCCGAATTTCAGCAAGCTTCGAATCCTCCAACTGTTGATTCCGGATTCTTCAATCAAGGTAGGTACGACTTCAATTCGTGCTAGCAACGAACCAGAGAAATTGGTGCCAAGATGCACACGATTAGTTTTCAATTCCAGCATCATTGGCAGATAATGAGTGCGCATATACGCCAGAATTGATGGGGAAGGAGAATGACACTTTCGGCTCAAGGCATCAGCCACAACATTTGCCTTTCCAGGATGATATTCGATGATCAAATCGTAGTCCTTAATTAGTTCCATCCATCTTCGTTGTCTCATATTCAATTCTTTCTGTGTAAGGAGGTACTTCAGGCTTTTGTGATCAGTAAAGATTCGACACGTCTCGCCGTATAGATAATGTCGCCATATTTTTAAAGCAAAGACCATGGCTGCAAGTTCTAGATCATGTGTAGGGTAGTTCATCTCGTGCGGTCGCAATTGCCTTGAAGCGTAGGCAATGACTTTCCCATCTTGCATCAATACACATCCAAGTCCGGATTTTGACGCATCGCTGTATACCACGTACTCTTTTCCGCAAATAGGTAAGGTAAGGATAGGTGCAGAAACTAACCGATTCTTTAGCTCGTCGAAACTTTGCTGGCACTTTTCATTCCATACGAACGGCTCACCCTTGCGTGTCAGTTTTGTCAATGGTCCGGCAAGTGATGAAAAATTTTCCACAAAGCGACGGTAGTAACCCGCTAATCCAAGGAAACTACGAACTTCGAACACACTTCGCGGAGGTTCCCAAGCAGTCACGGCTTCAATCTTCTTTGGATCAACAAACACACCTTGGGCAGAAACAATATGGCCAAGGAAACTAACCTCACGTAACCAGAATTCGCATTTTGAGTATTTGGCAAACAATCGCCGGTCCTTCAGAATTTGAAGCACAAGCCGCAAGTGCATAACATGATCCTCTTCCGACTTTGAGTAAATCAGAATGTCGTCGATGAAGACGATCACAAATTTATCCAGGAATTCGTGGAACACACGATTCATCAAGTCCATAAACACAGCTGGTGCATTGGTCAAACCGAATGGCATAACCAGAAATTCATAGTGGCCATATCGCGATCTGAACGCGGTCTTCAGAATATCAGCATCACGAACTCGCAATTGATGGTATCCAGATCTGAGATCAATCTTGGAGAATACCGCTGCACCTTGGAGTTGGTCAAACAAATCATCGATGCGTGGCAAAGGATATTTGTTCTTCACGGTCACACGGTTCAGCTGTCGATAATCAATGCACAATCGCAGCGAACCATCTTTCTTTTTCATGAACAGCACAGGTGCTCCCCAGGGTGACACACTAGGTCGAATAAAACCACGATCCAGCAAATCTTCCAATTGCGTCTTCAGTTCCTTCATTTCCGCAGGAGCCATACGATACAGAGGAATGGAAATCGGATTTGTACCTGACACAAGCTCAATGCTGAATTCTACTTCCCTTGCTGGTGGCAATCCGGCTATGTCTTCTGGAAATACTTCCGGAAATTCACAAACCACAGGAACAGAATTCAGATCTGCGGATTCTTTAGAAATATCCTGTACATGCGCAAGGTACGCTGTACATCCTTTGTTGATTAATCGCTCTGCCTTAAACAAGGAAATCATGCAAGTTGGCATAACTCGCCTATTGCCTTCAAAACAGTATTCGGTACCATTAGCAAATGTGAACCACACCCGCTTGGTGAAACACTCCACACGGGCTTGATATTTTGCCAGACAATCCATGCCTAAAATCACATCCAGCTCCTTGATGTCTAATGGAATTAGATCCACATCAAATACATTCGATCCTATACGTATAACACAGCCGATGTAGACCAGATCACAAATCAGTTGCTTTCCCAAAGGAGTTAGAACCGCAATAGGAGGAGTCAAGGGAGATAGAGGACGATCCGTGCTAAGTGCTATCCTTTGACTCACGAACGATCTATTTGCTCTTGTGGATTCGTTGGGTGGCCCTCCTGGTGCTCGATCTTTTCAGCTTCGGTTGCGGCAGCTATTAGTTCTTGTAAATTCTGCACTGGTGTCGTACCGACGATGGTTTTGAGTTCGACACTCAACCTATCCTGAAATCGTCTTGCCAGCTGGTACAATGTGCGATCTTCTTCAGGTGCAAAACGGGACAACTCCCTCAACACCTTCTCATATTCCAGCACTGAACGGGTGCCTTGTTCAAGTTTGTAAAATGCCTGCAGCTGCTCATTTTTATGGAACCTCGTATAAAATTTTTCGTCGAATTCATACCAAAATTCTGCCCACGTCGGCAAGCGATCGTCGAATCGCAAGCTAACAGATGTCCACCAAGCAAGGGCTTCTCCCTCAAGTAAGAATGTAGCAATGGCAACCTTGTCGTCATCAGAGATACGTAGAAACAAGGATACTCGGCATAAGGTATCCATCCACTCCCGAGCGGCTGCGGCTCCGGCTGAACCATCGAAATCTTTACATCCAAGTTGTCGAGCTTCCTTCAGCAACTTTGTAATCATAACGGGAAATCTCTCTGTCTCCTTATGATGCGCCGGCTGTACAGGTTCAAGTGGAGGAGTAGGTCCTGGTGTAGGCGCAGGAGCACTCTGAAATTGCGCCTCCATTCGCTGCTGGTTTGCAGCAATTCCTTGTAACACGTTTAAGATCTGTGCCATGACAGGGTCAATGCCTGGTGCGACTGGTGTCTCAGGTTGGTTTCCAGACTCAGCTTGCCCTTCCTGCTCATTTTGTGCATTTGGCTCATCTTGCTCAACAGGTTGCTGTTCATTCCGAATCTCAAACCTACCCCGTTGGTCCCTCTGTTGCCTCGAGCGTGCCATACTACACAAGTGTACGATTGTTACTCAAACAAACACTAAATACGATACTAGGAATAGGAGTGGTACCTGGTGGAGAGGCATGCACCGGACGATACGCATATGCTGGAAAACAATATACAAATTTCGAAAATCATATGCACACATGCTATGCACACTCGACAATAACATTAACACGCATAGAAATCATAACAAACATCAAGCAATTATAGCTGCACACATCATCCATATTCGGCAATACACATAATCACTCACATGCATATTCATTCGGTAATGACAAGAATCATAGCTAATCATCCACTCAAACATATTAAGGCATACTAAAGATAAACAATCAACACAACAGCTAGTATTATTTCCATTTAACTCCCATATTCTCTCTAATTCCAATTTTAGTCCCTAAGTGAGTGAGTGTGTGCCCATGTTCTTACCTGCAATCACCTGCAAATACCAAAATTAACAACTAAGTCAGCAAATAACAAGTTATAAACCTAAACCATGCTCCGCTACCACACTTGTAACGACCCCAATTCCTAAACCATTATTCATTGCTCCGATTAGGGTCATTACCGCCGTGAAACCCAAACAAGCCTCAACGACACCTAAGACCTATTAGAATTTCACAAGGCTACTCATATGATACCGATTTTAATCTTGTTTATTTTGTTGCTTATCAATCAATTGGAGCATGATACTGGACACATATTCTGGTAACATACGGAGTAAATAAAATCATCAGCGGAAGTCTTAAATCAATCCATTGGGTTCATAACACACAAGTTCCATAGGGATCCAAATAACCAGCCAGAATTTCTTTCAACCAAGTTCGGAAATAGCAAGCCAAACAAATGCTTAAAAATAAACCAGAACAATGTCCAATCTTTCAAGTTATTTGCGCAAGTAACAAATAGTAATTGTGATGCGATATCGTCCCGCCGTGCAGCCTTGATCTCACACACTGGTACCGCGAATAGAGGATGTACCTAAGCCTGAAAAATGGTAAAAACAACGGTTTGAGATTACAAGAATCTCAGTAGGGTCGCAGCATGATAAGATCTACAGAATCCCTAAACACAAATCTCCCAAATTCACATAAGATCATTCCCTAAACAACTAAAGGGATCACGCAATTCAACAATAAACTAAAAGAGGTTAAGGCCGAGATTATGGCTGAGGGAGGACCAAACTTCCGAAAGTTCAGAAGTACACAGGCAGGTGAAATACAACAAAATCACACTCAATGATGAAGAAAGGCCATCCCTTTCCACCTGTGTTGTCCAAGACTTACTGCACAAAAGGTAGATGGTTAACACACAAACTAATCAGTAAGCCTTTCACCTTATCCTCGCAAGGATAAGTCGACTAGCCCCTCATGGAACAAGTCTTCCCTTAGTCGTAACCAGGGTATCCCTAAATCTCGCAAGATAAGGGCTTCCTGTCTCGCAAGATAGGGATCCGGCCTTGCAAGGACAGATATCCAGCGCTAGCTTGCTGGTTCAACACCCATACACCTCCCATAAATCGATAAGAACCTCTCCTCTCCCTAGGAACATCAGTTCTTACCCTACGTGGCCACCGGAACAGGATCCTGACACACAAACACGTACAAGTACACACAGGCAAGTACAAAGCATAATACCACAACAGGGTATCCTCAATCATTTCAGAACACAATTAACATATCCAATTCATATAACAATAGCATCCCTAGGCACTCAATTTCTAACTCAGGGGTTTGATATAGCCTAGCTGATTCATATCTCATTCCGGATTTCATATTCACACCCTACAATCCAATAACAAACAAATACAACAAGGGCAGGTAACAAAAACATCAGATAAGAGCAGGGGTTTCTGGAGAAACCGATGAGGCATAGATCCTACCTCTCTTGTCTCTGAACAATAAGCTAATCCTTTGCCTTTATTAAGTAAATCCGAACCACCTAAATCATCACCAGACAAAGACAAAACAAACTAAGCATGCATATCCAAAAGTCAATTGAATACCCTATTCCTTACCAATACCACTCACCAAACCTATCAGAAAACCAGTGATAAGATGTTGCAGGTGCCTTCCCCTTGGATGTGTGATGTGATAGCCAGGAACTTATCAAGATTCAACCTGAATTTACCATTCCAATTAACTATGCAAAACCTATTGCTAAAAGTAGGGCATAAGACGATTTCGTTTCGACCCAAAACAACGAAATATTTACATCCAAGCTGCCATTAATATAGGGTTGGAAAGAGGATGAAAAGAGATTAACAAAGACATACTATTTGCAAGATTCTGACAAACGAGTAGAGAGTTATTCTATTTGTAAGTTCAAGAAGATTTGGCGAAAACCTAATTCGGCCGCAGATTTTCACAGTAACATTAGACAAAGAAATACTAAACTCCTGACGGAAAAAAAAGATGGTTGGAAAGAGGATGAAGAGAGCTTTACAACAAGTTATTATTCGCAGAGATCCAATGAACGATGAAGGAGTTATTTTGGTTTAAAGTTTCAGTAAGTTCTGACGGCTAAAGGGAGGTATAGGGTTTTAAGCCTATACGAATTTTGTAAGGTTTTAGGGGACAAATTTGTGGGGTTGGCTTCCTATTTATATTCAATGAGTGTAGCATTATGTCTACTACTTTGAATCAATCTATCAATCTAATATAATTCACTAAATAACCAAAACTCTTAAATTACCTTCCCTATTTTTAGGGACTTAATCTTTAAGGCAACTATCTACCTTAAAGGATTGTTCCTAAAGCTATTACCCATCTACAAGGACCTAAATCAAAAGGAATTAGAAGCAAATTAATTTACTGAACAATTTTACCAATTTCGGCTATCACACATCCTTCTCTTCAGGGGCAAAATCGTCTTTTCACCTGCACTGGCTTCTGGACTTCTAGGACTCAAAATTCGGGGTCTTACAGCCATAATCTCGGTCTTAACCTCTTTTGGTCTATTGTTGAATTGCGTGATCCCTTTAGTTGTTTAGGGAATGATCTTATTTGAATTGGGAGATTTGTGTTTTGGGATTCTGTAGATCTTATGATGCTGTGACCCTACTAAGATTCTTGTAATCTCAAACCGTTGTTTTTACCATTTTTCAGGGTTAGGTACATCCTCTGATCGCGGTAACAGTGTGTGAGATCAAGGCTGCACGGCGGGACGATATCGCATCACATTTGCATACTTGTTACTTGCGCATATAACATGAATGATTGGGCAACTTTCTGGTTTATTTTAAGCACTCTTCTTTGCTTGCTATTTCAGAAACTTGTGAAGAATTTCTTGCTGGTTATTTGGATCCCTATGGGACTTGTGTGTTATGAACCCAAAGGATTAATTTAGGACTTCCGCTGATGTTTTTATTTACTCCGTATGTTACCAGAATATGTGTCCAATATCATGCTCCAATTGATTGATAAGCAACAAAATAAACAAGTTTAAAATCGGTATCTTATGAGTAGCCTTGTGGAATTCTAATAGGTCTTAGGTGTCGTTGAGGCTTATTTGGGTTTCACGGCGGTAATGACCTTAATCCGAGCAATTAAGAATAGTTAAGAATTGGGGTAGTTACACGAAGGGTGCATATACGAGCACTTTTGTGCACGTCGGGGAGCGGCAAAAATATACCCTTCATAAATTTTTTTTTCCCGGGCTCCCATTCGAATTCCATCAGCCCAAAACCTCCTAAAATATGTTTGTGCACCTACTGGAATCATAAAAGTGCAGGTGTGCGCTGGTAGATTTGGCCGTGGCACACAAAGGGTTCTTATACGAGCACTTTTTTGCACGTCGGGGTGCGGCAAACATACACCTTTCACAAAATTTTTTTGCAGGGCTCCCATTCGAATTCCATCAGCCCAAAACCTCCTTAAATATGTTTGTGCACCCACTGGAATCATAAAAGTGCAGTTGTGCGCTGGTAGATTTGGCCGTGGCACACAAAGGGTCCTTATACGAACACTTTTGTGCACGTCGGGTTGCGGCAAACATACACCTTGCACAAAATTTTTTTTGCAAGGCTCCCATTCGAATTCCATCAGCCCAAAACCTCCTTAAATATGTTTGTGCACCTTCTGGAAACATAAAAATGCAAGTGTGCGTGGGTAGATTTGGCTGTGGCTCATGAAAGGTCCTTATACGAGCACTTTTGTGCACGTAAGATGCAGCAAACATACACCCTTCACAAAATTTTTTTTGCAGGGCTCCCATTCGAACTTTATCAGCCCAAAACCTTCTTTAATATGTTTGTGCACCTACTGGAAAAATAAAAGTGCAGGTGTGCGTGGGTAGATTTGGGCGTGGCACACGAAGGGTCCTTATACGAGCATTTTTGTGCACTTTGGGGTGCGGCAAACATACACCTTGCATAAAATTTTTTTTCCAAAAGTCCCATTCGAATTCAATCAACCCGAAACCTCCTTAAATATGCTTGTGCACCTACTGGAAACATAAAAATGCAGGTGTGCGCGGGTAAATTTTTCCGTGGCACACGAAGGGTCCTTATACGAGCACTTTTGTTCACGTCGGGGTGCGGCAAACATACACCTTGCATAAAATTTTTTTTGCAGGGCTCCCATTCGAATTCCATCAGCCCAAAACCTCCTAAAATATGTTTGTGCACCTACTGGAATCATAAAAGTGCAGGTGTGCGCTGGTAGGTTTGTCCGTGGCACATAAAGGGTTCTTATACAAGCACTTTTTTGCATGTCGGGGTGCGGCAAACATACACCTTTCACAAAAATTTTTTTGGAGGGCTCCCATTCGAATTCCATCAGCCCAAAACCTCCTTAAATATGTTTGTGCACCCACTGGAATCATAAAAGTGCAATTGTGCGCTGGTAGATTTGGCCGTGGCACAAAGGGTACTTATACGAACACTTTTGTGCACGTCGCGGTGCGGCAAACATACACCTTGCACAACCCTTTTTTTGCAAGGATCCCATTCGAATTCCATCAGCCCAAAACCTCCATAAATATGTTTGTGCACCTTCTGGAAACATAAAAATGCAGGTGTGCACGGATAGATTTTGCCGTCACACACGAACGGTCCTTATACGAGCATTTTTTTGCACGTTGGGATGAAGCAAATATACACCTTGCACAAAATGTTTTTTGCAAGGCTCCCAATAGAATTTCATCAGCCCAAAACCTCCTTAAATATGTTTGTGCAGCTACTGGAAACATAAAAGTGCAGGTGTGCGCTGGTAGATTTGACCGTGGCACACAAAGGGTCCTTATACGAACACTTTTGTGCACGTCGGGGTGCGGCAAACATACACCTTGCACAAAATTTTTTTTCCAAGGCTCCCATTCGAATTCCATCAGCCCAAAACCTCCTTAATTATGTTTGTGCACGTACTGGAGACAAAAAAATGCAGGTGTGCGCGGGTAGATTTGGCCGTAGCATACGAATGGTCCTTATACGAGCACTTTTGTTCACGTCAGATGCGGCAAACATACACCCTTCACAAAATTATTTTTGTAGGGCTCCCATTCGAATTCCATCAGCCCAAAACCTCCTTAAATATGTTTGTGCACCCACTGGAATCATAAAATGCAGTTGTACACTGGTAGATTTGGCCGTGGCACACAAAGGGTCCTTATACGAACACTTTTGTGCATGTCAGGGTGCGGCAATCATACACCTTGCACAAAAATTTTTTTGCAAGGCTCCCATTCGAATTCCATCAGCCCAAAACCTCCTTCAATATGTTTATGCACCTTCTGGAAACATAAAAATGCATGTGTGCGTGGGTAGATTTGGCCGTGGCTCACGAAAAGTCCTTATACGAGCACTTTTATGCACATCAGATGCGACGAACATGCACCCTTCACAAAAATTTTTTTGCAGGGCTCTCATTCGAATTCCATCAGCCCAAAACCTCTGTAAATATGTTTGTGCACCTACTGGAATCATAAAAGTGCAGGTATACGCCGGTAGATTTGACCGTGGCACACAAAGGGTCCTTATACGAACACTTTTGTGCACGTCGGGGTGCGGCAAACATACACCTTACACAAATTTTTTTTTGCAAGGCTCCCATTCGAATTCCATCAGCCCAAAACCTCTTTAAATATGTTTGTGCACCTTTTAGGCACATAAAAATTTCATGTGTGCGTGGATAGATTTGGTCGTGGCTCACGAAATGTCCTTATACGAGCATTTTTTTGCACGTCAGATGCGGCAAATATACACCCTTCATAAAATTTTTTTTGCAGGGCTCCCATTCGAATTCCATCAGCTTAAAACCTTCTTTAATATGTTTGTACACCTAATGGAATCTTAAAAGTGCAGTTGCATGCCGGTAGATTTGACCGTGGCACACAAAGGTTCCTTATACGAACATTTTTGTGCGCGTGGGGGTGCGGCAAACATACACCTTACATAAATTTTTTTTTCAAAGGCTCCCATTTGAATTCTATCAGCCCTAAAATGTCCTTAAATATGTTTGTGCACCTACTGGAAACATAAAAATGCTAGTGTGCAGGGGTAGATTTTTCCGTCGAACACGAACGATCCTTATACGTGCATTTTTTTGCACGTTGGGGTGAAACAAATATACACTTTGCACAAAATTTTTTTTGCAATGCTGCCAATATAATTCCATCAGCCCAAAACCTCCTGAAATATGTTTATGCACCTACTAGAAACATAAAAGTGCAGGTGTGCGCGGGTAGATTTGACTGTGGCACACGAAGGGTCCTTATACAAGTACTTTTGTGCACATCGGGGTGCGGCAAATATACACCTTGCACAAATTTTTTTTGCAAGGCTCCCATTCAAATTCCATCAGCCAAAACCTCCTTAGATATGTTTGTGCACCTTCTAGAAACATAAAAATTTCGAGTGTGCGTGGATAGATTTGGCCGTGGCTCACGAAAGGTCCTTAAACGAGCATTTTTGTGCACGTTGGGATGAAGCAAATATACACCTTGCACAAAATGTTTTTTGCAAGGCTCCCAATAGAATTTCATCAGCCCAAAACCTCCTTAAATATGTTTTTGCAGCTACTGGAAACATAAAAGTGTTGGTGTGCGCATGTAGATTTGACCGTGGCATACAAAGGCTCCTTATACGAGCACTTTTGTGCACTTCGGGGTGCGGCAAACATACACCTTTCACAAAATTTTTTTTGCAAGGCTCCCATTCGAATTCCATCAGCCCAAAACCTCCTTAAATATGTTTATGCACCTTCTGGAAACATAAAAATGCAAGTGTACATGGGTAGATTTGGCCGTGGCTCACGAAAAGTCCTTCTACAAGCACTTTTGTCCACGTCAGATGCAGCAAACATACACCTTTCACAAAAGTTTTTTTGCAGAGCTCTCATTCGAATTCCATCAGCCCAAAACCTCTGTAAATATGTTTGTGCACCTACTGGAATCATAAAAGTTCAAGTGTGCGCGGGTAGATTTGACCGTGGCAAACGAACTGTAACGACCCTAATTCCGAAACCATGATTAATTGCTCCTATTAAGGTCATTACCGTCGTGAAACCCAAATAAGTCTCAGCGACACCTAAGATCTATTAGAATTTCACAAGGCTATTCCTAGGATACCGATTTTAAGCTTATTTATTTTGTTGCTTATCAATCAATTGGAGCATGCTATTGGACACATATTCTGGTAACATACGGAGTAAATAAAATCATCAGCGGAAGTCTTAAATCAATCCATTGGGTTCATAACACACAAGTCCCATAGGGATCCAAATAACCAGCAAGCAATTCATCAACAATTTCCGGAAATAGCAAGCCAAACGAATGCTCAAAAATAAACCAGAACATCATCCAATCTTTCAAGTTATTTGCGCATGTAACAGGTAAGTGTTTATGATGCGATATCGCCCCGCCATGCAGCCTTGATCTCACACACCGGTACCACGAACAGAGGGTGTACCTAAGCCTGAAAAATGGTAAAAACAACAGGATGAGATTACAAAAATCTCAGTAGGGTCGCAGCATCATAAGATCTACAGAATCCCTAAACACAAATCTCCCGAATTCACATAAGATCATTCCCTAAATAACTAAAGGGATCACGCAATTCAACAATAAACATAAAGAGGTTAAGGCCGAGATCATGGCTGAGGGAGGACTACACTTCCGAAAGTTCAGAAGTACACAGGCAGGTGAAATACAACAAAATCACACTCAACGATGAAGAAAGACCATCCCCTTCCACCTGTGTTGTCCAAGACTTACTGCACAAAAGGTAGATGGTTAACACACAAACTAATCAGTAAGCCTTTCACCTTATCCTCGCAAGGATAAGTCGACTAGCCCCTCATGGAACAAGTCTTCCCTTAGTCGCAACTAGGGCATCCCCAAATCACACAGAAGTGGACTTCCTGTCTCGCAAGACAAGGATCCGGCCACCAAGGACAGATATCCAGCGTGCACTTGCTGGTTCATCACCCATACACCTCCCATAAATCGATAAGAACCTCTCCTCTCCCTAGGAGCATCGGTTCTTACCCTGCCTGGCCAGCGGAATAGGATCCTGACAAACAAACACGTACAAGCACACACAGGCAAGTACAAAATATAATACCACAACAAGGTATTCTCAATCATGTCAAGAAATAATCAACACATCCAATGCATATAACAATAGCATCCCAGGCACTCAATCCCTAACTCAGGGGTTCTATACAGCCTAGGAGATTCATATCTCATTCCGGATTTCATATTCTCACCATATAATCCAATCGTAAACAATACAACAAAGACAGGTAACAAAAACATCAGATAAGAGCGGGGGTTTCTGGAGAAACCGATGAGGCATAGATCCTACCTCCCTTGTCTCTGAACAAGAAGCTACTCCTTTGCCTTTATCAAGTAAATCTGAACCACCTAAATCATCACCACACAAAGATAAAACCACTAAGCATGCATATCCAAAAATAAATTGCATACTCTATTCCTTACCAGTACCACTCACCAAACCTATCAGAAAACCAGTGATCAGATGTTGCAGGTGCCTCCCCCTTGGATGTTTGATGTGATAGCCAGGAACTTATCAAGATTCAACCTGAATTTACCATTCCAATTAACTATGCAAAACCTATTGTTAAAAGTAGGGCATAGCACGATTTCGCCTTAACCTAAAACAACGAAGTATTTACATTCAAGCTGCGATTAACATATTTTTGAAAATAGAATGAAAAGAGCTTTCCAACGACATATTATTTGCAAGATTCTAACAAACGAGTAAAAAGTTATACTATTTTGAAATTCAAGAAGATTTGGCGGAAACCTAACGCGGCCGCCGATTTTCAAAGTAACATTAGACAACGAAATACTAACCTCCCGAAGAAAATCAAAACATGGTTGGAAAGAGGATGAAGAGAGATTTCCAGAAAGTTATTATTCTCAGAGATCCAATGAACTATAAGGGAGTTATGCTAGTTTAAATTTTCTGAATATTCTGACGGCTAATGGGAGGTATAGGGTTTTAAGCCTATGCGAGTTTTGTAAGGTTTTAGGGGAAACTTTTGTGGGGTTGGATTCCTATTTATATTGAATGAGTGTAGAATTAGGTTTACTACTTTTAATCAATATATCAATTCAATACAGCTTACCAAATAATCAAAACTCTTAAATTACCTTCCTTAATCAAATAAGGTAACTATCTACCTTAAAGGATGTTTCCTAAAACAATTACCCATCTATAAGATCCTAAATCAAAAGGAATCAGAAGCAAATTAATTTACTGAACAATCTTACCAATTCCGGCTATCACACATCCTTCTCTTCAGGGGCAAAATCGTCTTTTCACCTGCACTGGCTTCTGGACTTCTAGGACTCAAAATTCGGGGTCTTACATCCTCCCCTCCTTATAAGAATTTCGTCCTCGAAATTTTAAACATTAGTACCTAATCAAACAAGTAAGGATATTTTGCATGCATAGACTCCTCAGTCTCCCAAGACTGCTCCTCAATTTGGCCATTATGCTAAACAACTCGTACCATAGGTACGTTTCAACTGCAAAGCTGTCGAACTGACCGGTCTAGTATGGCAACTGGCTGTACGGGATAGGATAGGTCTTCTTCAACTTCTACTGGCGGTTCCTTAAGCACATGAGCAGGGTCTCGTATATACTTTCTTAACATTGAAATGTGAAATACATTGTGTATCCTTTCCATATTCGGAGGTAGTGCAAGTCGGTATGCAACAGGGCCGATTCTTTCCACAATGTCATAAGGACCAATGTAGCGAGGTGTTAGCTTACCTCGCTGCTGAAAACGAAGGACTCCTTTCCATGGAGCGACTTTCAAAAACACTTTATCTCCTACCGCAAATTCCAGATCCCTTCGTCGATTGTTGGCATAGCTTTTCTGCCGATCTTGTGCTGCTTTTAACCTTTGTCGAATCAAGCTCAATTGTTCTGTTGCTTGGTCAAATTCCGCCAATGGTAAGCTTTGATCCCAGCCGGTTTGCTGGTCTAATACACTCGCACGTAGCATATCTTCAAGTGTCTGAATTGTCCTTTCTGATTGACCATCGGTTTGGGGATGAAATGCTGTACTGAACTTCAATCTCGAACCTAGTGCATTCTGTAATTTCTCCCAGAATCGTGAAGTGAAACGAGGGTCATGATCTTAAACAATAGAAACTGGTACTCCATGAAAACGAACAATCTCGTCCAAGTAACGAATAGCCAATTTTTCTGGTGTATCTGTCACACGTATAGGAAGAAAGTGTGCAGATTTTGTCAGTCGATCCACGATCACCCAAATGGCATTGTATCCTCGCTGTGATCTAGGCAAACCGGTAACAAAATCCATTGTAATGTGCTCCCACTTCCATTCTGGAATCGGAAGCGATTGAAGTAAACCAGCAGGTCTTTGATGTTCAATCTTTACTTGTTGACATACGAGGCATCGAGCAACAAATTCAGCAATATGTCGCTTCATGTTAGGCCACCAATACTGGCCCTTCAAATCTCGGTACATCTTTGTGCTTCCAGGATGAATAGCAAACTTCGAACTATGCGCCTCTGATAGAATAAGATTACGAAGATCAATATTTTGTGGAACACATACCCGGTTTCTGAAGACTAGAACTTCGTCATCTCGTATTCTGAAATCACGAACTATAGCATCAACACCATCAGCAAGTTGCTTCCGAATTTCAGCAAGCTTCGGATCCTCCAACTGTTGATTCCGGATCTCCTCAATTATGGTAGGTGCGACTTCAATCCGTGCTAGCAACGAACCAGAGAAATCGGTGCCAAGATGCACACGATTAGTTTTCAATTCTAACATCATTGGCAGATAATGATTGCGCATATAAGCCAGAATTGTTGGGGAAAAAGGATGACACTTTCGGCTAAGGGCATCAGCCACAACATTCGCCTTTCCAGGATGATATTCGATGATCAAATCGTAGTCCTTAATTAGTTCCATCCATCTTCGTTGTCTCATATTCAACTCTTTCTGTGTAAGAAGGTACTTCAGGTTTTTGTGATCAGTAAAGATTCGACACGTCTCGCCGTATAAATAATGTCGCCATATTCTTAAAGCAAAGACCACGGCTGCGAGTTCTATATCATGTGTAGGGTAGTTCATCTCATGCGGTCGCAATTGCCTTGAAGCGTAGGCAATGACTTTCCCATCTTGCATCAATACACATCCAAGTCCGGATTTCGACGCGTCGCTGTAAACCACATATTCCTTTCTGCAAATAGGTAAGGTAAGGATAGGTGCAGAAACTAACCGATTCTTTAACTCGTCGAAACTTTGCTGGCACTTTTCATTCCATACGAACGGCTCACCCTTGCGTGTCAATTTTGTCAATGGTCCGGCAAGTGATGAAAAATTTTCCACAAAGCGACGGTAGTAACCTGCTAAACCAAGGAAACTACGAACTTCGAACACACTTCGCGGAGGTTCCCAAGCAGTCACGGCTTCAATCTTCCTTGGATCAACAAACACACCTTGTGCAGAAACAATATGGCCAAGGAAACTAACCTCACGTAACCAGAATTCGCATTTTGAGTATTTGGCAAACAATCGCCGGTCCTTCAGAATTTGAAGCACAAGCCGCAAGTGCATAACATGATCTTCTTCTGACTTTGAGTAAATCAGAATGTCGTCGATGAAGACAATCACAAATTTATCCAGGAATTCGCGGAACACACGATTCATCAAATCCATAAATACAGCTGGTGCATTGGTCAAGCCGAATGGCATAACCAGAAATTCATAGTGGCCATATCGCGATCTGAATGCGGTCTTCGGGACATCAGCATCACGAACTCGCAATTGATGGTATCCAGATCTGAGATCAATCTTGGAGAATACCGCTGCACCTTGGAGTTGGTCAAATAAATCATCAATGCGCGGCAAGGGATATTTGTTCTTCACGGTCACGCGGTTCAGCTGTCGATAGTCAATGCACAATCGCAGCGAACCATCTTTCTTTTTCACGAACAACACAGGTACTCCCCAGGGTGACACACTAGGTCGAATAAAGCCACGATCCAGCAAATCTTCCAACTGCGTCTTTAGTTCCTTCATTTCCGCAGGAGCCATACGATACGGAGGAATGGAAATCGGATTTGTACCTGGCACAAGCTCAATGCCGAATTCTACTTCCCTTGCTGGTGGCAATCCGGCTATGTCTTCTGGAAATACTTCCGGAAATTCACAAACCACAGGAACAGAATTCAGATATGAAGATTCTTTAGAAATATCCTGTACATGCGCAAGGTACGCTGTACATCCTTTGTTGATCAATCGCTCCGCCTTAAGCCAGGAAATCATGCAAGTTGGCACAACTCGCCTATCGCCTTCAAAACAATATTCGGTACCATCAGAAAATGTGAACCACACCCGCTTGGTGAAACACTCCACACGGGCTTGATACTTTGCCAGACAATCCATGCCTAAAATCACATCCAGCTCCTTGATGTCTAGTGGAATTAGATCCACTTCAAACACATTCGATCCCATACGTATAGCACAGCCAATATAGACCAGATCACAAATCAGTTGCTCTCCCAAAGGAGTTAGAACCGCAATAGGAGGAGTCAAGGGAGATAGAGGACGATCTGCGCTAAGTGCTATCCTTCGACTCACGAACGATCTATTTGCTCCTCGGCATCAGTCAAAGTGAAGAGCCTTGTTGGTCTTGGTTGCGCCTCACTTGATGATCCGTTTGGTGGCCCTCCAGGTGCGCGTGCTGGTGGTCTAGCGGGGTTGACATTCCCACCTTGGCTGGTGTTAGGTACCCCTGGAATTAGCCGTTTTGGGCATGCGGCCCGAACATGACCCTTCTCGCCACAGTTGTAGCATTGCCGTTGCGGATTCTGCCATGACAATCCAGTATAATTGGAACCAGAAAAGTTCCTCCTGTTGGTGCTCCCATTGTCACTGGTCCGTGGAGGATGAGACCGTAAGGGAAAGGGTCCCCTTCTTCGATTGAACCTTGAATCATGCCTATAGGATCCGCCACTAGTAGCTGCGGGTGGCTTCCTGATTTGCACGATCTTTTCAGCTTCGGTTGCGGCAGTTATTATTTCTTGCAAATTCTGCACTGGTGTCGTACCGACGATGGTTTTGAGTTCAACACTCAACCCATCCTGAAATCGTCTCGCCAGCTGGTACGGTGTACGATCTTCTTCAGGTGCAAAACGGGACAACTCCCTCAACACCTTCTCATATTCCAGCACCGAACGGGTGCCTTGTTCCAGTTTATAAAATGCCTGCCGCTGCTCACTTTTATGGAATCTCGTATAAAATTTTTCGTCAAAGTCATACCGGAATTCTTCCCACGTCGGCAAGCGATCGCCGAATCGCAAGCTCACAGATGTCCACCAAGCGAGGGCTTCTCCCTCAAGAAAGAATTTAGCAATGGCAACCTTGTCGTCATCAGAGATACGCAGGAACAAGGATACACGGCATAAGGTATAGATCCACTCCCGAGCGGCTGCGGCTCCGGCTGAACCACCGAAATCTTTACATCCAAGTTGTCGAGCTTCCTTCAGCAATTTTGTAATCATGACGGGAAGTCTCTCTGTCTCCTTCTATTGTGCCGGCTGTACAGGTTCTTGTACAGGTTCAAGTGGAGGAATAGGTCCTGGTGTAGGCGCAGGAGCATTCTGAAATTGCGCCTCCATTCCCTGCTGATTTGCAGCAATTCCTTGTAACACGTTTAAGATTTGTGCCATAACAGAGTCAATGCCTGGTGCGACTGGTGTCTCAGGTTGGTTTCCAGAATCAGCTTGCTCTTCCTGCTCATTTTGTGCATTCGGCTCAACAGGTTGCTGTTCATTCCAAATTTCAAACCTACCCCGTTGGTCCCTTTGTTGCCTCGAGCGTGCCATACTACACAAGTGTACCTTTGTTACTCAAACAAACACTAAACACAATACTAGGAATAGGAGTGGTACCTGGTGGAGAGGCATGCACCGGACGATACGCATATGCTGGAAAACATTATACAAGTTTCGAAAATTATATGCACATATGCTATGCAGATTTGGAAATTAACAAACATCATAGCAAACATCAAGCACACCTCATCCGGAAAATATTCTGGTAACATACGGAGTAAATAAAATCATCAGCGGAAGTCTTAAATCAATCCATTGGGTTCATAACACACAAGTCCCATAGGGATCCAAATAACCAGCAAGCAATTCATCAACAATTTCCGGAAATAGCAAGCCAAACGAATGCTCAAAAATAAACCAGAACATCATCCAATCTTTCAAGTTATTTGCGCATGTAACAGGTAAGTGTTTATGATGCGATATCGCCCCGCCATGCAGCCTTGATCTCACACACCGGTACCACAAACAGAGGGTGTACCTAAGCCTGAAAAATGGTAAAAACAACAGGATGAGATTACAAGAATCTCAGTAGGGTCGCAGCATCATAAGATCTACAGAATTCCTAAACACAAATCTCCCGAATTCACATAAGATCATTCCCTAAATAACTAAAGGGATCACGCAATTCAACAATAAACATAAAGAGGTTAAGGCCGAGATCATGGCTGAGGGAGGACTACACTTCCGAAAGTTCAGAAGTACACAGGCAGGTGAAATACAACAAAATCACACTCAACGATGAAGAAAGGCCATCCCCTTCCACCTGTGTTGTCCAAGACTTACTGCACAAAGGGTAGATGGTTAACACACAAACTAATCAGTAAGTCTTTCACCTTATCCTTGCAAGGATAAGTCGACTAGCCCCTCATGGAACAAGTCTTCCCTTAGTCGTAACCAGGGTATCCCTAAATCTCGCAAGATAAGGGCTTCCTGTCTCGCAAGATAGGGATCCGGCCTTGCAAGGACAGATATCCAGCGCTAGCTTGCTGGTTCAACTCCCATACACCTCCCATAAATCGATAAGAACCTCTCCTCTCCCTAGGAGCATCGGTTCTTACCCTGCCTGGCCAGCGGAACAGGATCCTGACAAACAAACACGTACAAGCACACACAGGCAAGTACAAAACATAATACCACAACAAGGTATTCTCAATCATGTCAGGAAATAATCAACACATCCAATGCATATAACAATAGCATCCCAGGCACTCAATCCCTAACTCAGGGGTTCTATACAGCCTAGGAGATTCATATCTCATTCCGGATTTCATATTCTCACCATATAATCCAATCGTAAACAATACAACAAAGACAGGTAACAAAAACATCAGATAAGAGCGGGGGTTTCTGGAGAAACCGATGAGGCATAGATCCTACCTCCCTTGTCTCTGAACAAGAAGCTACTCCTTTGCCTTTATCAAGTAAATCTGAACCACCTAAATCATCACCACACAAAGATAAAACCACTAAGCATGCATATCCAAAAATAAATTGCATACTCTATTCCTTACCAGTACCACTCACCAAACCTATCAGAAAACCAGTGATCAGATGTTGCAGGTGCCTCCCCCTTGGATGTGTGATGTGATATCCAGGAACTTATCAAGATTCAACCTGAATTTACCATTCCAATTAACTATGCAAAACCTATTGCTAAAAGTAGGGCATAGCACGATTTCGTCTTAACCTAAAACAACGAAGTATTTACATCCAAGCTGCGATTAATATAGTTTTGGAAAGAGAATGAAAAGAGCTTTCCAATGACATATTATTTGCAAGATTCCAACAAACGAGTAAAACGTTATGTTATTTTGAAATTCAAAAAGATTTGGCGGAAACCTAACGCGGCCGCCGATTTTCACAGTAACATTAGAAAACGAAATACTAACCTCCCGAAGAAAATAAAAAGCTGGTTGGAAAGAGGATGAAGAGAGCTTTCCAGCAAGCTATTATTCGCAGAGATCCAATGAACTATGAGGGAGTTATGCTAGTTTAAATTTTCTGCAAATTCTGACGGCTAATGGGAGGTATAGGGTTTTAAGCCTATACAAGTTTTGTAAGGTTTTAGGGGAAACTTTTGTGGGGTTGGCTTCCTATTTATATAGAATGAGTGTAGAATTAGGTTTACTACTTTTAATCAATCTATCAATTCAATACAACTTACCAAATAATCAAAACTCTTAAATTACCTTCCTTAATCAAATAAGGTAACTATCTACCTTAAAGGATGTTTCCTAAAACAATTACCCATCTATAAGATCCTAATTCAAAAGGAATCAGAAGCAAATTAATTTACTGAACAATCTTACCAATTCCGGCTATTACACATCCTTCTCTTCAGGGGCAAAATCGTCTTTTCACCTGCACTGGCTTCTGGACTTCTAGGACTCAAAATTCGGGGTCTTACACGAACGGTCCATATACAAGTACTTTTGTGCACATCGGGGTGCGGCAAATATACACCTTGCACAAATTTTTTTTGCAAGGCTCCCATTCAAATTCCATCAGCCAAAACCTCCTTAGATATGTTTGTGCACCTTCTAGAAACATAAAAATTTCGAGTGTGCGTGGATAGATTTGGCCGTGGCTCACGAAAGGTCCTTAAACGAGCATTTTTGTGCACGTCAGATGCGGCAAACATACACCCTTCATAAATTTTTTTTTTTAGGGCTCCCATTCGAATTCCATCAGCCTAAAACCTCCTTAAATATGTTTGTGCACCTACTGGAATCATAAAAGTGCAGTTGCACGCCGGTAGATTTGACCGTGGCACACAAAGGGTCCTTATACGAACATTTTTGTGCAGGTCGGGGTTCGGCAAACATACACTTTACACAAAATTTTTTTCAAAGGCTCCCATTTGAATTCCATCAGCCCAAAATCTCCTTAAATATGTTTGTGCACCTACTGGAAACATAAAAATGCTAGTGTGCAGAGGTAGATTTTTCCGTCGAACACGAACGGTCCTTATACGAGCATTTTTTTTGCACGTTGGGGTGAAGCAAATATACACCTTGCACAAAATTTTTTTTGCAATTCTGCCAATAAAATTACATCAGCCTAAAACCTCCTTAAATATGTTTGTACACCTACTGGAAACATAAAAATGCAGGTGTGCGCGGGTAGATTTGACCGTGGCACACGAAAGGTCCATATACGAGCATTTTTGTGCACGTCGGGGTGCGGCAAATATAAACCTTGCACAAAATTTTTTTTGCAAGGCTCCCAATCGAATTCCATCTGCCCAAAACCTCCTTAATTATGTTTGTGCACCTTTTAGACACATAAAAATTTCATGTGTGCGTGGATAGATTTAGTCGTGGCTCACGAAATGTTCTTATACGAGCATTTTTGTGCACGTCAGATGCGGCAAATATACACCCTTCATAAAATTTTTTTTGCAGGGCTCCTATTCGAATTCCATCAGCCCAAAACCTCCTTAAATATGTTTGTGCAGCTACTGGAAACATAAAAGCGCAGGTGTGCGCGGGTAGTTTTGACCGTGGCACACGAAGGGTCCTTATACGAGCACTTTTCTGCACGTCGGGGTGCGGCAAACATACACCTTTCACAAAATTTTTTTGCAAGGCTCCCATTCGAATTCCATCAGCCCAAAACCTCCTTAATTATGTTTGTGCACATACAGGAGACATAAAAATGGAGGTGTGCGCGGGTAGATTTGGCCATGGCACACGAAAGGTCCTTATACGAGCATTTTTGTGCATGTTAGAAGCGGCAAACATACACCCTTCACAAAAATTTTTTTGCAGGCCTCCCATTCGAATTCCATCAGCCCAAAACCTCCTTAAATATGTTTATGCACCTACTGGAATCATAAAAATGCAGGTGTGCAATGGTAGATTTGGCCGTGGCACACAAAGGGTCCTTATAGGAGCACTTTTGTGCATGTCGGGGTGCGGCAAACATACACCTTTCACAAAATTTTTTTTGCAAAGCTCCCATTCGAATTCCATCAGCCCAAAACCTCCTAAATATGTTTGTACACCTGCTGAAAACATAAAAGTGCAGGTGTGCGTGGGTAGATTTGGGCGTGGCACACGAAGGGTCCTTATACGAGCATTTTTGTGCACTTTGGAGTTCGGCAAACATACACCTTGCATTAATTTTTTTCTCTAAAAGTACCATTCGAATTCAACCAGCCCAAAACCTTCTTAAATATGTTTATGCACCTACTGGAAACATAAAAGTGCAATTGTGCGCTGGTAGATTTTTCCGTGGCACACGTAGGGTCCTTATACGAGCATTTTTGTGCACTTCGGGGTGCGGTAAACATACACCTTGCATAAAATTTTTTTTGCAAGGCTCCCATTCGAATTCAATCAGCCCAAAACCTCCTTAAATATACTTGTGCACCTACTGGAAACAAAAAAATGCAGGTGTGCTCTGGTAGGTTTGTCCGTGGCACATAAAGGGTTCTTATACAATCATTTTTTTGCATGTCGGGGTGCGGCAAACATACATCTTTCACAAAATTTTTTTTGCAGGGCTCCCATTCGAATTCCATCAGCCCAAAACCTCCTTAAATATGTTTGTACACCTACTGGAATTTTAAAAATGCAGGTGCACGCCGGTAGATTTGACTGTGGCACACAAAGGTTCCTTATACGAACATTTTTGTGCACGTCGGGGTGCGGCAAACATACACCTTACACAAAATTTTTTTTCAAAGGCTCCCATTCGAATTCCATCAGCCCAAAATCTCCTTAAATATGTTTGTGCACCTACTGGAAACATAAAAACGCAGGTGTGCACGGGTAGATTTTTCCGTGGCACACAAACGGTCCTTATACAAGCATTTTTTTGCACGTCGGGGTGAAACAAAAATACACCTTGCACAAAATTTTTTTTACAAGGCTCCCAATAGAAATCCATCAGCAAAAAACCTCCTTAAATATGTTTGTGCATCTACTGGAAACAAAAAGTGCAGGTGTGCGAGGGTAAATTTGACCGTGGCACACTAACGGTGCATATAGGAGCATTTTTATGCACGTCGGGGTGCGGCAAATATACACCTTGCACAAAATTTTTTTTGCAAGGCTCCCATTCGAATTCCATCAGCCCAAAACCTCCTTAAATATGTTTGTGCACCTTCTAGACACATAAAAATTTCATGTGTGCGTGGATAGATTTGGTCGTGGCACACGAAAGGTCCTTATACGAGCATTTTTGTTCACGTCGTGGTGCGGCAAACATACACCCTGCATAAAATGTTTTTTGTAAGGCTCCTATTCAAATTCCATCAGCCCAAAACCTCCTAAAATATGTTTGTGCACCTACTGGAATCATAAAAGTGCAGGTGTGCACTGGTAGGTTTGTCCGTGGCACATAAAGGGTTCTTATACAATCACTTTTTTCCATGTCGGGGTGCGGCTAACATACACCTTTCACAAAAGTTTTTTTGGAGGGCTCCCATTCGAATTACATCAGCCCAAAACCTCCTTAAATATGTTTGTGCACCCACTGGAATCATAAAAGTGCAATTGTGCGCTGGTAGATTTGGCCGTGGCACACAAAGGGTACTTATACGAACACTTTTGTGCACGTCGGGGTGCGGCAAACATACACCTTGCACAAAGTTTTTTTTGCAAGGCTCCCATTCGAATTCCATCAGCCCAAAACCTCCTTAAATATGTTTGTGCACCTTCTGGAAACATAAAAATGCAGGTGTGCACGGATAGATTTTGCCGTCACACACGAACGGTCCTTATACGAGCATTTTTTTGCACGTTGGGATGAAGCAAATATACACCTTGCACAAAATGTTTTTTGCAAGGCTCCCAATAGAATTTCATCAGCCCAAAACCTCCTTAAATATGTTTGTGCACCTACTGGAATCATAAAAGTGCAGGAATGCTCGGGTAGTTTTGACCGTGGCACACGAAGGGTCCTTATACGAGCAATTTTCTGCACGTCGGGGTGCGGCAAATATACACCTTTCACAAAATTTTTTTGCAAGGCTCCCATTCGAATTCCATCAGCCCAAAACCTCGTTAATTATGTTTGTGCACATACTGGAGACAAAAAAATGCAGGTGTGCGCGGGTAGATTTGGCCGTAGCATACGAATGGTCCTTATACGAGCACTTTTGTTCACGTCAGATGCGGCAAACATACACCCTTCACAAAATTATTTTTGTAGGGCTCCCATTCGAATTCCATCAGCCCAAAACCTCCTTAAATATGTTTGTGCACCCACTGGAATCATAAAATGCAGTTGTACACTGGTAGATTTGTCTGTGGCACAGAAAGGGTCCTTATACGAATATTTTTGAGCACGTCGGGGTGCGGCAATCATACACCTTGCACAAAATTTTTTTGAAAGGCTACCATTCGAATTCCATCAGCCCAAAACCTCCTTAAATTTGTTTGTGCAGCTTCTTGAAACATAAAAATGCAAATGTGCGTCGGTAGATTTGGCCGTGGCTCACGAAAAGTCCTTATACGAGCACTTTTATGCACGTCAGATGCGGCAAACATACACCCTTTACAAAAATTTTTTTGCAGGGCTCCCATTTGAATTGCATCAGCCCAAAACCTTCTTAAATATGTTTGTACACCTAATGGAATTTTAAAAGGGCAGGTGCACGTCGGTAGATTTGACCGTGGCACACAAAGGGTCCTTATACGAACACTTTTGTGCACGTCGGGGTGCGGCAAACATAAACCTTACACAAAATTTTTTTAAAAAAGGCTCCCATTTTAATTCCATCAGCCCAAAATCTCCTTAAATAGGTTTGTGAACCTACTGGAAACATAAAAACGCTAGTTTGCACGGGTAGATTTTTCCGTCGCACATGAACGATCCTTATACGAGCATTTTTTTGCACGTTGGGGTGAAGCAAATATACACCTTGCACAAAATTTTTTTTGCAATGCTCCCAATAGAATTTTATCAGCCCAAAACATCCTTAAATATGTTTATGCACCTACTAGAAACATAAAAGTGCAGGTGTGCGCGGGTAGATTTGACTGTGGCACACGAAGGGTCCTTATACAAGTACTTTTGTGCACATCGGGGTGCGGCAAATATACACCTTGCACAAATTTTTTTTGCAAGGCTCCCATTCCAATTCCATCAGCCCAAAACCTCCTTAAATATGTTTTTGCACCTTTTAGAAACATAAAAATTTCGAGTGTGCGTGGATAGATTTGGCCGTGGCTCACGAAAGGTCCTTAAACGAGCATTTTTGTGCACGTCAGATGCGGCAAACATACACCCTTCATAAATTTTTTTTTTTAGGGCTCCCATTCGAATTCCATCAGCCTAAAACCTCCTTAAATATGTTTGTGCACCTACTGGAATCATAAAAGTGCAGGTGTGCGCTGGTAGATTTGACCGTGGCACACAAAGGGTCCTTATACGAACACTTTTGTGCACGTCGGGGTGCGGCAAACTTACACCTTGCACAAAATTTTTTTTGCAAGGCTCCCATTTGAATTCCATCAGCCCAAAACCTCCTTAAATATGTTTATGCACCTTCTGGAAACATAAAAATGCTAATGTGCGTCGGTAGATTTGGCCGTGGCTCACGAAAAGTCCTTATACGAGCACTTTTATGCACGTCAGATGCGGCAAACATACACCCTTCATAAAAATTTTTTTGCAGGGCTCCCATTTGAATTTCATCAGCCCAAAACCTCCTTAAATATGTTTGTACACCTACTGGAATTTTAAAAATGCAGGTGCACGCCGGTAGATTTGACTGTGGCACACAAAGGGTCCTTATACGAACACTTTTGTGCACGTCGGGGTGCGGCAAACATACACCTTACACAAAATTTTTTTCAAAGGCTCCCATTTGAATTCCATCAGCCCAAAATCTCCTTATATATGTTTGTGCACCTACTGGAAACATAAAAACGCTATTGTGCACGGGTAGATTTTTCCGTCGAACACGAACTATCCATATACGACCATTTTTTTGCACGTTGGGGTGAAACAAATATACACCTTGCACAAAATTTTTTTTGCAATGCTGCCAATAGAATTCCATCAGCCTAAAACCTCCTTAAATATGTTTGTGCACCTACTGGAAACATAAATTGCAGGTGTGCGCGGGTAGATTTGACCGTGGCACACCAACGGTCCATATACGAGCATTTTGTGCACGTCGGGGTGCGGCAAATATAAACCTTGCACAAAATTTTTTTTACAGGCTCCCATTCGAATTCCATCAGCCCAAACCTCCTTAAATATGTTTGTGAACCTTCTAGACACATAAAATTTCATGTGTGCGTGGATAGATTGGTCGCGGCTCACGAAATGTTCTTTTACGAGCATTTTTGTGCACGTCAGATGCGGCAAATATACACCCTTCATAACTTTTTTTTGCAGGGCTTCCATTCGAATTTCATCAGCCTAAAACCTCCTTAAATATGTTTGTGCACCTATTGGAATCATAAAAGTGCAGGTGTGCGCTGGTAGATTTGACCGTGGCACACAAAGGGTCCTTATACGAACACTTTTGTGCACGTCGGGGTGCGGCAATCATAGACCTTGCACAAAATTTTTTTTGCAAGGCTCACATTCGAATTTCATCAGCCCAAAACCTCCTTAAATATGTTTATGAAGCTTCTGGAAACATAAAAATGCAAATGTGCGTCGGTAGATTTGGCTGTGGCTCACGAAATGTCCTTATACGAGCACTTTTATGCACGTCAGATGCGGCAAACATACACCCTTCACAAAATTTTTTTTGCAAAGTTCCCATATGATTTCAATCAGCCCAAAACATCCTTAAATATGTTTGTACACTTACTGGAATCTTAAAAGTGCAGGTGCACGCCGGTAGATTTGACCGTGGCACACAAAGGGTCCTTATACGAACACTTTTGTCCACGTCGGGGTGCGGTAAACATACACCTACACAAAATTTTTTTCAAAGGCTCCCATTTGAATTCCATCAGCCCAAAATCTCCTTATATATGTTTGTGCACCTACTGGAAACATAAAAACGCTATTGTGCACGGGTAGATTTTTCCGTCGAACACGAACTATCCATATACGAGCATTTTTTTGCACGTTGGGTTGAAACAAATATACACCTTGCACAAAAGTTTTTTGCAATGCTGCCAATAGAATTCCATCAGCCCAAAACCTCCTTAAATATGTTTGTGCACCTACTGGAAACATAAAAGTGCAGGTGTGCGCGGGTAGATTTGACCTTGGCACACGAACGGTCCATATACGAGCATTTTTGTGCACGTCGGGGTGCGGCAAATATAAACCTTGCACAAAAGTTTTTTTGCAAGGCTCGCATTCGAATTCCATCAGCCCAAAACCTCCTTAAATATGTTTGTGCACCTTCTAGACACATAAAATTTCATGTGTGCGTGGATAGATTTGGTCGCGGCTCACGAAATGTCCTTTTACGAGCATTTTTGTGCACGTCAGATGCGGAAAATATACAGCCTTCATAAAATTTTTTTTGCAGGGCTCCCATCGAATTTCATCAGCCTAAAACCTCCTTAAATATGTTTGTGCACCTATTGGAATCATAAAAGTGCAGGTGTGCGCTGGTAGATTTGACCGTGGCACACAAAGGGTCCTTATACGAACACTTTTGTGCACATCGGGGTGCGGCAATCATACACCTTGCACAAAGTTTTTTTTGCAAGGCTCCCATTTGAATTCCATCAGCCCAAAACCTCGTTAATTATGTTTGTGCACATACTAGAGACATAAAAATGCAGGTGTGCGCGGTAGATTTTGCCGTGGCAAACGAAAGGCCCTTATACGAGAACTTTTGTTCATGTCAGATGCGGCAAACATACACCCTTCACAAATTATTTTGCAGGGCTTCCATTCGAATTCCATCAGCCCAAAACCTCCTTAAATATATTTGTGCACCCACTGGAATCATAAAATGCAGTATGCGCGGGTAGATTTGGCTGTGGCACACAATGGGTCCTTATACGAACACTTTTGAGCAAGTCGGGGTGCGGCAATCATACACCTTGCACAAAGTTTTTTTTGCAAAGCTCCCATTCGAATTCCATCAGCCCAAACCACCTTAAATATGTTTGTGCAGCTTATGGAAACATAAAAATGCAAATGTGCGTCGGTAGATTTGGCCGTGGCTCACGAGAAGTCCTTATACGAGCACTTATATGCACGTCAGATGCGGCAAACATACACCCTTCACAAAATTTTTTTTGCAGGGCTCCCATTCGAATTCCATCAGCCCAAAACCTTCTTAAATATGTTTTGTACACCTAATGGAATCTTAAAAGGGCAGGTGCACGCCGGTAGATTTGACCGTGGCACACAAGGGCCTTATACGAGCATTTTTTTGCACGTTGGGGTGAAACAAAGCATACACCCTTACACAAATTTTTTTTCAAAGGCTCCCATTTGAATTCCATCAGCCCAAAATCTCCTTATATATGTTTGTACACCTACTGGAAACATAAAACGCTAGTGTGCACGGGTAGATTTTTCCGTCGAACACGAACTATCCATACGAGCATTTTTTTGCACGTTGGGGTGAAACAAATATACACCTTGCACAAAATTTTTTTGCAATGGCTCCAATAGAATTCCATCAGCTTAAAACCTCCTTAAATATGTTTGTGCACCTACTGGAAACATAAAAGTGCAGGTGTGCGCAGGTAGATTTGACCGTGGCACACGAAAGGTCCATATACGAGCACTTTTGTGCACGTCGGGGTGCGGCAAATATAAACCGTGCACAATTTTTTTTGCAAGGCTCCCATTCGAATTCCATCAGCCAAAATCTGCTTAAATATGTTTGTGCACCTTCTAGACACATAAAAATTTCGTGTGTGCTCGGGTAGATTTGATCGTGGCACACGAAGGGTCCTTATACAGAACTTTTGTGCACGTCGGGGTGCGGCAAACATACGCCTTTCACAAAATGTTTTTTGCAAGTCTCCCATTCAAATTCCATCAGACAAAAACCTCCTTAAATATGTTTGTGCACCTACTGGAAACATAAAAACGCAGGTGTGCAAGGTAGATTTTGCCGTCGTACACGAACGGTCCTTATACGAGCATTTTTTCACAGTTGGGGTGTAGCAAATATACACCTTGCACAAAATTTTTTTTGCTCCGCTCCAATAGAATTCCATCAGACCAAAACCTCCTTAAATATGTTTGTGCACCTACTGGAAACATAAAAGTGCAGGTGTGCGCGGGTAGATTTGACCGTGGCACGCGAAGGGTCCTTATACGAGAAATTTTGTGCACGTCGGGTGCGGCAAACATACGTCTTTCACAAAACTTTTTTTGCAAGTCTCCCATTCAAATTCCATCAGCCAAAAAACCAGCTTAAATATGTTTGTGCACTTACTGGAAACCTAAAAATGCAGGTGTGCGTGGGTAGATTTTGCCGTGGCACACGAAGAGTGCTTATATGAGCACTTCGGGGTGCGGCAAAAATACACCCTTCATAAAATTTTTTGTCCCATGCTCCCATTCGATTTCCATCCACCCAAAACCTCCTAAAATATGTTTGTGCATCTGCTGGAATCATAAAAGTGTAGGTGTGCGCTGGTAGATTTGGTCGTGGCACACACAAGGGTCTTATACGAGCACTTTTTTAAACGTCGGGGTGCGGCAAACATACACCTTTCACAAAATTTTTTTTGCAGGACTCCCATTCGACTTCCATTAGCCCAAAATCTCCTTAAATAATTTGTGCACCCACTGGAATCATAAAAATGCAGTGTGCGCCGGTAGATTTGGCCGTGGCATACAAAGGTCCTTACACGAAACTTTGTGTGCATGTCGGGTTGCGGCAAACATCATCTTGCACAAAATTTTTTTGCAAGGCTCCCATTCGAATTCCATCAGCCCAAAATCTCATTAAATATATTTGTGCACCCACTGGAATCATAAAAATGCAGTTGTGAGCCGGTAGATTTGGTCGTGGCTCACGAAAGGTCCTTATACGAGCACTTTTGTGCACGTTAGATGCGGCCAACATACACCTTTCAAAAAAATTTTTTTGCAGGGCTCCCATTCAAATTCCATCAGCCCAAAACCTTCTTTAATATGTTTGTGGACCTACTGGAATCATAAAAATGCAGGTGTGCGCTGGTAATTTGACCGTGCATACAAAGGGTCCTTATAGGAACATTTTTGTGCACGTGGTGGTCGGCAAACATACACCTCACACAAAATTTTTTTTCAAAGGCTCCCATTCAATTCCATCAGCCCAAAATCTCCTTAAATATGTTTGTGCACCTACTGGAAACTATAACAAAAGTGCACGGAAGATTTTTCCGTGGCACACAAACGGTCCTTATACGAGCATTTTTTTGCACGTCTAGGTGAAGCAAAAATACACCTTGCACAAAATTTCTTTTTCAAGCCGTCAGCCCAAAACCTCATTAAAATGTTTGTGCACTACTGGGAATCATAAATGCAGGTGTGCGTTGGTAGATTTGACCGTGGCACACAAGGGTCCTTATACGAACATTTTTGTGCACGTGGTGAGGCGGCAAACATACACCTTACACAATATTTTTTTCAAAGGCTCCTATTCGAATTCCATCAGCCAGAAAATTCCATAAATATGTTGTGCACCTACGGAAACATAAAAACGCAAGTGTGCACGGGTAGATTTTTCCGTCGCACACGAACGGTCCTTATACGAGCATTTTTTTGCACGTTGGGATGAAACAAATATACACCTTGCACAAAATTTTTTTTGCAAGGCTTCCAATAGAATTCCATCAGCCCAAAACCTCCTTAAATATATTTAAGCTACTACAGGGTAACATAAAAGTGCAGGTGTGCGCGGGTAGATTTAACCGTGGCACACGAAAGGTCTTAATACGAGCATTTTGTGCACTTCGGGGTGCGGCAAGCATACACCTTGCATAAAATTTTTTTTGCCAAAGCTCCCATTCGAATTACATCATCCCAATACCTCCTTAAATATGTTTGTGCACCTTCTGGAAACATAAAAATGCAATTGTGCGTGGGTAGATGTGGTCGTGGCTCACGAAAGGTCCTTATAAAAGCACTTTTGTCCACGTCAGATGCGGCAAACATACACCCTTTATAAAAAAAATTCTGTAGAGCTCCTATTCGAATTCCCTCAGCCCAAAAACCTCTATAAATATGTTTGTGCACCTACTGGAATCATAAAAATGCAGGTGTGCGCTGGTAGATTTGACCGTGGGACACAAAGGTCCTTTCCTTATACGAAATTTTTGTGCACGTGGTGGGGCGGCAAACATACACCTTACACAAATTTTTTTTTCAAAGGTTCCCATTCGAATTCCATCAGCCCAAAATCTCCTTAAATATGTTTGTGCACACTACTGGAAACTTAAAATAACAAGTGTGCACGATTAAAGTTTTCCGTCGCACACGAACGGTCCTTATACAAGCATTTTTTTGCACGTTGGGGTGAAGCAAAATATACACCTTGCACAAATTTTTTGCAAGGCTCCTAATAGAATTTTATCAGCCAAAACATCCTTAAATATATTTGTGCACCTACTGGTAACATAAAAGTGCAGGTGTGCGCGGGTAAATTTGACTGTGGCACACGTAGGGTCCTTATACGAGCATTTTTTTGCACGTTGGGGTTGAAGCAAATATACACCTTGCACAAAATTTTTTTGCAAGGCTCCCAATAGAATTCAATCAGCACAAAACGTCCTCAAATATATTTGTGCATCTACTGGTAACATAAAAGTGCAGGGCATGTGCGCGGGTAGATTTGACTGTGGCACACGAAGGGTCCTATACGAGCATTTTTTTGTACTTCGGGGTGCGGCAAATATACACCTTTCAAAATTTTTTTTTGCAAGGCTCCCATTCAAATTCAATCACCCCAAAACACTTTAAATATGTTGTCCACCTACTGGAAACATAAAAATACAGGTGTGCGCGGGTAGATTTTCCGTGGCACACGAAGGGTGCCTATACGAACAGTTTGTGCACGTCGGGGTGCGGCAAACATACACCTTGCACAAAATGTTTTTTGCAAGGCTCCCAATAGAATTCCATCAGCCCAAAATCTCCTTAAATATGTTTGTGCACCTACTGGAAACATAAAAACGCAGGTTTGCAAGGGTAGATTTTGCCGTCACACACAAACGGTCCTTATACGAGCATTTTTTTGCAAGTTGGGGTGAATCAAATATACACCTTGCACAAAATGTTTTTTGCAAGGCTCCCAATAGAATTCTATCAGCCCAAAACCTTCTTAAATATGTTTGTGCACCTACTGGAAACATAAAAGTGCAGGTGTGCCTGGGTAGATTTGACTGTGGCACACGAACGATCCTTATACGAGCACTTTTTTGCACGTCGGGGTGCGGCAAACATACGCCTTGCACAAAATTTTTTTGCATGTCTCCCATTCAAATTCCATCAGCCAAAAACCAGCTTAAATATGTTAGTGCACCTACTGGAAACCTAAAAATGCAGGTGTGCGTGGGTAGATTTTGCCGTGGCACACGAAGAGTGCTTATATGAGCACGTTGGGGTGAAACAAATATACACCTTGCACAAAATTTTTTTTGCAATGCTGCCAATAGATTTCCATCAGCCTAAAACCTCTTTAAATATGTTTGTGCACCTACTGGAAACATAAAAGTGCAGGTGTGCTCGGGTAGATTTGACTGTGGCACACGAAAGGTCCATATACGAGCACTTTTGTGCACGTCGGGGTGCGACAAATATAAACCTTGCACAAAATTTTTTTTTGCAAGACTCCCATTCGAATTCCATCAGACCAAAACCTCCTTAAATATGTTTGTCCACCTTCTAGACACATAAAAATTTCATGTGTGCGTGGATAGATTTGTTCGTGGCTCACGAAATGTCCTTATACGATCATTTTTGTGCACGTCAGATGCGGAAAATATACACCTTTCAAAAACTTTTTTTTTGCAGGGCTCTCATTCGAATTCCATCAGCCCAAAACCTCCTAAAATATTTTTATGCACCTACTGGAATCATAAAAGTGCAGGTGTGCGCTGGTAGATTTGACCGTGGCACACAAAGGGTCCTTATACGAACACTTTTGTGCACGTCGGGGTGCGGCAAACATACACCTTACACAAAATTTTTTTTCAAAGGCTCCCATTCGAATTCCATCAGCCCAAAATCTCCTTAAATATGTTTGTGCACCTACTGGAAACATAAAAACGCAGGTGTGCAAGGGTAGATTTTGTCGTCGCACACGAACGGTCCTTATACGAACATTTTTTTGCAAGTTGGGGTGAATCAAATATACACCTTGCACAAAATGTTTTTTGCAAGGCTCCCAATAGAATTCCATCAGCCCAAAACCTCCTTAAATATGTTTGTGCACCTACTGGAAACATAAAAGTGCAGGTGTGCCTGGGTAGATTTGACCGTGGCACACGAACGATCCTTATACGAGCACTTTTTTGCACGTCGGGGTGCGGCAAACATACGCCTTGCACAAAATTTTTTTTTCAAGGCTCCCATTCAAATTCCATCAGCCAAAAACCAGCTTAAATATGTTAGTGCACCTACTGGAAACCTAAAAATGCAGGTGTGCGTGGGTAGATTTTGCCGTGGCACACGAAGAGTGCTTATATGAGCACTTCGGGGTGCGGCAAAAATACACCCTTCATAAAAATTTTTTTCCCATGCTCCCATTCGATCTCCATCCACCCAAAACCTCCTAAAATATGTTTGTGCATCTGCTGGAATAATAAAAGTGTAGGTGTGCGCAGGTATATTTGGTCGTGGCACACACAGGGTTCTTATACGAGCACTTTTTTGAACGTCAGGGTGCGGCAAACATACACCTTTCACAAAATTTTTTTTGCAGGGACTCCCATTCGAATTCCATCAGCCCCAAAATCTCCTTAAATATATTTGTGCACCCACTGGAATCATAAAAGTGCAGTTGCTGCGCTGGTAGATTTGGCCGTGGCACACAAACGGTCCTTATACGAAAACTTTTGTGCACGTCGGGTTGCGGCAAACATACACCTTGCACAAAATTTTTTTTGCAAGGCTCCCATTCGAATTACATCAGCCCAATACGTCCTTAAATATGTTTGTGCACCTACTGGAAACATAAAAATCAAGTGTGCGTGGGTAGATTTGGCTGTGGCACACGAAGGGTGCTTATACGAGCACTTTTGTGCACGTCGGGGTTCGGCAAAAATACACCCTTCATAAAATGTTTTTTGCAGGGCTCCCATTCGAATTCCATTAGCCTAAAACCTTCTAAAATATATTTGTGCACTTACTGGAATCATAAAAATTCAGGTCTGCGCTGGTAGGTTTGTCCGTGGCATACAAAGGGTTCTTATACAAGCACTTTTTTGCACGTCGGGGTGCGGCAAACATACATCTTTCACAAAATTTTTTTTGCAGGGCTCCCATTCGAATTCCATCAACCCAAAACCTCCTTAATTATGTTTGTGCACCTTCTAGAGACATAAAAATGCAGGTGTGCGCTGGTAGATTTGGCCGTGGCACACAAAGGGTACTTATACGAACACTTTTGTGCACGTCGGGGTGCGGCAAACTTACACCTTGCACAAAATTTTTTTTGCAAGGCTCCCATTCGAATTCCATCAGCCCAAAACCTCCTTAAATATGTTTGTGCACCTTCTGGAAACATAAAAATGCAGGTGTGCACGGGTAGATTTTGCCGTCACACACGAACGGTCCTTATACGAGCATTTTTTTGCACGTTGGGATGAAGCAAATATACACCTTGCACAAAATTTTTTTTGCAAGGCTCCCAATAGAATTTCATCAGCCCAAAACCTCCTTAAATATGTTTGTGCAGCTACTGGAAACATAAAAATGCAGGTGTGCGCGGGTAGATTTGACCGTGGCACACAAAGGGTCCTTATACGAGCACTTTTGTGCACGTCGGGGTGCGGCAAACATACACCTTGCACAAAATTTTTTTGCAAGGCTCTCATTCGAATTCCATCAGCCCAAAACCTCTGTAAATATGTTTGTGCACCTACTGGAATCATAAAAGTGCAGGTATACGCCGGTAGATTTGACCGTGGCACACAAAGGGTCCTTATACGAACACTTTTGTGCACGTCGGGGTGCGGCAAACATAAACCTTACACAAAATTTTTTTAAAAAAGGCTCCCATTTTAATTCCATCAGCCCAAAATCTCCTTAAATAGGTTTGTGAACCTACTGGAAACATAAAAACGCTAGTTTGCACGGGTAGATTTTTCCGTCGCACATGAACGATCCATACACGAGCATTTCGGACGTTGGGGTGAAACAAATATACACCTTGCACAAAATTTTTTTTGCAATGCTGCCAATAGAGTTCCATCAGCCTAAAATCTCCTTAAATATGTTTGTGCACCTACTGGAAACATAAAAGTGCAGGTGTGCGCGGGTAGATTTGGCTGTGGCACACAAAGGGTCCATATACGAGCACTTTTGTGCACGTCGGGGTGCGGCAAACATACACCTTGCACAAAATTTTTTTTGCAAAGCTCCCATTCGAATTCCATCAGCCCAAAACCTCCTTAAATATGTTTTTGCACCTTCTAGACACATAAAAATTTCATGTGTGCGTGGATAAATTTGGTCGTGGCTCACGAAATGTCCTTATACAAGCATTTTTGTGCACGTCAGATGCGGCAAACATACACCCTTCATAAATTTTTTTTTTTAGGGCTCCCATTCGAATTCCATCAGCCTAAAACCTCCTTAAATATGTTTGTGCACCTACTGGAATCATAAAAGTGCAGGTGTGCGCTGGTAGATTTGACCGTGGCACACAAAGGGTCCTTATACGAACACTTTTGTGCACGTCGGGGTGCGGCAAACATACACCTTACAAAACTTTTTTTTTCAAAGGCTCCCATTCGAATTCCATCAGCCCAAAATCTCCTTAAATATGTTTATGCACCTACTGGAAACATAAAAACGCAGGTTTGCAAGGGTAGATTTTTCCGTCGAACACGAATAATCCTTATACGAGCATTTTTTTGCACGTTGGGGTGAAACAAATATACACCTTGCACAAAATTTTTTTTGCAATGCTCCCAATAGAATTTTATCAGCCCAAAACATCCTTAAATATGTTTATGCACCTACTAGAAACATAAAAGTGCAGGTGTGCGCGGGTAGATTTGACTGTGGCACACGAAGGGTCCTTATACAAGTACTTTTGTGCACATCGGGGTGCGGCAAATATACACCTTGCACAAATTTTTTTTGCAAGGCTCCCATTCAAATTCCATCAGCCAAAACCTCCTTAGATATGTTTGTGCACCTTCTAGACACATAAAAATTTCATGTGTGCGTGGATATATTTGGTCGTGGCTCACTAAATGTCCTTATACGAGCATTTTTGTGCACGTCAGATGCGGCAAATATACACATTTCAAAAACTTTTTTTTGCAGGGCTACCATTCGAATTTCTTCAGCCTAAAACGTCCTTAAATATGTTTGTGCACCTATTGGAATCATAAAATTGCAGGTGTGCGCTGGTAGATTTGACCGTGGCACACAAAGGGTCCTTATACGAACAGTTTGTGCACGTCGGGGTGCGGCAAACATACACCTTCCTCCATTGCCTTTATCTCTTTTTCTCTATCAGCAGCCAATGGTGCAAGATACTCATCATCCTGCTGTTCACGGATCAAGCGCTGAGCTGGCAAAGTTGGGGATGTTTGAGAGTAACTCCTTGCATGGTCCTTGTATGCATAGAGTGAAGGAGACGGCCTGAATGTGTACCCATCACCTTCCTTGTATATGCCATCCATTGCATGTGCAAGGTTGAAAGTACGCTCAAGGAGAGGCATGGGAACGGTAGTTGGCTGGAGGCACTCCTCATTGATATCATCCCTCGGATCTGCAATTTCTTTACAGAAGAATTTGACCGTCTCTTCCTCTGACATGCCATGATCCTTCATCTAACACTCAACACTTGAAACCATATGCTTCCTTTGCTGATCCAACTCGTGGGACACTGTGTCATCCATGAGCCTACATATAACAGTTGAAGCTCTTAAAATCTTAGGATCATTCCGCAAATGGAACTGGTGTAATTATATCTGCAGTCGTTCACGTCGGTTGTTGTCTGTCCCTTCTCGAAAGGCCCTTCCCATTGGCAAGTTTGACAAGTAACCTTGAGCTTATACTAACATCAGCCCAAAGTAATTTTGTATCAAGCCGATAGTGTTGCAGTGTAGATTTAACCTCATCCTTCCAGTGGTGCAGCTTCGTAACTATCATAGATGCAACAGTTCTTAAAGCAGGACCAATGCCATGCCTATAAGTATGGCCCATACTCTCTGCATTAATGTCCTAGCACTTTTTCTCTTTTTTTTTGTTTTGAGCTGATCTGTTCTTCTTGGATTCACCGTAAAGCTGTGTAAGCCACTCAACATTACCAGATGCAACATTTCCAGAAGGTTGGAATTTCAACCAGTCCTCATCCTTTGGCACAACACCGTTGCAACTAATTGAATCAACAAGTTCAACAAGGTCTGATACTTGTGTCATGAACACTTCAACTGACGAAACATCTGGAATTTTGATTCCACCAGTCTCGTCCTTCTCCTCTGTTGAAGCAACTTTGGAATTTGTGTCTACCGTTGGTGCAGAATTTGAGGCAGCATTGACATCATTCAGCGCTGCTTAAACTTTGAAGATAGTAGGCAGCTGGAAACCAGTAAGTGCGGATCCGAATGAGAGGAAAGGTTTCGGATGGGGAGCCGCAGCAGGAAAGGAAATCCTCTGCGTTTGCTGAGGAACCTGAGTGCTGCATGCCACGGCTGAGCAGCCATCACTGTCTTCAGACCAGAATCTCCAGGCATAAGAATCCTTCGAAGTTGGGACTTCTCATAAGCTCATGTGAATGTCTTAGGTCAAGCACTCTCTCAAGCGCTCAAGACGCCAGATTTTTTTTTTTTTTTTTTTTTTTTTTTTTTTTTTTGGAATGTCATCGCAGGAACCCTTGAGCTCTCTTCGCTCGCTTGGATGAAGTGGAATGCTCTAGTCTTGCATATCAAGTAGCTGTTTGGTCTGAATCTCAAACCTATCCCGTTGGTCCCTTTGTTGCCTTGAGCGTGCCATACTACTCGATTATAACTTTATTACTCAACATATACTAAAGACAATACTAGTAAAAGGAGTGGTACCTGGTGGAGAGGCATGCACCGAACGATACGCATATGCTGGAAACAGTATACAAATTTTCGAAAATCATATGCACACATGCAATGCACACTCGGCAATGACATTAACACTCATAGAAATCATTAACAAACATCAAGCAAACAGAGACTCACACATCGGCAATCATATACATTCGGTAATAACAAGAAACACATAAGAAGGCATATAAACAATCAGTAGATTAGTTTATTTTTTTTCATTACAACTTAATCCCATTCCCTTTCAATATTAGCCCCTAGGTGAGTGAGTTCTTACCTGAAATCACCACCTGAAATCATCAATATCAACAAATAAGTTAGCATATAACAAATTATATTCCCTAAACCATGCTCCGCTACCAAACTTGTAACGACCCTAAATCCTACCTATTAATAATTGCTCCCATTAAGGTCATTACCGTCGTGAAACCCAAATAAGCTTAAATGACACCTAAGACCTATTTGAATTCCACAAGGCTAATCTTAAAATATCCGATTTTAAGCTTGTTAATCTTATTGCTTATCAACAATTGGAGCATGATATTGGACATATGTTCTGGTATCATACGGAGTAAATAAAACATCAGCGGAAGTCTTAAATTAAATCATTGGGTTCATAACACACAAGTCCCATAGGGATCCAAATAAACAACAAGAAATCTTCCAAGTTTCTGAAGTAGCAAGCAAAAGAAGAGTGCTTAAAATAAACCAGAAAGTTGCCCAATCATATGTTATATGCGCAAGTAACAAGTTTTAAAATGTGATGCGATATCGTCCCGCCGTGCAGCCTTGATCTCACACACTGGTACCATGAACAGTGAATGTACCTAAGCCTGAAAAATGGTAAAAACAACGGTTTGAGATTACAAGAATCTCAGTAGGGTCACAGCATCATAAGATCTGCAGAATCCCTAAACACAAATCTCCCAAATCACATAAGATCATTCCCTAAACAACTAAAGGGATCACACAATTCAACAATAAACCAAAAGAAGGTTAAGGCCGAGATTATGGCTAAGGGAGGACTACAAACACTTCTGAAAGGTCAGAAGTACACAGGCAGGTGAAACACATCAGAATTGCCCTCGGCAATGAGTAAGAAAGGCCATCCCCTTCCACCTGTGTTGTCCAAGACTTACTGCACAAAGGGTAGATGGTTAACACACAAACTAATCAGTAAGCCTTTCTCCTTATCCCCGCAAGGATAAGTCGACTAGCCCCACATGGACAAGTCTTCCCGTAGCCGCAACTAGGGCATCCCCAAATCACACAGAAGTGGGCTTCCTGTCTCGCAAGACAGGGATCCGGCCACCAAGGACAGATATCCAGCGCTAGCTTGCTGGTTCACCTCCCATACAACTCCCACAAATCGATAAGAACCTCTCCTCTCCCTAGGAGCATCAGTTCTTACCCTGCCTGGCCAGAAGAACAGGATCCTGACACACAAACACGTACAAGCACACACAGGCAAGTACAAAGCATAATACCACAACAGGGTATCCTCAATCATGTCAGGAAATAATCAACACATCCAATTCATATAACAATAGCATCCCAAGCACTCAATCCCTAACTCAGGGGTTCTATACAGCCTAGGAGATTCATATCTCATTCCGGATTTCATATTCTCTCCATATAATCCAATCACAAACAATACCACAAAGACAGGTAACAAAAATATCAGATAAGAGCGGGGGTTTCTGGAGAAACCGATGAGGCATAGATCCTACCTCTCTTGTCTCTGAACAATAAGCTAATCCTTTGCCTTTATTAAGTAAATCCGAACCACCTATAATATCACCAGGCAAAGACAAGAACAAACTAAGCATGCATATTCAATAATCAATTGAATACCTTATTTCCTTACCAATACCACTCACCAAACCTATCAGAAAACCAGTGATCCGATGTTGCAGGTGCCTTCCCTTGGATGTGTGATGTGATAGCCAGGAACTTATCAAGATTCAACCTGAATTTACCATTCCAATTTAACTATGCAAAATCTATTGCTAAAAGTAGGGCATAGGACGATTTCGTCTCGACTTACAACGCAATATCTATATACAAGCTACGATTTATATATGGTTGAAAAGAGAATGAAAATAGCTTTCCAACGATATATTATTTGCAAGATTCCAACAAACGAGTAGAAAGTTATGCTATTTTTAAGTTCAAGAAAATTTGGCGAAAACCTAATTCCGCCGCCGATTTTCAAAATAGCTTTAGACATAGAATTTTCAAGAAAGTTATGCTATTTTTAAGTTCAAGAAAACCTAAAACCTATTATTCGCAGAGATCCAACGAACGATGAGTGAGTTATGCTGGTTTGAATTTTCTGCAAATTATGGTGGCTATAGGGAGGTATAGGGTTTTAAGCCTATACGAAATTTGTAGGTTTTCTATGAATAATTCTTTGTGAGGTTGGCTTCCTATTTATAATGAGAGAGTATAAAATTATGATTACTACTTTAATCACTTTATCTAAATAGGATAATTTACTAGATAACTAAACTCTAAACTCTTTAATTATCTTCCCCTATTTTTAGGGACTTTAATCTATAAGGCAACTATCTAGCCTTAAGGATGATTCCTAAGGCAATTACTCATCTAAAAGAACCTAGATCTAAAGGAATTAGAAACAAAATAATTTACTAAACAATCTTACCAATTTTGGCCATCACACATCCTTTCCTTCAGGGGCAAAATCGTCTTTTCACCTGCACTGGCTTCTGGACTTCTAGGACTCAAAATTCGGGGTCTTACACCTTCTGGAAACATAAAAATGCAAGTTTGCGTGGGTAGATTTGGCCGTGGCTCACGAAAAGTCCTTATACGAGCACTTTTATGCACATCAGATGCGACGAACATGCACCCTTCACAAAAATTTTTTTGTAAGAGCTCCCATTCGAATTCTGTTCAGCCCAAAAACCTCCTTAAATATGTTTGTGCACCTACTGGAATCATAAAAATGCAAGGTGTGCGGTGGTAGATTTGACCGTGGCACACGAAACGGTCCTTATACGAGCATTTTTTTGCACGTTGGGATGAAGCAAATATACACCTTGCACAAAAATTTTTTTGCAAAGCTCCCAATAGAATTTCATCAGCCCAAAACTTCTTTAAAAATGTTTGTGCAGCTACTGGAAACATAAAAGTGCAGGTGTGCGCGGGAAGATTTGACCGTGGCACACAAAGGGTCCTTATACAAGCACTTTTGTGCATTTCGGGGTGCGGCAAACATACACCTTGCACAAAATTTTTTTTGCAAGGCTCCTATTTGAATTCCATCAGCACAAAACCTCCTTAATTATGTTTGTGCACCTACTGGAGACATAAAAATGCAGGTGTGAGCGGGTATATTTTTCCGTGGCACACGAAGGGTCCTTATGCGAGCACTTTTGTGCACGTCAGGGTGCAGGCAAAAATACACCCTTCATAAAATGTTTTTTGCAGGGCTCCCATTCGAATTTCCATCAGCCCAAAACCTTCTAAAATATATTTGTGCACCTACTGGAATCATAAAATTCAGGTGTGCGATGGTAGATTTGTCCGTGGCACACAAAGGGTTCTTATACGAAGCACTTTTTTGCACGTCGGGGTGCGGCAAACATACACCTTTCACAAAGTTTTTTTTGCAGGGCTCCCATTCAAATTCCATCAGCCCAAAACGTCCTTAATTATGTTTGTGCACCATACAGGAGACATAAAAAGTGTAGGTGTGCGCGGGTAGATTTGACCGTGGCACACAAAGGGTCCTTATACGAGCACTTTTGTGCACTTCGGGGTGCGGCAAACATACACCTTGCACAAAGTTTTTTTTGCAAGGCTCCCATTCGAATTCCATCAGCCCAAAACCTCCTTAAATATGTTTATGCACCTTCTGGAAACATAAAAATGCAAGTGTACATGGGTAGATTTGGCCGTGGCTCACAAAAGGTCCTTATACGAGCACTTTTGTCCACGTCAGATGCGGCAAACATACACCCTTCATAAATTTTTTTTTCCAGAGCTCCCATTCGAATTCCATCAGCCCAAAACCTCCTTAAATATGTTTGTGCACCTACTGGAATCATAAAAATGCAGGTGTGCACTGGTAGATTTGACCGTGGCACACAAAGGGTCCTTATACGAACATTTTTGTGCACGTGGGGGTGCGGCAAACATACACCTTACACAAAATTTTTTTTCAAAGGCTCCCATTCGAATTCCATCAGCCCAAAATCTCCTTAAATATGTTTGTGCACCTACTGGAAACATAAAAACGCAGGTGTGCACGGGTAGATTTTTCCGTCGCACACGAACGGTCCTTATACGAGCATTTTTTTGCACGTTGGGGTGAAGCAAATATACACCTTGCACAAAATTTTTTTTACAAGGCTCCCAATAGAATTCCATCAGCCCAAAACCTCCTTAAATATGTTTGTGCAACTACTGGAAACATAAAAGTGTAGGTGTGCGCGGGTAGATTTGACCGTGGCACACAAAGGGTCCTTATACGAGCACTTTTGTGCACTTCGGGGTGCGGCAAACATACAACTTGCACAAAGTTTTTTTTGCAAGGCTCCCATTCGAATTCCATCAGCCCAAAACCTCCTTAAATATGTTTATGCACCTTCTGGAAACATAAAAAAGCAAGTGTACATGGGTAGATTTTGCCGTGGCACACGAAGGATCCTTATACGAGCACTATTGTTCACAGTCGGGGTGCGGCAAACATACACACTGCATAAAAGTTTTTTTGCAGAGCTCCCATTCGAATTCCATCAGCCCAAAACCTCCTTAAATATGTTTGTGCACCTTCTGGAAACATAAAAATGCAAGTGTGCGTGGGTAGATTTGGCTGTGGCTCATGAAAGGTCCTTATACGAGCACTTTTGTGCACGTAAGATGCAGCAAACATACACCCTTCACAAAATTTTTTTTGCAAAGTTCCCATATGATTTCAATCAGCCCAAAACATCCTTAAATATGTTTGTGCACCTACTGGAATCATAAAAATGCAGGTGTGCGCTGGTAGATTTGGCCGTGGCACACAAAGGGTCCTTATACGAACACTTTTGAGCACTTGGGGGAGCGGCAAACATACACCTTACACAAAATTTTTTTCCAAAGGCTCCCATTCGAATTCCATCAGCCCAAAATCTCCTTAAATATGTTTGTGCACCTACTGGAAACATAAAAACGCAGGTGTGCACGGGTAAATTTTTCCGTCGCACACGAACGGTCCTTATACGAGCATTTTTTTGCACGTTGGGATGAAGCAAATATACACCTTGCACAAAATTTTTTTTGCAAGGCTCCCAATAGAATTTCATCAGCCCAAAACCTCCTTAAATATGTTTGTGCACCTACTGGAAACATAAAAGTGCAGGTGTGCGCGGGTAAATTTGACTGTGGCACACGAAAGGTCCTTATACGAGCACTTTTGTCCACGTCAGATGCGGCAAACATACACCCTTCATAAAAAAATTTTTGTAGAGCTCCTATTCGAATTCCGTCACCCAAAAACCTCCTTAAAATGTTTGTGCACCTACTGGAATCATAAAAATGCAGGTGTGCGCTGGCAGATTTGACCGTGGCACACAAAGGGTCCTTATACGAACATTTTTGTGCACGTGGGGTGCGGCAAACATACACCTCACACAAAATTTTTTATCAAAGGCTCCCATTCGAATTCCATCAGCCCAAAATCTCCTTAAATATGTTTGTGCACCTACTGGAAACATAAAAACGCAAGTGTGCACAGGTAGATTTTTCCATCGCCACACGAACGGTCCTTATACGAACATTTTTTGCACGTTAGAGTGAAGCAAATATACACCTTTCACAAATTTTTTTTTGCAAGGCTCCAATAGAATTCCATCAGCCCAAAACCTCCTTAAATATATTTGTGCACCTATTGGAAACATAAAAGTGCAGGTGTGCGCGGGTACATTTGACCGTGGCACACGAAGGGTCTTTATACGAGCATTTTGTGCACTTCGGGGTGCGACAAACATACACCTTACATAAAATTTTTTTTGCAAGGCTCCCATTCAAATTCAATGAGCCCAAATCCTCCTTACATATATTGTCAACCTACTGGAAAAATAAAAATGCAGGTGTGCACGGGCAGATTTTGCTGTGGCACACGAAGGATCCTTATACGAGCACTTCTGTTCACGTCGAGTGCGGCAAACATACACACTGCATAAAGTTTTTTGCAGGGCTCCCATACAAATTACATCAGCCCAATACCTCCTTAAATATGTTTGTGCACCTTCTGGAAACATAAAAATGCAAGTGTGTAGGGTAGATGTGGCCGTGGCTCACGAAAGGTCCTTATACGAGCACTTTTGTCCACGTCAGATGCGGCAAACATAAACATACACCCTTCATAAAAAAACTTTTGTAGAGCTCCTTAAATATGTTTGTGCACCTACTGGAATCATAAGAATGCAGGTGTGCGCTGGTAAATTTGACCGTGGCACACAAAGGGTCCTTATACAAACATTTTTGTGCACGTGGTGGGACGACAAACATACACCTTACACAAAATTTTTTTCAAAGGCTCCCATTCGAATTCCATCAGCCCAAAATCTCCTTTAAATATGTTTGTGCACCTACTGGAAACATAAAAACACAAGTGTGCACGGGTAGATTTTTCCGTCGCACACGAACGATCCTTATACGAGCATTTTTTGCACGTTGGGGTGAAGAAAATATACACCTTGCACAAAATTTTTTTTGCAAGGCTCCAATAGAATTTTATCAACCCAAAAATCCATAAATATATTTGTGCACCTACTGGTAACATAAAAGTGCAGGTGTGCGCGGGTAAATTTGACTGTGGCACACGAAGGGTCCTTATACGAGCATTTTGTGCACTTCGGGTGCGGCAAACATACACCTTTCACAAATTTTTTTTTGCAAGGCTCCCATTCAAATTCAATCAGCCCAAAATCTCCTTAAATATGTTTGTCCACCTACTGGAAACATAAAAAAGTAGGTGTGCGCGGGTAGATTTTTCCGTGGCACACGAAGGTAGCATATACGAGCACATTTATTCACGTAGGGGTGCGACAAACATACACAATGCATAAAATTTTTTTTGCAGGGCTCCCATTCGAATTACATCAGCCCAATACCTCCTTAAATATGTTTGTGCACCTGCTGGAAACATAAAAATGCAAGTGTACATGGGTAGATTAGGTCGTGGCTCACGAAAGGTTCCTTATACGAGCAATTTTATCCACGTCAGATGCGACAAACATACACCCTTCATAAAAATTTTTTTTGTAGAGCTTTATTCGAATTCCGTCAGCCCAAAACCTCATTAAATATGTTGTGCACCTACTGGAATCATAAAAATGCAGGTGTGCGTTGGTAGATTTGACCGTGGCACACAAAGGGTCCTTATACGAACATTTTTGTGCACGTGGTGAGGCGGCAAACATACACCTTACACAATATTTTTCAAAGGCTCCTATTCGAATTCCATCAGCCAGAAATTTCCATAAATATGTTTGTGCACCTACTGGAAACATAAAAACGCAAGTGTGCACGGGTAGATTTTCCGTCGCACACGAACGGTCCTTATACGAGCATTTTTTTGCACGTTGGGATGAAACAAATATACACCTTGCACAAAATTTTTTTTGCAAGGCTTCCAATAGAATTCCATCAGCCCAAAACCTCCTTAAATATATTTAAGCTACTACAGGTAACATAAAAGTGCAGGTGTGCGCGGGGGGGGTAGATTAACCGTGTGGCACACGAAAGGTCTTAATACGAGCATTTTGTGCACTTCGGGGTGCGGCAAGCATACACCTTGCATAAAATTTTTTTGCAAAGCTCCCATTCGAATTACATCATCCCAAATACCTCCTTAAATATGTTTGTGCACCTTCTGGAAACATAAAAATGCAATTGTGCGTGGGTAGATGTGGTCGTGGCTCACGAAAGGTCCTTATAAAAGCACTTTTGTCCACGTCAGATGCGGCAAAACATACACCCTTTATAAAAAAATTCTGTAGAGCTCCTATTCGAATTCCCTCAGCCCAAACCTCTATAAATATGTTTGTGCACCTACTGGAATCATAAAAATGCAGGTGTGCCGGTGGTAGATTTGGACCGTGGGACACAAAAGGGTCCTTATACGAACATTTTTGTGCACGTGGTGGGGCGGCAACATACACCTTACACAAATTTTTTCAAAGGTTCCCATTCGAATTCCATCAGCCCAAAATCTCTTAAATATGTTTGTGCACTACTGAAACTTAAATAACAAGTGTGCACGATTAAAGTTTTCCGTGGCACACAAACGGTCCTTATACGAGCTCTTTTGTGCTCGTCGGGATGCAACAAACATACACCTTTCACAAAAGTTTTTTTACAAGGCTCCCAATAGAATTTTATCAGCCAAAAC